>CM076581.1:1179914511-1180022996 GCA_034641835.2 Pinus albicaulis
TCAATCCGGGAATCGTAAGCTGATGAAGTGCGGCGCACTATATGTGCAAGATAACCTATTTCTTAACTTTTGTCATTTTTGGTTTTTCTAAGGTGAAATAGAAATTCTAAAATGAAAAGCAAGTTTGGTTATATTTTTTCAAGTGATATCCCCTATAATGATTTACCAACTTGAAACTTTAAAAGCAAATTGAAAATTACAATGACAAGACTTGAAAGAAAGTAAAAGTGTACTGCTGAAATGAAAAGGTGTTGCTAATCTAATGAATCAAAACAGTAAACTAGTGAACATGAAAACCAAACTATTCTTGCTGCCAACTAAACACAAAAGAAACTATGCTTAAGAAAATTCAAAATTGCAACAAAATAAATCTAAATCAGATTACATCAATTCATTTTATGACCCTTCATCATTAGACCAGCTATGACTTTCGGAAGAAATCATAAACAACTTGTGTAACTGATATTTAATTTGCAGAAAGTAAACTAATACTAAACCATACAATCATGATTCAATCCCTCGCCATCAGTCCAGCTGTGGCTTTCGGAGGCAACTGAAGATGTCATATATGATTTAATATATCTAAATTTGCAGAAAAAAAACTAATACTAAACTACACATTTCATAATGCAGTCCCTCACCATCAGTCTAGCTGTGGCTTTCGGAGGCAACTGAAGACGCTATGAGCAGCTTAATATATCTAAATTTGCAGAAAAGAAAATAATACTAAACTACACATCTCATAATGCAGTCCCTCACCATCAGTCCAGCTGTGGCTTTCGGAGGCAACTGAAGACGCTATGAGCAGCTTAATATATCTAAATTTAACTACTGAATCAGATAAGCAAAACTGAAATGTACAAAGCAAGACTGAAGTTAAACAAAAGCTATGAAAAGCAAACTAGCAGAAGAACAATGTTAGTTTCATGTCATTAGTCAAAATGCTATAAAAATGCCCGAGCTGTCTACCTAAAACCTGCACAAGAAAACTGATCAGTGATTAACAATCATAAAACATGTAAGACAGAAATGAAATGGAAATTATGGAAATGTATAAACAGAAATGAAACAACTATAAAGTATGAACATATGGATGGATTATGATACAATGACTTTTAAAAGAAATGAAATGAGAAATGTACACTAATACACAAAACCTTAGCTGAGCAGGGGCCCTCTACACAGCCTTGGTAACGATCCTCAAACACGAATTAAGTTGAAAAACAGAGTCTTCTCATATTAACAAACAGTTCATTACAGAATGGTAGTGTTACGGCTCAAGAGCAGCGTAATCACTACAAAGCAGACTAAAAGATAACAGAGTTTATTCACGAACATCAACTATCAACT
Organism: Pinus albicaulis; assembly: GCA_034641835.2. Taxonomy (NCBI): domain Eukaryota; kingdom Viridiplantae; phylum Streptophyta; class Pinopsida; order Pinales; family Pinaceae; genus Pinus; species Pinus albicaulis. The sequence continues at coordinate 1,179,915,862 of CM076581.1, forward strand.
AACAACTAACTTTATGTGCGTATGCAAACGCTCTATATATAACAACAAAATGTAACTGTCTCCTAAAGTTCATGATGGCAGAGAGCACGTAGACCACTACGTCCACGGATATAGGAGTATGGCCGTGTTGGAAAGTGAATCTACGGAAGGTGGATGCTTGAATTCAACTCCAGAGCTCTGCACAGATGTCGATTTAACCTCCGCAAGCTTAGAAACGGCCGTATGGATGTTTATTTGCCACGAAACAGAGTCCAGCCGACATGAAACTCCATAGTTGACTTCCACGTGGATGGCTTTGACCGCGGCGTCTTTGGACGAGTTTACTTGAACCAATAGGACACGAACCATGTCCTCGTCATTCCTAGCCTGCCCATGTGGCTCATTTCCTTTGTAGACACCTGTAGCATATAATTCCACAAAATAGCTGCGGAAAGTTTCAGCAGCTGCGGAAAGTGGAAAGTTTCCGCAGCTGTATGAACAAAATCTAAATCAAATAGAAAACACAAAAACATAATTAAAAACCATGTTAGATACCCTTTTGCACATGATATTGACAATTTTGGAGGTTTAGGTGAGTGAAAAAGATATGGAAAAGTGTATGGAAAAGAGGCAAATTCGGGACTCAACATACCCCCACTGTGAAGGTGTTGCATGTCCTCATGCAGCCAAAATTTTGATACTCTTTGTTCAATTCATGTGCCTTGATACTTCAGCCAGCACATCTAACCCCCTTCTCTTCTTCTTTGGTACTGCCATCATTCTGGGTTTCTTCATTAAGCACCTAAATTTGATATTCACAAGTGCTCTGCTCAATTTTTGGCATTTCCTTTTTAGTTTCTTATTCTTCTTTTGCCAAATACCCAAATGTAACATAGTATTATCATGGATGATCTTGTCCAGTTTGCCTTGTTCTTTCAGTGTTTCATTTTCATTTTTGATATGCCGATTCAAAAGCTCAAGCTCAAAAATTTCTTGTTTTAATGACTGAACTAAATCATCCTGCAATGTATGAGGCTGAATGGAAGAGGTACTTGGACCTGTGGCTGCCTTCTCCAAGGACTCTATATAGTCATATACCTCCTGCTGCTTGGGATCTACTTCCGGTGTCTTTTTCATTAGGCTGTCCCCAAAATGCTGCAAGGGAGAATTATGCTCAAAATCTGGCCGAGGAGGGCTTACATCAATATTTTGCTGAGAATAAGATGGAGTATGCTCATTATCTGATTGGGAGTGAAAGGAACCAGCTTCACTAACTGACTGAAATGGACTATGGTCAGTTGGAGACTGTTCAGATGTCTCCTCACCCAAATCAATGAAATGAGGACCCTTAATTTGTGTTTTTCTCAATTTTCCCTTAAGCCTGCTGCTTCTCCTCACATGTTGTGGTACACTACCCTTTTGTTCTTGTTTTCCTGTCTCTGCCTTCTTGGATATAGATGACTGTTTTTGAAGATAAAATAATCTTTCAGATAGTATTTGGTGATCTTCTTCTTTAGAAGAAGGAGTTTTATGGACAGCCTCAATAATTTCTTTCCCTTTTGGTATTATTGGCTTCTTAGCTTTAATTTCCTTCTTCTTCCTTTTTACCAATCTCTCTTCCCTATCAGTTTTTTTCATAGTAGTAGTAGAAGTGTTTTGGATTTCATCTATTGTTCTTTTCCTTCTACTTCTTTTTGCTGTGCTAGCTGCGGGAATTTCCTGAGTAGGAGCAATTTGGGTTTCAACATTCATTCTCTTTCTTCTACTCCTTCTAATTGAACTACCTTCAGGAATTTCCTGAGGTTCTTCAAAGAAGTTTCTAACTAGGAATTGTTCCCATGTATCTCTTCTTTCCTTTAGCTCCTTTTCAATCAGAATTTTTATAAGGCCGTGGTGATAAAGATGAGGCTCTACATCTCCTAAGTGTTTTTGAACAGTCACAGCCATTTTCTTTAAGCTATTGAATAGAAAATAAGGGAGATTGAGAGTTTGGTTTTCAAGAAAATTCATCAATAGCCTAGTATGGTACATGTACATAGACCCAAAACGGCCCTCACATGTAATAAATTTATGAACAATTAGTAGTAAAGTGGCCCATTCATCTTTTATTGCATGCACAGGGATTCCTCTTTTAAAAACAGTGATATCCATACCTTGATTCCGTAGGATTGTTCTCCATGCCTCATCACTGATACTTTTATTTTTGAACCAACGTTCTCCTTCCTGAAGAAGCTCTGTGGTTGTTGCTATTGATGCTTCATTGACCAAAAACTTGAGGTCTCCAACTTCTGCTTCCGAGCCATCAAATGATCTTGCAAACTCTTTTGTAACTTCTCTGTGGTAACCCCTGAATTTCTGAATAAAACGCAGCCATTTAGCTTTCCTCAACATCTCTTTTGCTTGCGGATATCCCTCTATAAACTTCGGTCCTTCCGGCTCTGCCCTTAATAATTTTCCCATTTCACTTCTCTGTGCTTCACAAGTTTGCATCTGTGAGGGTTTAAGTGGAAATGGAACGATGGAATACACAGGATCGAGCACAATACTGTGGGGATGTTATCATAAAATGAGAATGAGTACCATAAACAGAATGGAGTAAGACTGTGGGTAGATATACGGGAGTGAGAGTGAGCAAAAGGAACGAAATGGAGTGAAACGGGGAGTGAGAATGAGTAGAGTGGGGTTTTGTAAACACGACAGAGACACGACAAAGAGGTTAACAAAGTATAATGCATTCGGCCGCGTTTTGAATTTTGGTGGTTGTGTAATAAATATGAACACGTTTCAATCAATGATTATGAAGTTATGCGGCTTGTAAGAGTCCTTTGTCAACTCAAATACGTCTCATTATCTACGGTGGGATATTGGAACATGAGTGAGAATCGGAATTTCAATGATGAAACCGTTTGTGAATAAATGAAAGAGGATAACATGGAGATCGTGGAAGGTTACGGGACTGTCAATATAATCATTGCGCGTTATGGGTAGAGCTCATAGTTTAAAATTATATAAAAATGTGTTTTTCAATACTATTGAAATAAACTTTATTCATACCTTTGGAATCCTTGCTTTTGCCCTTGGTCTTCAACTGATTGATCTTCATTAGTGTCTTGAATGTTCCATTGATCCTCTCTCCTGCATTTTATTTCATAATTATGGAAATAACAACTGACTGTACATTCTCTTTGAAAACGAGTAGTAGCTGCGGAATCTGCTTCTGGCTGCGGAAACTGGAGTCAGCTGCGGAAACAGATGTCAGCTGCGGAAACTGACACAGCTATTACTTAGTTGAATAGAAATGAACAAATGACAGATGACCAAGTGGAAATGGTCATAAAAAAGATTTTTATTGATGGAATGGATGAAATGAAGTGGAGTGAAGTGAAATGAAATGAAATGAGATGAAATGAAGTGGAATGAAATGGAGTGGGTGGTGAAATGAAATGAAATGAAAGACAGATTTTTTTTTGGAAAATATAGAGTGTCAGGTGTCCCTGATTTTCACCCCATATTTTCTATATAAGACTGCCAATCAATGATTGGTTTTCAGGCTTATACCATTTTTTTCTCTTTTTTTTTTTTTCTTTTTTCTTTTTTTTTTTTTTAACTTGAAAAACAAAAGCTAGGCTGGTGGAGAAGAAGAATTCTTCTGTACCAGCCTGATTGCAGAACTTTCTTGAAACAACTTGACAAAATCCTCTTTTGAGAGTGGCTTATGATAAACTTTCAATCTATGGCCATTCACAATAAGAGGAGTTTGAAACTCATCAATGGTCTTGATTCTTACAGCTCCATTGCTGAAGATCTTGTCAATCTCATATGGCCCAAGCCAATGAGTCTGAAATTTTCCTTGAAAATATTTAAACTTGGAGTCAAATAACAATGCCCAATCTCCTTCTTGAAACTTCTTTTCTTTGATATATTTTTCATGCCATTTAGTTCTTTGATATTGAACTAGATCAGTTCTTAGAATTGCTTCTTGTCTGATCTCATCTAGCTCATTCAACTGCTCCATTCTATGCTTTTGGGCTTCCGATAAGTCCATCCCCAACTGAACTGCTATCTTGAAGGTCTTGACTTGGAACTCAATGGGGAGCAAGACTTCTTTCCCATAAACAAGTTCATAGGGAGAATGTCCTGCTGTATTCCTCCATGTAGTTCTGTAGGCCCACAAGGCTTCTGGAAGCCTTTCTGCCCAATCTCTTCTATGTAGATGAACAGTTTTGGTGATGATACTTTCAAGAACTTTGTTTGTGGACTCCACTTGACCATTTGCTTGTGGATGGTAAGGAGTAGATTTTATGTGCTTGATTTTGTATTCTTCCATCAACTTCTCCACCAAGTTTGATGTGAATTGGCTCCCTTGATCTGTTACAATTTCTCTTGGAACACCAAAGCGAGTAAAAATATCCTCATAAAGAAAATGAACAACTGAATTTTCAGTAGCAGATACTAATGCTTTAGCTTCTACCCATTTAGTAACATAATCGGTGCAAACCAATATATACTTCTTTTGCTTAGATGGTGGATTAATAGGTCCAATGAAATCTAAAGCCCATTTTTCAAAGGGTTCAATGAGTACCTGTGTTTGCAATGGCATTTCATTTGAAAGGGTAGGTTTCCCTACTCTTTGGCAACTATCACACCTTTTGACATATTTTTTTGCATCTTTGAAGAGGGAATGCCAATAATATCCCAAAGAAAGGATTTTATAGGCCGTCCTTTTGTCTGCAAAGTGTCCGCCGCATAGTTCATCATGACATGCCTTAAGAATATCAGGCATTTCATCTTCCCTGACACATCTTCTGATCACAAGATCTGGCCCTGTTTTAAACAATTCGTTAGAAATCCATGAATATTTTGAACTCTCCTGGATAATCTTTCGTTTTTCTCTTGGAAATAAATGTGAAGGTAGTTTCCCTGTAACCAAATAGTTAGCAATGTCTGCATACCAAGGGGTCTTAATAGTTACTGCAAACAAGTATTCATCAGGAAATTTATCTTCTACAGGAGAATCTTCTTTAGTATTCTGAATCCTAGACAAGAAATCAGCTACTGTATTCTGTTTTCCTGGTCTATCCAACACGGTAATATTGAATTCTTGCAAAAGTAAAAGCCATCTTGTCACTCTGCCATTAGTAACAGGTTTGTTCATTAAATATCTAATTGCAGAATGGTCAGTATGAATAAAAGTTTCATAGCCTATTATGTAATGTCTAAACTTATTAATTGCATGAACAACAGCTAAGAACTCTTTTTCAGTCACAGTATAGTTCAACTCTGTGGGAGTCAAATTTTTACTGGTGTAATAAATGGAATAAGGAATTAAATCTTTTTGACCCAACACAGCTCCAAGAGCTGTATCTGAAGAATCTGTAGAAATATGAAAAGGAAGTTTCCAATTTGGTCCTCTCAAGATAGGTGCTTCAGATATTCTTGTTTTCAAAGTTTCAAAAGCTGATTGACAATCAGGATCCCATTTGAATTCACAATCTTTTGTAAGCAATTTGAAGAGTGGAGATGCTATTTTAGTGACGTTTTCTATAAATCTTCTATAGTAACCAGTAAATCCTAGAAAACTTCTAACATCTCTTTGACAATTTGGAATAGGCAACTTGGAGATGACTTCAACTTTCGATCTATCAACCTTAATCCCATCTCCCGAAATATGATGTCCTAAAACAATCCCTTCAGTAAACATCATAAAGCATTTTTCATGGCTTAATGAAAGGTTTGTTTCTTTACATCTTATAAGAACTTTTTCCAAATTTTCTAATGCCTCTTCAAATGAATTACCATAACTGTAAAATCATCCATATAAACCTCTACACAATCATGGATTAGATCAGAAAAAATTCCTAGTACTGCTCTTTGGAATGTTGCTGGTGCATTACATAACCCAAAAGGAAGCACTCGGTAGGCAAAAGTTCCCCATGGACAAGTAAATGTGGTCTTATCTTGATCTTCGGGTGCTACCTGAATTTGATTATAGCCACTAAAACCATCCAAAAATGAAAAGTAATTTTTACCTGCTAATGTATCTAATACTTGATCAATAAAAGGCAAAGGAAAGTGATCCTTCAAAGTTGCTTTGTTCAATTTCCTGTAATCAATGCACACCCTCCATTTACCATTCTTTTTAGGTACTATAACCAAAGGAGAAACCCATCGGCTATCTGAAATTGGATAAATGAAGTTTACATTGAGAAGTTTTTGGATCTCTTCCTTCACTATCTCCCTAAGATTTGGATTCATCCTTCTTTGAGGTTGTCTGATTGGTCTATTGTTTTCCTCAATATAGATATGATGGATGCAAGTCTTAGGATCAATACCCTTCATGTCAGTATACTCCCATGCAAATGCGGTAGAATGTTTTTGCAAGATTCTGGTTAGTTCTTCTTGTTGTGACTTCTCCAAATGTTTGTTGATATTCAATGTTTTTCCTGGAAAAATCTCAATAGCAGAATTACCAAACTCTTCCATAGAGTAAAGAGACATTTGTCTTGATGATAAATATTCTATGTCGGATTCCAACTAAAATTGTGTGGGGTCATATTCTGAAGATGTCTCAAAATTTTCTAATGTATTCAGAATTTGACTATCCTCACTGATTTCAGAAATGGTAAAGACAGGTTGTATAGTGTTTTCATCATCGACCCATTCATTGTCTCCTATTTCTGTGATTGCTCTTGCTGGAGGATACAAATTGAATTTCTTTGTCGAATTACCATTTGAAATGTACATGTCTCCAGATCTACAACTAATAAAAGCATCGGCTGTGGCCAGCCAAGGTATTCCTAAGATAAGTGGATGTCCTCCTAGATTACTTTTGGGAGTCAAAATCATAAAGTCTACTGGATATTCCCAAGAATCTAAGGAGACTGAAATATCTTCTAATACACCATCTGGTTTAATAACCGATCGATCTGCAAGTTGCAATAAAGTAGGTGTAAAAGAAGGTTAGGAAGTTTTAACTGTTCCATAGTCTGTCTACTCATAATGTTGATAGCAGCCCCTAAGTCAATCAATGTGTTTGGAATTTCTATCCCATTTATATGTGTCTTGACAATTGGACTTCCTGGATCTACATACTTCTGCATGGTAATTTTTCCCATCATAATGTCTGTAATCTTTCCTACCAGGTGGATTCTTCTTGTGTCTTTTAGCTTCCTTCCTGGTCTTTTGAAACTCAACTCCTTTATGGTTTTTGCTAGAATAGGAATTTCTCGAATGGCTTGTAGCAATGGAATCTTGATACAAACATTCTTCAATTCATCTAGAAATTCATAGTTAGGCAACAAAATTTGTTTTTCCACCCCCTTATCAATTTGTAGTCTTTTCGGAAAAGGAGGTGTAGATGAAGATACAGGTTGCTCAACTATAGGAGTTGTGGATGTTAGCTTTTCTTTTTCTTTTTGAATTTTTGAATTTTGAAGAGATTCTTCCTCGGAACCCTTATTGACTTGAAGAGAGTCCTCCTCAGAGGTATCTTGCTCTTGAATGTCTATAGAAGGTTTTTCTAAAACTCTACCAGATCTGAGTTGTACATCGTTGGGAGGAACAATCATATAGGTAGGAAATTGTTGTCCTTCTACCATATAAGTAGTTTGAGGATTCTTATTGTTAGGATTTGGCAATGGCTGAGCTGGAAGTTGATTTGTCTTCTGTTGGTATGGGAGCATGAGTTGAGGATTTGTATTTTATTGAGAAGGTTGTTGTTGTGGAAATGGCAATGAAAGTTGTGGATTTGGGCTTGGAAATTGTGGAGCTTGTTGATTTTGAAAAGATGGAGGATATTGATAGAATTGAGCAAATCTCCCATAAGGATTTTGCATCCCTTGTACCCATGGCTGATATGAATTTTGATGTTGGGGCCAAGATTGTTGCCAAGGAGTCCAATTTGGTGGGGTTTGAAGATTCATAGGGTTATTAAACCCTTGAGATTGTTGTCCCTGCCAAGGTATCCTTGCGACAAAACAGAGAGATTCTACTGAATTTGGATCTTCTTGAAAAACAGCTTTGAGTCCAGGGATTGAAGGACAATCCTTGATCTCATGATTTTCTGAGCAAATCATACATGTTTCTACAACTTTTGCATCCAAGGGACATTCCCTTAAAGCATGTTTCTTCCTACATTTCGGACAAAAGATGGCTAAAGCATCTGTTTCTCCTTTCTGCTTGTTTTGGATTTTAAGGGTGTCTAGTTGTTCACTAAGGCTCCCTAAGATATCAGTTTTGAACTCATCAAGCATATTACCAATCTCTGCCCTACTTACCGATCCAGTTGCAGATTTTTTAGCCCTAATAAGAGAAGAATCCCTAGGCCCTTTTCCAGTTTTAGATTTTCCTCTTGAGAGATGGATACATAGTTCTGTTATGTCACGAAATGGAAGGTGAGATATGTCTCCTTTCCCCATCATGTTTAAAATGTCTATCCATTCATCTCTAATGGATTTTAATAGGAGGGCTTTCAAGGTTTCATTATCTAAGTTGCTCATCTTTTCTCTTTTCAAGTTGTATTGAAATCTTTCAATTAAGTCTTCCAAATTTTCATCTTCTTTTTGCATCATTTTGAATACCTCATCCTTATGATTGGTGGGCATACAATAGTCCAAGTATCTATCCAAAAATGTTTGTTTCATATCATTCCAAGTCTTGATAGATTGAGTGGCTAATCCCATGAACCATTTCAAAGCAGATCCCTTCAAAGTTGAAGGAAACAGTTTGAGTTTTTGAGAATCTTCCATATAGTCATAAGTTCGGCACACAACTTCAAACTCAAACAGGAATGTTTCAGGATCTTCACTTCGCAATCCATAAAAATTAGGGAGAACGGATGGTGAGATATTTTTCATTGTTGCATGAGTTTCCTCATCAACTATAGGGAATCCAAGCAAATTGTCCCTATTTCTACCATCATTTCCTTCACCATTGTTATCTCCATTATCTCCTCCTCTTCTACCTCCACCTCTATTTATTACTTCCTCTTCCATGATAGTTTCTTTAGAGTCCTTATAGTCCTCTAGTTCTTCTACCAAGGAATGATGAGAGAAAGTCTCTTTGTTTTCTAAGTGGGTTTTAGTAGGTGGTATAGGAGAATCCTCTAATTCAGCTGTTCCTTGACTTCCAAAAATCTTAAGGCTAGGGGTAGATGGTGGTGAATCTGGTCTATACCTTGAAGAAGATGGAGTTGTGAAAATCGAACTCTTGGCTTTAGCTATAAACCTTCCCCTAGAATCTCTTGCTCTATGCATGTCATTTTTTATTTAAAAAAAAAAAAAGTTGGGCTAATAATTCTCTTTCTGATCTTCCAGATCACACTAGGTGCAAGAAGAGAGCATACTTAAGAAATTACTAAACCAATAACTCTCTTTTCTGATCCTCCAGATCACACTAGGTGCAAGAGGAGAGCATACTTCCAGAAGTTATCAAGTTTTCCCTTCTTTTATGATTTTATGTTTTTTTTTTTAAGAAATTGGCTACCTAGTTACACTTCCCCGGCAACGGCGCCAAAATGTTTGGTCAATTTAGTGTGTCCTAAATTGTTGCATTTAATTTGTCAATCCGGGAATCGTAAGGTGATGAAGTGCGGCGCACTATATGTGCAAGATAACCTATTTCTTAACTTTTGTCGTTTTTGGTTTTTCTAAGGTGAAATAGAAATTCTAAAATGAAAAGCAAGTTTGGTTATATTTGTTCAAGGAAGTGATATCCCCTATAATGATTTACCAACTTGAAACTTTAAAAGCAAATTGAAAATTACAATGACAAGACTTGAAAGAAAGTAAAAGTGTACTGCTGAAATGAAAAGATGCTGCTAATCTAATGAATCAAAACAATAAACTAGTGAACATGAAAACCAAACTATTCTTGCTGCCAACTAAACACAAAAGAAACTATGCTTAAGGAAATTCAAAATTGCAACAAAATAAATCTAAATCAGATTACATCAATTCATTTCCTGACCCTTCATCATTAGTCCAGCTATGATTTTCGGAAGTAATCATAAACAACTTGTGTAACTGATATTTAATTTGCAGAAAGTAAACTAATACTAAACCATACACTCATGATTCAATCCCTCACCATCAGTCCAGCTGTGGCTTTCGGAGGCAACTGAAGATGTCATGCATGATTTAATATATCTAAATTTGCGGAAAAGAAACTAATACTAAACTACACATTTCATAATACAATCCCTCACCATCAGTCCAGCTGTGGCTTTCGGAGGCAACTGAAGATGCTATGAGCAGCTTAATATATCTAAATTGCAGAAAAGAAACTAATACTAAACTACACATTTCATAATACAATCCCTCACCATCAGTCCAGCTGTGGCTTTCGGAGGCAACTGAAGATGCTATGAGCAGCTTAATATATCTAAATTTAACTACTGAATCAGATAAGCAAAACTGAAATGTACAAAGCAAGACTGAAGTTAAACAAAAGCTATGAAAAGAAAACTAGCAGCAGAACAATGTTAGTTTCATGTCATTAGTCAAAATACTATGAAAATGCCCGGGCTATCTACCTAAAACCTGCACAAGAAAACTGATCAGTGATTAACAATCATAAAAACATGAAAGACAGAAATGAAATGGAAATTATGGAAATGTATAAACAGAAATGAAACAACTACAAAGTATGAACATATGATGGATTATGATACAATGACTTTTAAAAGAAAATGAAATGAGAAATGTACACTAATACACAAAACCTTAGCTGAGCAGGGGCCCTCTACACAGCCTTGGTAACGATCCTCAAACACGAATTAAGTTGAAAAAAACAGAGTCTTCTCACATTAAAAAGCAGTTCATTACAGAATGGTAGTGTTACGGCTCAAGGGCAGCGTAATCACTACAAAGCAAACTAACAGATAACAGAGTTTATTCACGAACATCAACTATCAACTAACAACTAACAACTAACTTTATGTGCGTATGCAAACGCTCTATATATAACAATAAACTGTAACTGTCTCCTAAAGTTCATGATGACAGAGAGCACGTAGACCACTACGCCCACGGATATAGAAGTATGGCCGTGTTGGAAAGCGAATCTACGGAAGGTGGATGCTTGAATTCAACTCCAGAGCTCTGCACAGATGTCGATTTAACCTCCGCAAGCTTAGAAACGGTCGTATGGATGTTTATTTGCCACGAAACAGAGTCCGGCCGACATGAAACTCCATAGTTGACTTCCACGTGGACGGCTTTGACCGCGGCTTCTTTGGACGAGTTTGCTTGAACCAATAGGACACGAACCATGTCCACGTCATTCCTAGCCTGCCCATGTGGCTCGTTTCCCTTGTAGACACTTGTAGCATATAGTTCCACAAAATAGCTGCGGAAAGTTGCAGCAGCTGCGGAAAGTGGCAAGATTCCGCAGCTGAATGAACAAAATCTAGATCAAATAGAAAACACAAAAATATAATTAAAAACCATGTTAGATACCCTTTTGCACATGATATTGACAATTTGGGAGGTTTAGGTGAGTGAAAAAGGTATGGAAACGTGTATGGAAAAGATGCAAATTTGGGACTCAACATACATTATGAATATGTTATCACTCCTCGAACTTGTTGCAAATCCTCCTCGAACTTGTTCAAAAATAAAGAGGTATTGTTCAACAATGACTGGGGAAAATGGGAAAGGGATAAATCACTTTATGGTAGCAAGTCGCTCTTGAACATGACACTCATTCACTTCAGCTCTATGACTTTTGGGTTTGGTTCTCTACTTGATGGTCTATCATACCTGTGGTCTATCACGCCATCCATCACTTTGGTTTTGGGTCAATGCTACCAACTCCATTATGGGAATTTTGAGGTCTAAAATGGGCCTCCTAAGAAAAATGTACAACTAAAATAAACTTTATAAGAACCAATAGGATTCAAGATGATGATGTCCACTATGAGGGATGATTCACCATTTTTTAATTAAAAGAGTAAAAGGATTAAAAAATAATAAAATAATAAAAGTAAATTTTCAACTCGTATTTTCATCTTATCTCCCAAATTGTTTACTCAAATTTCTAGTGAAAGTACTCGTTGGATGAAAATTTTAATTCCTCATCTAAGGAGTACTGATGTTGCATACTTTCGATGGATTTTTCCACGTGAAAAATTATAAATACATGAAAACATGATTGCAATCACGTTTTTCATGTATTTCTCATTTTTTATGTAACAGGATCCATCGAAAGTATTCAACATGGGTACTCCTTAGATGAGGAATTAAATTTTGCATCCAATGAATACTCTCGCTCGAAATTTAAGTAAAAACTTTGGGAGATAAGTTTAAAATATGATTTGAAAAAGTAGTTTTTTCTTTTTTCCCTCTAAAATTTAATGATGTCATCAAATCTTATCTTACTATTTCCAGTATTATTTTATTATTTCCTTAGGAGGCCCATTTTATACCTCAAAATTCCTGTAATGATTGAGTGTCACTGATATGTTCAGGAACTCATTCAGTAATTCCTCATCCTTTGCAATACTCATAAACCTTCATTTCATGACCGCCATCCCTGAACATTACTTCATCAGTTACATTTTGTCTCCAAAATATTTACTCTTGTTTCCTATCCTTGATGGGGGATACATCAAGGCCCTCCTGTGACGAGCCACTTCCTGTTGACATCAACTCATCAACCAAAGATTTTGGCTTAGAAACACCCTTCCAATACCTTGGAGTTCCCATAAATCAATGTCATCTTTCTCACTTTCGATGATAGGTCGACATCAAAGGCCTTCGACCAAAATACTTTGTATGGTGTATGACATCAAATTATTTATTCACACCATGCAGACTGTACTATAGTACCTTGAGAGCCATTACCATCATCGGTGGTTTCTCTCACGTCTGTTAATGGCTTAAATCATTTCCTAGTAATTAGACGGTGTCTTCCCATGTTAAACTTCAGATCACATATTCGCATGGTTAGAATCATACTTAAGTGATCAAGTGAACAAGATAAAATACCACATCTCTAGTTTCATCCATATGCGTTGTGATTTCAGGAGCAGTACCACATCTTCCATACGATGGTCTTTACACAGATGGTCATCCTATCATGGGTCTATATTTGTAGAAATTTTTTTGATGTTATGATCATTTACGTGCTGAGTATGGGTATGCCTCCCTCAAAAATTCATGTCCAAGATGCAAAATATATCATTATGTAATGTATTGTAATTTATGCAAGTGACTGTCTGCTTCAAATCATACTAAGCACATCGTCAAGAATATCATTCAACATTATCATTTTTTATTTCATGCTTTAGGGGGAAGTTGTTACATGTCAATTTCGGCATCACTCCCGAAACCCATATCAGTACAAATTAGGTTTTATCATACCATAAATTAGTTTCTACTTGACTCAAAACAAGTCATCGCATTGTTGGTTTTCATCCATGAAAATTTCACTGCTTGAAGTCCATTTGAAATTATCCATTGAGCCATCAACGCACCCCTAGACTGCAGTAAGTTCCTTGTAGAGCATATACTCCCATGAAAAACAACATTTGAGAGCATCTAGACCCACTTAACAGTACATTCGTCTACTGTTAGTGAATTGTTCAAAGGATTCTAGGAATCTTCCCACTTTTTAGTGACTTCTAGAAGTTGTTCCAGCTATCATACTATATGATAACTTTGAATATGAACACCATGAAGCCATTAAACTACTTATCCTCCTATCCCATTGAACAAGGAAACTTATCATCCATTTATGGAAAATCTATTCAATGACAAATTAATGCCAAACTACCTTCAATACTTATAAATTGATCACTGATAATAGTGCACAAGAGAGAAAGAGTTTTAATTTGTAGAGTTATGTTGGTGAGATCATAGCTCTTTGAGGTATTGTTTTCATGTAATGTTATGCTATTGGAGTGATGCTGCTGATGTGATGAGGATAGGACTAAAGCTAGAGTGATTTGACATTGAATCGATCCAACTGGTTGTAACTTCTCCTTCTACCTTATAATAAAGAGGTTTGTTCCTAATACATGTGTCCATGCTTTTATATGTGTATTTTCAAATTAAATCGATTCAATTTTAATAATATGAGTAGATCATATGCCTTTATGTTGTTTTTTGTCTTCTGTTAGCCATTGTAGGTATCAATCAAGTAAGTTTAGTTCGATTGAGAGCGACGAAATTGAAAAAAGGGAGACAAAGAATAGCAAATGATCACAAGTTGGTGTTCTTATATTATCTATTTATCTTAATTAAAATGTCAAGTGTCTTTCATCTATTGTTCTAAGTGTGTCCACAAAATGGTGTCAAAGTATATAGCAAAAATGATACATAGTGGAGTCCTAACATCCACCACACTTAGGGAAAATTATCTATCCGTAGGTCATATTTCCATAAAAAATGTTGAATGGGGCACTGTTCCTAATATTCTTTCTTTTCTTGTTGGATGATATATTAGGATGGAACCTCATAGAAAGAAAGTATTTTTATATATCAGAAAACCAAGAAGAGACCATCCAGATGGAAAATAGGTGTTCATTTTTGAGTTGATCATATATCATATCCTCATTTCCCACGGGCAAGGTTAGTCTTGACAATAAAACCACAACCACATTTTCATTCCCTAGTTTGTCAATAATAGTTAAATCAAACTGTTGTAATAATAACAACCACCTTATCATCCTAGCGTTGACATAAAATTTATACACTAAATCATTAATGTATGTGAGATCATTGTGGACAAAAGTTTGATATCCAGTGATGTAATGCCTAAAATTCTTCAAAGAGCATAATGCAACCAGGAGTTTGTTTTCAGTGAATCTATAATTTGGCTCATATTTAGAAATGTTATTACTAATGAAATAGATAGCATAATGTAATTTTTCTTCCAATTGTCCTAAGGTTGGCCCTACAACTTTATCTGATGCATATGTGTGTATATGGAAAGGGAATGCCCAACTGGGACCTCTAAGGATGGGTGTAGTGGTTAACTTTTCTTTTATCACATAAAAGGCCTCTTAACATTTGTTTGTCCAACAAAATTTTGAATCTTTATTCAGTAGCCCAAACAAGGGTGAAGCCAACTTATTGAAGACTTTAATGAATCTTCTATAATACCCAACCAATCCAAGGAAGCTACTAACATCTCTTTTCTTTTGAGGGATATGTACCCTCTTAATTATGGTAATTTTTTTGGGATTAACCTATATCCATTCCTTGGATATGGAATGGCCAAGTATAGTCCCTTCATTCATCAAAAATTCACATTTTTCTTGACCTAATGAGATATTTATCTCAATGCATTTCTTCAAGACTTTGCACAGGTTAGAAAGAGATTACTGGAAGTCACAAACATAAGGAGTGAATTCATCCATGTATATCTCAACAATTTCATGACCAAGGTCAACAAAGACACTCAAAAAATCCATATGGAAAGTAGTAGGTGCATTATGCAAACAAAATGGAAGGACCCTATAGTAAAAGGTACCCCAAGGACATGTGAATTTGGTCTTGTATTGGTTCTTATGGTTGATCTATATCTCGTTGGACCCACTAAACCCATCTGGAAAGGAAAAAATCTCTTTCTTGCAAGGCCATCGAGGAATTGGTCAATAAAAGGAAAAGGGAAGTGGTCCTTATTTGTAGTGTTATTAAATTCTCAATAATCAACACAGATCCTCCAGTTCCCTTTTTTATTGGGGAATATGATGAGGGGGGATAGCCACTCACTATATTAAATGGAGTATATGAACCCTGCATCCAATATCTTTTGTAATTCCTCTTTCACAATGTCCTTAAGAGCTAGATTCATCCTTCTATGAGGTTTCCACATAGGCTTTCATCACTCTTCGTTGTATATATGATGAGTAGAAACCAAGGGATGCACACCTTTCATCTCCTTATAGTCCCAAGAAAAAGAATCTAAGTTTTTTCGCAAGACACATCATAAATTTTCTTCCTTCTCTGATGAGATGGAGGGGATGATATTTAGGTTCCTGGATGGGATAATCTCTACAACCTTTGCATGCTCTAAGTTAGCATCAATAGAGAAAAAATCAGTCTCTAGGTTACTCTCAAATTCATTTATCAATTGATAAATTGGAATGGAATTAGGAGGATGATTATATAATATATGGTCAATAAGGTCATCTTCATCAAGGTTCCTCCCCCCTATGGCAGTGTCTATTGTGCAGTATAGATAGCGGGATGCCTAGTAAAAATTTTCCTCTTCCTCATCCTCTAACGATAAGGGAAAGTCATGGTAACTATAGGTTTGAGGAGGAGGATACAAAACAAGATTTTTTTATGGATTCCCATTCTTGATGGTCATGTCCCCAACCCTACAACTACTCTAAGCATTAGTAGTGTCCAACTAAGGCATCCCTAGGATGCGATAATATCCATTAAAATTTGTTTTGGTTTGGAGGACAAGGAAGTCATTGGGGTACTCCCAGGAGTCAATGGAGACTATTACATCCTCAAAAAATCCCCTGGGATCTATTGTGGATCTATCTGCAAGTTGTAGTGTTTATTTTTCTTCCTCAAGGCCCCTTGGACATTGAGCTTGATCATTGTTTCCTTGGTTATCACATTGATTGCAAACCAAAGGTCAATAGAGGTATTAAGGACCATTACGCCATCTCTGTGCACATTCACAACTCGGCTACCATTATCCAAGTAATTCGAGGAGATTACCCTCCCAAAAATTAGATCAAAAAATTTCCCAACAACATTGGGGGGTATACATTCTTCTTCTCCTAAGCCTTTTTAAAAACTCATCCTTTATAAGCTTGATATAAATGGGGACATATTTGATGGCTGGGAGAAGGGGTATTTTGGCACACAATTTCTCCAGTTCTCCCAAAAGTTCTTCCTCTTCTAGGGTGTGTTGTTTAGGTTGAATCAACCTCTCAAGGTAAGGGGGTTAATTAGCTTAAGGTGCACTCTCCCCCTTACCCCGTTTAACCTATTGAGGTGGAGAATGTGGGTGAACATCTATAATACCTTCCGAGACTGAAGGTTGATCTCTTGGATCTCCACAGGATAAGCAGGATAGGATGTCTCCACATTGTACACTTGTTGTGCCTACTTATTGTTTGGGTTCAGGTGAGGTTGAACAGGTAGTTGAGGTTTCTTAGGTGGGTTATGATGAGGGAGTTGTGGTTGAGGTTGAGTTGGAGGAATTAAAGAAATATGCTGGGCTTTTTTAGGCCCATACCCTTGTAACTATTTTCCCAAGTGATCAGGTTGAGTTGGATATGGATGGAAAGGAGGGCTAATATATTGATGACGATATTGAGGAGGATAAGGAAGATGAAGGAGGTATGGACCACGGTGGATGAGTGGAAATGTACCAAGTCTAGAAAGGTTCATAACAATTTTGATTGTAAGGGGGATAAGGTGCACCTGTATGTCCTATTGATATGGTCGAGGGCTTTGAGGTATCCTTTCGTTAATGAAGAATATTTTCTCTAAACCACCTTTTTCCCCTTGTTATATAGCTTTCAGGCCTGATAGAGAAGGAAATTTATCTGTTTCATGGTTTTCCTTACAGAAAGAGAAAACTTGTATGACATTCAATGAACACTCATTCCTAGGATGTCTCTTAGCGCATCTAGGGAAAAAGATAGCTAGTAATATTTCAGCTTCTTGTTGCTTCTGTTTGATCTACATAGTATTCGTATGTAGGGAAAAGGTATGAAAACATTCACTCTTTAAATACTCCAGCATACTTCTTATCTCATGTTTTATAGATGATGAAGAGGGAGATGAATTAACCAAACCTTTGCTATACCTACTCCTTTTCCTAGTAGCCATAGCTTTATTATTTAATATTGTCTTAATTTCATCATAAGGAAATTAGTGGAAGTCTCCTCGAGAAAAAATCTTGAGGGTCTCCTTTACATCTTCCCTTATCCCTCGATGAACAAAATGTATTTACTTAGAGTCAAAGGTATAGTTAGCTCTCTTATAATTGAGTTTGAACCTTTTATCACAGTCATTTAAAGATTCATATGGTCCTAGGGTCATCCTTAATTATTTCTTCCTTTATTTCCTTAGACCTATAGTAATCCATGCACTTATAATTAAAGGCTTGGTGCATTTGAGCCCAGGTAGTGATGTTGCCTCCAGGAAAACCCATAAACCCACACAAGGTTACATCTTTGAGGGTGGATGGAAACAAATTCAACTTTTTTTCATTAGATTTAAAGTGATAGGTCATATAGATAACAAAAAATTCAAACATGAAGGTGTTAGGGTCTTCAGAGGTCAGGTCATGGAAATGTGGAAGGGAAGAAAAACTTATATTCTTCATTCTGGCATTCCCATTAGTTTATCTGATAGGAAACATATCATTTTTTCTATTTTCATCCATAGTTTCGGTAATAAAAGTGGGATCTTCTTCTCCTATGGGCTCCTCGAGAATTTTACGTTGCTCACCTAGAGGATTTTCTAACTCCCCTGCAGATAAAGAGGGAAGTTCACAGTCACCCAAGAAGAATGAAGGCTTGATGTTTGAAGGGGTGGGGGTTTTTGGTAGGAATATGTTCTTCATTCTGGCATCCCCATTGGTTTATCTGATAGTAAAAATATCATTTTCTCTATTTCCATCCATAGTTTGGGTAAGAGAAGCGGGCTCTGCTTCTCCTATGGGCTCCTCAAGAATTTTAGGTTACTCGCCTAGAGGGTTTTATAACTCCCCTGTACACAAAGAGGGAAGTTCACAGTCACCCAAGAAGAATGAAGGCTGAATGTTTCAGTGGGTGGGGGTTTTTGGTAGGAATTTTCCTTGGTTATCCATACTCCTATGAGGCATGAAATAACTAGCTCTATTTTTAATTTTTCTCTCTTTTTATTTTTTTTTAAGCTTTCAAACCAATAGTAATGATTCAAAAGAGAAAAAAATTATTTTAAGTAGAAACAACACCTACTTAGACACCTCCCCAGTAATGATTTTAGCACTCCACTGGATGTCCAAAGGCTAACGAGGAGACCATCAAAGGTAACGACAAACCACTTTGACCTAGTAGCCAGTCATACTAGGCTGAGAGGGCTCTCTTAATGAGATTCACTGCCAAATTGACTGGATCATGTTGATTTTATGATAGATGTGTAGATTAGGGTTTTTTTATTTGGATTTTTGTGTTGGATGAAAATTGACCTTTAGAGCTAGGCTTGAAAACTCTGGTAGGATTAGAAGAGAAAAAATTGCAAGGGAATAAAGGGGCAAGGTACGCAAGCTCAAATGACCAAATAGGTCATATGATTGTGGTATAGGATGAGAAAAGAGATCAGGAACAAGCATATAAATATGTATTCATTCCTTGAGAAGAAATTAAACACAACATCATCATCTCATCAAAATGGGGCATGCATTACTCATAATTCCTGCGTAAGGAACTGTAAAGACAACGAGTGCAATAAATAGATATGTAATGGAAAGAGAAAGCATTCAATGAAGTGACTTATTGAAGAGAAACATAGCCATACAAGCTCACCATATGAATCCCTAAATTTAAGATGCAACTTTTCTCTGCATCCCTTCTATTACTTTTTCAAAATTAAATACACTACCTCAATATCCAAGATTCCAATGTCTATTACTTCAAATGATGAAGTATTTATACAATTTCTAAACTTAAATATCTTGAGAAAATATCAAGATTTATTACAAAAATCTCTAACTGTGTTACACAAATAGAAATAAAATACAGGACACTAAAAACTAATGAATCTACTTGGCACTATATTTGTGTATTGCTGGTGAAAAAGAAGAGCAATTCGAATTTGAATGCAACTCTTATTTGATGAGGTGGCATCCAAGTCACTAACTATCTTTGAGTTTTTTCCTCGTGAATTTATGAAACACAGGGTACAGTTATAACCTTGAATACCTCAATCTGCGATAGATATATAAAAAGTGAAATATTTTATTGTATATGAGGATGTTTTTGAGATAAACCTCTCTTATTTTCTGCAAATTCTTCTCTAGTTGTTCACAATATTTTCTACAAAGAGATGTCTAAAACATGACTTTGCATAAGAAGAAAAATAGAATGTGAGTATGTGAATTTATCTCTCATTTTTAATACCTGTGTAAAATTTGAGACAGGTTTTTGTATTTTGGAATATTTGGAAAATAAACCTCCATTTTCTCAATATTCATCTCTGATGAAACACAATATTCTCTGCAAAAAGATGACTAAACAGGACATTTCTGGAAAATGTGCCTACAAATATTATTTCAAATTTCCCAAACCATAATGTCTGTGTAAAAATATAGATAGGTTTTTTTTCATATATATTTTCGTAACAAAAAAATCTTTCAGGTTTTGAAAATTAATTTCCATCTATACGAAAACCATATTTGAAAATATTGACCAAAATCAGGAAAAATTGGGAAACTATTCCTGCAACGATTTCTCCGAATCTCTCAAACTATAGCAGCTATTAGAAAATTGGGGGAGGTTTTGTATATAAGGATGTTATAAAAAAAAACCTCTTTCCGTTTTTTAAAATTCGTTCTCAATTGTTTTTAAATCATGTTTAAAATTATTGTGTTGTATAGTGAAAAACATAGTTTTAACTCACCATGAAATGAAGTTATGACATGGAGGCGGAAGGAGACATGGAGGTCGGAGATTATTGGATATTTTCACACCATCATAATAATAATCCTGTATAAAATCCTAAGAGCAACTCCGAACTTAAACAACAACAAAAATTTTCCCATATAAATAATTTTTAACAAAAAATTATATGTGATAACAAACGACGCCAAGAAGTGGTGGACCTTGGTATCACATCAAGTAGGCTGCAAATACCAAGTCTTCTCAACTTAAATCATCAAACTGGGGTTCATAGAAACTTAGAGGTGACAATGTTATATGCACAGTAGGTTAAGTTCTAATCATGTAACCCTCATTCATTAGGTTATATCAATGTATACAAAGACCGCTCCTTTGGATAACTACAAAGAGAATTTATATGAAATCATAACATAGTTGCAAGGGAATGAACATGATTTTATCTGCAGAAATAAAAATACATTTCACTAAATGTAAACATCAGTTTCAATTGCATGAAAGTAACAAATTGTACTAGTTGCAGAAATAAATTATGCTACTCTATTTTCACACTAATAAATTCGATTTTCTACTTGCATGAACCATTAATCTAATATCAAATTTCTTGAGAAAAAGGAATTTAGTCCACAATCCATAAATATGAAACTCAAAAGAAAAAAGAGTCTAATCTACATGTTTTTTTGTGTTTGCAGTGGAGGAAGGATAGTGTTGTAGTGGTATTGGAGTCTCCCTAATCATAAAAAAAAATATTGGGGGCCATTATTTAACTTAAAAAATCAAGATTCAAAGTCGTAGGGAAACTTTTCTTGAATTTAGGCAGTGATACATGACTTCTACAAGCGTGCTACAAGAGTGCTAGAGGAAGCCCTATTTTTTTTATAGGAGTGGCCTGAGATGTTTTTGAGGGAATGGATGGTGTCCTGAAGGTGGAGGAAGGGATGAAGGTAAATGAATTATGTGTGATGCCTTTATCCAATAGTAGCACCCCTTGGAGGTCTATCTTACACAAGCGTTTATTCCCATAGTGTCCTTCATTGGACTTGGGAGGATAATAATGGTGATAGAGCTTGAGAGAAGTATGTTATGTCTAAGAGGACTGTGAATATGCCGAAGTGGATGTGGATGAGTGTGTAACCCCTAAAATTCACTTGGCAGCCCCTGCAGACTATCAATCAAAAGATGTGTCTACTAATAAATATTGCAATGAGATAAATAAAGGTGGAAAATATGAGTTGAATTTTATTTCTTCATGATCTAATATATCCTACAACATGCATCTAATATAATTGAAAAATAAATGTTGTTAATTCCTAAGTTGCAAAAACCAAGCATATAAAATAATCTTAATCCAAAATTTAATCATTTCCAAGATATCACAAACACATCTTTTTAGCTTGTTGTTGTAAAATATTTAACCGCACTTCCCACAAGAGTTCTTTTATTCCAACCTACAACAAAAATTTTGCAATATAATCCTACTTAAGCAAAGAAAGAAGTAGAATGACTTGAATGAAAACATGGATAGAATACAGGCGAGGGAATAAAGCCTCTGGGTTGGGCCTAAACCCAAGGGTTTCAACCCTCAGAACTTAACTCATATGTAGGCCAACAATAAGCTTTCCATTAAAACAAAATAAGAGTCACATACATAATATCAAAGATGAAAATAACAGTTTCAATATCTTTGGTATCCATATTTTCTCCTATCCCCAAAAAAAATTTGAATCCTAATGAGCCCTTAGGGTTGTTTATTTATACAAAAAGTGGTTGAGGGGAAACTCCCCTGTGAGGAGGATTGATTCCCTCCAAAATCTCGAAATTGGTGGATACAGTTCCCTTGTATCTTCACATGGACTTGATTTTCTCAACTGTTAGTGGACTTCAAGTTATTGGTGAGGAATCTTGCTAGATTCTTTCTAGATGCCTCCAGCGAGCCCTGACATAGTAAATGTCTTCACAAATTCTTCTTTTTCCTAAATATTAATCACATTATGCCATGAAATATAAAAATCACCCTTTAATCTCCCTACTAAGCATATTATGGATAAAAATGCAAATTAATGTGATAAAAGTAGATTTTAAGGGTTGGAGGATAGCAGAATCGACCTCAAAATATACCTATTAATGGGACCCATCAAGTAGTTTAATAATTATACCCTTGTGTTACAATGAATTGGGAGTTGAAATAATATCAAGAAATATTTTTCTAAATATTCAAATATTCCATGTGAACCTCCAACTTAGCTAACACACCATTTCCCAATAGGGCCAGTGATGGTGCATTGAAATATTCTTAGTCAAATTAAGTCCTTAAGGATGTTGTTGGAGCAACACCATATATGAAGATTCATGATATGGTTGGTGAGATCTTACTCTTGTTTTCCTTCGAATTCAGGGATATCTGATGGTAACTTGGTTGGCATAAGAGACCGTTGGTAATTATGCAAAATTGTATCATTTGTGAGTTTCATAAGGTTTAGGAGGTGCAAAGGAGCTACAAATGATATATTGTTAGTTTTTTCCATGGTATTATGAATTTGCGATGCCATGTTGATAGGAGTCCCTTGAGGGGTAGTGTTAGTAGGGGCACCCTATGGGGTGGTGTTGTTATTACCCTAAGGGGTGGTACTAGGAGTACTTGGAGAGGAACCAGATCCTAAAAGAGTAGAAACAAAAATGGATGTTCTAAACAAGGTAGCTAGATATTGTCCCTTATCAAAAAATGGTGAGAGAAAAGTCACTCCTCGCAGTAAATGTGGGAGAACTTGTAGGTTCCTAGAGCGATGGGAAACCCTTGTGTCCCCTATGCTTCCCAAGTAAGTGTGTGGGAGAGAAGTTGTGAGTGGGATTCTTTAACTAACCAAATGAGTCACATATATAAGACAAAGTGAGAATAAATGGTTAATTTTCCCTTTAAACTCTTTCATGTGTGAAACAATCAACAAAAATGTTTGTGAGTTTTTTCATATGATTAAAATACTAAAAAACTTATTGTCATTCCTCTTAATCAGTAACTAGACCTTGTGAAGGCTTATAGAATGGCACTAAGGCCACGCCTTGAAATTATCGTCGATGCTTCTAGCAGCCAAAAATTCAATCAAGGATGTAAGTGGGTTATAAACAGGGGTACTAGGGCCACTTCTCAAAAGTGCTAGCAATGCTTCAAACAACTTGATCAAAATCACCTCGAGGTGCAAGTGATCCCCCATTAGCGGAATTTTGAGGTCTAAAATGGACCTCCTAAGGAAATTATAAAATAATAGTGGAAATAATAAAATAAGATTTGATTACATCATCAAAATTTTAGAGGGAAAAAATAAAAAAAACTACTTTCTCAACTTATCTCCTAAAATTTATACTCAAATCTCAAGCAGGAGTACTTGTTGGATGCAAAATTTAATTCCTCATCCAAGGAGTAACAATATTTCATACTTTTGATGGATCCTGCTACATGAAAACTGAGAAATACATTAAAAACGTGATTGCAATCATTTTTTTTCATGTATTTCTAATTTTTCGTGTAGCAGCATCCATCAAAATTATGCAACATGGGTACTCCTTGGATGAGGAATTAAATTCTACATCCAACGAGTTCTTGCACTTGAAATTTGAGTAAACAATTTGGGAGATAAGTTGAAAACATGAGTTGAAAAAGTAGTTTTATTATTTTATTATTTTTACCCTTTTACTTGGAAAATGGTGAATCATCCCCCATGGTTGACATCATCATTTTGAATCCTATCTTTTCTTATAAAGTTTATTTTTGTTGTACATTTTTCTTAGAAGGCCCATTTTAGTGCTCAAAATTCCCCTAATGCACACACTACCTATAAAGAAATATGAGCTAAAAATTTGGCCACTAAGCTACCTATGTCCAATGGGAATGAGAGAATATTATCTTATGGTTGTAAAATTTAGACCCAAATCCCTTACTAGGTTTCTAGAGAAAACAAGGAGTCTCGTCATAATCCTCTGTTAAGGCCTTTCCCTTTCCCATATTTCATCTCATTACTATTTTTGTCACTGTATTTTGTAGGATTTGAAAGTTCCCTAAAAATACAACTTCTATGTTTCAAAGGAAGAATAACTACGATGGCTTATGGGATTCATAGTGTTAGGGTCCTAAGCTATACTATAAATTAGTTTATGAACCCTACTGGGAATTTAATTGGTTCAACTTAATGTTGAATCTTAAAGGGTCTTTTATTTGTTTAGTGTGTGCCAAAATTGTAAACTCGAAATAAACTAAGTACAAATATTGGAAAAGAGAATACCCCTTACACAATGTTTAAAGGATTTTAGTGTGTGATGGGATGGTGTGTGCAAGGTGACTGATGATCATATAAAGTGTTTGAATTGAAACAATGTGGATATGCAATGATCGTTTACAATTTCCCATAATTACATTGTGTTACGTTTTTCCTTACAATCAAAGAAAAATATGCGTGGATTATGGGCCAATTACTTTTCCTAGCTATGTTAGATGAGAATATAGGGAGATGGAATATTAATTCTTTTAGACCCCACCACAAGTTCACAAGAAGGGTGCAAGGGAGGAAGAGCCTACTCTCATTCTTAGTCACACTACTCCTATTCCCAACATACAAAATTTTAAGGTAAAAGATAAGAAAATTACTCTACTTATGATAGTTAGTAAGGAAAAATTAAATACTATCTGAATATTTTAGGAAGGTAACTAAAATCAGGAAAAATACTTAGTAAAAGGAAATTATAAAGAGGATTATTGCTCTTTCTGTGTCTCAACTATATCTACAAAAATTCATGAGAATGTCTTGAAATTTTGAAAGGGGGGGTTTTAGGACAAAAATAGGTCCAATAGAGACTTGCAAGGCTTCAGAAAATTTGTATGACTAAAACCAGATGATAAAACAGTGAGAAAAGGCATGCAAAAAAACCAATCTAGATCAAAAAACATTACCAAGTGGAGTCACCATTTTGTATGGAATATTTGGTAGCATATGAATCCCAAATCCACCTTCCTTGTAGTTGGTTTCTTCAAACAAGAAAAATTACAAAGAATGAATGATGCCGTCGGTTAAAAATGGATTAACAAAGCATTGGATTAAGTGAAAAAAAAATCAAAGAAAAAAGAAAAGAAAACAAAACAAAAACAACTTGAAAAAACCAATGAATAAAAAAAAATCAACAAAGTAGTAGTAAAATGGTCCTTATATAATTTGTGAGCTTCCTTACCCTTGGTCCCACTCATTAAAGATTCTACTCTTATGCATACACTCCTCCATCATAATTACGTTGTCCTCCACTATCTCCACTCCCTCCATGATAATGTTGTTGATTTGGTGAACCTTGACCCCATCCGTATGCTTTAACCCTTATTCCCACCCAAGAGTGATTTATTCAACAAATATGATGATCCAAATTCACATTAGAAGTGGTTTTATTCCTACTAAAGAGATTTATGGGTCTCTCTACCCTCTTATTCATTTATCTTATTCATAAAAGAAAAAATTAATATTATGACTAGCAAAATGCTAATTGGGAATATTACAATCTCCCCCTCCCAAATGTTGCTTGTCCTCAAGAAACTAAAAATATTGTTGTTTTAAAGTCTCCTCTCCTTCCCATGTAACAAATTCATCTGATAGATTCCTCCACTGAATCATATATTCTCCAATCAATATGTTCCTTAGCTGCCCCTCCCAAGGGTCTAAGTTAGCGTTTGGTGATAAAGTTAAATGGCTCACATCATAAAGAAGAGGGAGATTCGTGGTGGAAACTACATGATGTCTAATGGCCTTCTTGAGGCATGAGACATGAAAAATGTTGGGGATCTTACTCCCAATGAGAAGCCCCAACCCATATGTTACTCCCCCAACAATATGGATCAACATGTGTGGACCATAGAAAAGGTTCTCAGTCCCCTTCATTTGCGATGATGTAATGTTCCAAAATTAGCATGAAGCTAATTTGACCATTAATTTTGCTCATGCCATCTAGTAGTTGAATAAAATGGGTGAGGAGACCCATTAGTAGGAATAAAATCCCTCATAGTGTGAAAGGGATCAATGAAGTGGCTTTATTTTGCACCTTCCAGTGTGAAAAGGGGAAAATGCATGAGGACAAGGTAAAGTTTGACCAAGTGAACAGTGCTGCCTAAGAGGGTGTGGATTGCTTGGGAAGACAACACAGTTTGAGAGGGAGGAAGATAAATTGTGGAAGGAACCCTAATGTGTGGGATCCAGGGCAAAGAGAAATTCACTTCCATAAAAGGAGGAAGAGGCAACCACAGAGGGACATGTTTTGAGTATTTCATTTTGGTCTAGTAGAATATTTGTAATCTTTGGTTGTTTAGCTGAGTTGCAGTGTTGTTTAGCACGAGGGATTCCTATTTATGATTTCCTCTCCTTTTTGAGAGGCCTCTTGAAGGATTTCACTTCATTTACCCACATCTAGGCTCAATGCCAAGGCCACTTCCTTCAGTCACTGCATTATTTCTGCCGAAGTATAACATAGTGTTGAATGGTGCTACAGTGGAGGGTTCAACAACACCACTCCTTGGCTCATTTTTCAGAGGAGGGAGATTCTATTCCTCGGGAAGTTTAGTGAGTAAGGTTTAAGAGCTGATTTTCATATCTTGGCATTAGGCCAAGCATCTCCCATCTATTACATCGCAGTCCCTCTCCTTGATTGTGTTATTCCAATGTGTATCTGCAGTGGGGGCTTGCACCAGTATTTTGGAGGGTGAGATCTTGAGTGTTAGGATCAGCCTATTACTTGAGAGATCTATTGGAGAAGGTCTATTTTATATTTTTATTCATCTTCAACCATCTCCATCCAGTTTCTGAGTTGTAGCTGCTACCCAGCAACTCCAACATTTCTGTAGATTTTCCATTTGTACATATATTTCAGCCAATCCTTCTAAGGATTGTTGTACCATTGTTTTCAGGGGTTGGGATTATTTTCAGGGGTTGAGAGCTTTCTCCCCCACATTTCTTGAGCTGATATTGTCATATCATTGTATTATCATTTATCATGTTGCATTGTCTCATATAAACTATGTTGTTATAGCCTTGTGTAAAGTCTGTGTAGAAGTGTTCTCCAATTTCTTATACATGTTCTGTTGAGGCTCTCATTGCCAAGCTTGAGTGGCTGATTCCTCAAGGCATTGTATACATTGGCTGCTATATTATAAATTTTCTGGCTATTCAAATATTCATGTGTTCTGGGTTATAAAAATAACGTTGTTATTCCATTGTATGTTCATACATTGTTGCAATCCCTTCATCGAAAATTTTTCCAAGGAAACTAGGTGTGGGAGACCTGTTTAACCCACCTAGAGGGATTTATTTTGAGCCTCCTCTTGGATTTCAGCCTTAGATACATGACCTAAGGGATCTAGGTCTTGGTTTCAAATCCTATTGCATAAATTTCTGGAAAATGCATTTTCTAGCCATGTATTGCTGACAGATCCCATTTTGGGATATTACAGTGGTATCAAATCCTCAATCTTGGCTCAGCCTGTGAGTCTTAGCCAAAGATATCATAATATTGAAGAGGATGGATTTTATCTCATCATATTTCAGATCCATCAGGAACCTCCCCAAGGAGGATAAGCATATAGAAGTGGAAGGACCCTGCATTTCCTATTCTCATCGAGAAGGAGACAAAGAGATAAGTAGGAAAAAGACTCCATATTTTGGAGGAGAAAAAGGGGATAAGCTTACAAAGCTTCTTCATAAATATATACATGATATTCATGACTATTTCAAGAATATAAGGAGGGATATTTAAGAATAATCTTCAAAAGAGTTTGAATCTAAAGCAAATTCTAGATTGCCATATGGGGAGTGTGAGCATGCATCCACACCCTATGATGCACAGCGCAATCACATGCCCAGGATTTCAAGGAGAAGGATGGAGAGAGGAGAAGAGATTTCTAGGAGGGAAAACCTTAGTGATTTCCTAAGAGAATATGAGTCTCAAACTCAGAAATTCAGAGATCATCTCAGTTTTTCAGAGTTTTGCAAGATCAAGGTGAAGTGAAGACAGCAACAGGATATATTTATTGTATCTACCTTTGAAGGTTCACCTACATGTTCAGCCAAAGCTTGGGTTGGAGAGTTATATAACTTCTTGCAGCAGCACCAAATTCTTGAAGATGAAGCCATCAAAGTCGCAGCGCTGCATTTGAGAGTTAAGGCCTATGTCTGGTGGATCTTTGAATCCTTTTCTTTAAGGAATATAAACACTACATATTATGCAAGTTTCACTAAGACATTAGTGAAAAAAATTGATAGAAGGATTCATGAGACACCCATGGTGGAGCTAAAAAAGGGAACTCAAACAAAACCCTTGCATGAAAATGCAATTCCACTTCAGAAAACCATGGAGGAGGCTGAAAACTTGCACCATACCTTACCGGAAGAAAGACTTTCATCTCACACCTTTGAGCAAGGAAGCAAGGGGATATGTTTTTCAAAGAGGAATCCAATCATTTTGAGGCTGCCCATTCATGTTGCGGAGATTGAGGGAAACAATGTTGTTTCATCTAAATATTATCTTGTGCCTCATGCAGAGGAAGGAGGAGCTATTTCTCCAAGAAGAGGGATTCTTGAAACTTTTCAAGGAGTTTCCCAAGATCTCATGTGTGGAGATCAAGGCACAACTCATGATCTACATGTGCCATTAATGTGGAGGTGTGGAACCACAAAGACACAAGGAGTTGGTAGGGAGGAGAACTAGCATCATGAGATGAGATATACACACCCCTGTCTACTTCAGGAGGTTGATGCGCCCAAGGATAAGACTAGATTCCGTAGTAAGGGCATGGACAGATTTGTCCATTCATATATACAGTCATCTTTTGATGATGATGTCTCATTGCATGGAGACATTTTGCCGAGGAGACCACTGGATCAACAAATGATGAGATATGCTTCACATTTTGAGGCACCATTTAGTTATTTTAGAGGAGTGGAGACCTTGGGAGAGCTGGGTACAGTGCAGAGACTATTGGGTAGACTCAAGGAGGAGCGAGGAATTCTCTCAACATCACATTTACCCACTCACATTTTATATTCTTCATTGTGGCAGAAGCAGCAGGGGAAGGATAGCAGCCTTCCAACTTTCATCTTTGACACGGGAGATGTCGAAGAAGAGGGAAGGCATATGATAGGTGTTCTTAATGATAGTTCATCAGTGCTGTCACTATGGAGGATAGATCCATATTGGAGCTCCCAGCTATTGGTGGAGTATTCCAAGGATCTTCATTCTTGTAGGATATTGGATGGCCAGTTTCATGTATAGGAGTATTCAGTCAGAGATGGGGTCATCTACTATCATGGTAGGATCTTCTTGTCTATATCTTCCAAGCTCAAGGAGAAGTTGTTACAAGTAGCACATGTGGGTTTCCTTTTCAGCTACACACATACTATGAGAGCATACCACACCATCATGGAGGGGTATTTTTCGGAAGGCTTTGAGGAAGAGATATATCAGCATATGAGGAGATGCATGGATCATGTGGAGATGGAGGAGAGACATAACTCTTTGGAAGAGTTAGCACAACCACCTCTTTTCTCTTTGAGGATGAGAGGAGACTCATCTATGAACCACTCCCTTTGTATGAGAAAAATAGATGGTAAGGGTGTTGATTGTTTACATGATTATTTATATGATGTATGTATATATCCCTTAACCATATATGTGCAAGATGTTTCTCCAAGGAAGAGCATTCTCTCTTTTGAGCTTCATGGTCTACTTGAGGCCATAAGCATGATTGATGGCCATTCCCTAGGAGGACTTGGGGAAGAGATGTACTATGGAGAACATGCTCAAATTACACTATGCACTATTCACTTCCTCCATACTTAAGAGGAGATTGGGGTAGCAGGCAAGTGGTTGAGAAACCACACATTTTATCAGTGTCTATTGCAGTTGAGAGTCAAGCTGCGGTGGTTACATTTCAGGGACCATTTTCCCTCTCACATGTTACACATGGAAGCAAGCATGATTCTCATTTTTTCTCCCTATGGTTCTATTGTTTCTGTCCTTATGAGGAGCATTTTTGGGAGAGAGACACATGCGATGGATGTGTCCTTTGCGAGAGGAATTCCCCACACTTTTTTCACTACATGTTCTAAGGCGAGCATGGGAGATGGTACGGCCACTAGAGCAACACATTTTTTTCCTTATGAGGTGAGACATATGATGGATGTGATGCCATATGATGATGATTTCCAACACATCATATATGGGGATATGTGGGCCAGCATGATTTGCAGTGTTGGAGGAGAGATCCTTGGAGATTTAACCCTCATCTTGCCAATTGAGGGAAACCTTATTACAGCCCAAGACCAGCCAACACTCTACACTTATCATAAGTGGAGAGATGGACAACATGGGGTAGGCCACCTTGTCTACCATATGCATAATTTCAACCCACCTACTATGTCGGAGCCAAAGGTGGAGGACAGTTTTCAGGATTTTCCTAGTTGGGAGGTGACTCATTTTGCATGGCTAATAGCTTGGGGATGGAGGATCCATATGGGAGAGATAGTTCCCTTTAGATTTCAAATCCCATTCCTCAATGGGGACCTCTAGACATCACTTTTCTATCCTCTTGAATATTTCACCTTTACATGATGATAGCTTAATAGCTGACTTGTATGCTGAGGATTAGAAATGTGGAGACTTGATTGATGAGATAGCATATTTTAATTGTAGGAGATAATTATACATAGATTCTATAGGGAGAGGATGAGAAATAACTCAATTATATCCTTTCACTTGCTTGAGGACAAGCAGTCTTTGAGAGGGGAGGACTCTAATGTTCGAAAATTAGCATGAAGCTAATTTGAACATTAATTTTTCTCATGCCATCTATGAGGTGAATAAAATGGGTGAGGAGACCCATTAGTAAGAATAAAATCCATCATAGTGTGAAATGGATCAATGAAGTGGCTTTATTTTGCACCTTCCAGTGTGAAAAGGGGCAAATGCATGAGGACAAGGTCAAGTTTGACCAAGTCAACAACGCTGCCTAAGAGGGTGTGGATTGCTTGGGAAGACAACTTAGTTTGAGAGGGAGGAAGATAAATTGTGGAAGAAACCCTAATTTTTTGGTTCCAGGGAAAAGAGAGATTCACTTGCATAAAAGGAGGAAGAGGCATCCATATAGGGACATGTTTTGAGTATTTCATTTTGGTCTAGTAGACTTTTTGCAGTCTCCAGCTGTTTAGCTGAGTTGTAGTGTTGTTTAGCATGAGGGATTCCTATTCAGAATTTCCTCTCCTTCTTGAGAGGCCTATTGAAGGATTGCACTTCATTTCTCCACATCCAGGCTCAAGGCCAAGGCCACTTTCTTCAGTCACTACGTTATTTCTACTGAAGTATAATGTATTGTTGCAGGGTGTTGCAGTGGAGGGTTCCACAACACCACTCCTTGGCTCATTTTTCAGAGGAGGGAGCTTCTATTCCTCGGGAAGTCTAGTGAGGAAGGTTTCAGAGCTGATCTTCATATCTTGGCATCAGGCCAAACATCTCCCATCTATTACAGCGCAATCCCTCTCCTTGATTGCGTTATTCAAGTGTGTATATGTAGTGGGGGCTTGCACCACTATTTTGGAGGGTGAGATCTTCAGTGTTAGGATCAGCCTATCACTTGAGAGATATGTTGGAGAAGTTATATTTCATATTATGCTTCATCTTCAGCCATCTCCATCCATTTTCTGATTTGTAGCTGCTACCCATCAACTCCGACATTTCTGTATATTTTCCATTTGTACATATATTTTAGCCAATCCTTCCAAGGATTGTTGTACCATTGTTTTCAGGGGTTGAGAGCTTTCTCCCCCATATTTCTTGAGATAATATTTTCATATCATTGTATTATCATTTATCATGTTGTAGTGTCTCATATAAACTGTCGTGTTATAGCCTTGTGTAAAGTCTGTGTAGCAGTGTTCTCCAATTTCTTATACATGTGATGTTAAGGCTCTCATTTCCTAGCTTGAGTGATTGATTCCTCAAATCATTGTATACATCTACTATTATACTATAAATTTGTTGGCTATTCAGATCTTCATGTGTTCTAGGTTATAAAAATAACGTTGTTATTCCATTGTATGTTCATACATTGTTGCGGTCCCTCATCGAACATTTTTCCAAGGTAGCCAGGTGTGGGAGACCTATTTAACCCACCTAGAGGGATTTTTTTTTAGCCTCCTCTTGGATTTCAGCTGTAGATACATTGGCCTAAGGGATCCAGGTCTTGGCTTCAAATCTTGTTGCATACATTTATGGAAAATGCGTTTTCTACCCATGTATCGCTGACAGATCCCATTTTGGGATATTACATATGTAAATGGTATGTATGGCTGAAAATGGAGATAAACCAAATTTTATACACCATGATTTATCTCTCCCCATCCATGATTTTTGTAGAACCTTTTTTGTTTTTGGGATATATAAATGTTGTCCTTAAGAGATCGGAATACATCCTGACTCTCTAGGATCCAATATTTGCTTCTAGGAACCTTGCTTGCCCCAACCATTCTAACAACAATGAATAGAACATCATCACCATATGGAACCAAAAATAGAGATACATTGATTTCCATATCAAATTTCTGATGGTGACAATAGACCCTCAAATGGAATCAGTGCAGCTTTTGTCCTTGCTACCCCATAACATAATGTGGTAAGTAGCTTCCCAGCCACTTTATTGTTGCCTCTATCTGCTCATCTGCCTGGGGGTGGTAACTGATATTTGGTTTCAATTGGGTACTCCCCAAACAAAACAACACCTACCCAAAGACATATAGGAAATGGCTATCTCTATCACTGACTGTGTTCCCAAGAAGACCATGAACTCCAAGGATAGGTTTTCCCTCTTTTGGAGCAATGCACTGTAAATAAATGGAAAAGGAATGTAAATTCTTTGTTAGTTCACCAAAGATTATAAATATACAGTCATTACGATGTGTTTTTGAAAAAATAGTGATGAAGTCCATAGATGAGCTCTCCCATCTTCCTCCTAGAAAAGGAAGTGATCACAACAACCTTGCAAGATGGTTTTTTTCCTCCTCATTCTTTAGGCAAACTACACATTTCCTAATATGTTGGAGCACATCCTCCTTGAGACCCTCCCATGAGAATCTCTCCCTAATGGCTTGATATGTCCTAATGAAACCTTGGTGGCCAGAAAGGAGTGAATTATGTGCTGCATGTAGAACCTTCTCCTTGAGATTAGAGACTCTAGTCAAGAATATATGATCCTGGTAATAGATGAATCCAT
The DNA here is from genome assembly GCA_034641835.2 of Pinus albicaulis. Taxonomy (NCBI): domain Eukaryota; kingdom Viridiplantae; phylum Streptophyta; class Pinopsida; order Pinales; family Pinaceae; genus Pinus; species Pinus albicaulis. Next base: position 1,179,949,695 of record CM076581.1, read on the forward strand.
ACCTCACTCTATATCTCTCATCAGTCACCTCCCCATCAAGTACCTCACATGTGAATTGGTTCTTAGAATACTCCACCAATATTTGGGACTCCCAATATAGATCCATAATCAACAATGACAACGATGCTAGCCTCTGTGATAAGGCACCTATCACCCCATTGCTACCCTCTTTAACATTCTCAATGCTGAAGCCACATGCCGTAATACTACTATCCCACTTTTGTTGACTTCCTTGCAGTTGCTTTTGCTCATGAAAAAAATGAAGTTTATGGTGGTTAATCTTCACTTTGAAGATAGATCCCTTCCAAAAATTCTTGATTTTGGCCAATGCATGTATGAATTCCAGCAACCCCTTACCATATAGGGAAGACTCCTTCCTATGTGGAAGTATATTATAACTCTCAAAGGCTATGGAGTGGCCCTTTTGAGCCATAATTGTGCCATCATCCACTCCTAAAACATCACCTCTCAACGCAAGAGGCTTGGTGAGAGTTGGTAATACTGATACCGAAAAAATATCCATATTTTCCTTAAGCCAATCAAAGGCCCTCTGCACTGTGTTGGTCTCATCCAAGGCTCCCTTCATAGCCATATATGTGAATAGTGAAATTTTTTTGTGAGAACTCTTTAACCAATTCCCGGTCTGGGGGCCTTCCTGGTGGGATGCCTCCAAGTAATATAAAATCATGGTTTAGATTAAAATGCATATATGAGTGGACTAATTTTTCCTTGCTTCCTCTGCACAAATCAGGGTCCATCTTATGTGCAGAGGCTTCCTAAGGTGGATTGGTGTGCATGCCCCTGATCATCTGATGCTTAACACTCTTATTATCTATCCACTCCATCTGTAAAGTCTCCCAAACTATGGTGACCTTCCCCAATGTAATCAACTACTGCACACCCAATATCACATTGGTGTCAAGAATGTCGACCAGAAAAAATGATCATTCAAAGTGTATGTCCCCAAGGTTACTCGGTATTGTTCTCCTCTATACTAACTAAGCATCAATAAAATTGTGGGTAGCCCCATTTTAAATCAATACTGATACCTGTTGCCCCTGAATTGTACCTCGTACTCTCAAAGTTAGATACTTGGGTACTCCCACAAAAGATGAAAGGGCCCCTCGAAATGGAGAAGAGGTCCCATTTCCACCTCCTGGTGGTGGTGGATCCTCTCCTGGTATCACAACGTTGATGTCTCCTTCTAGTTCTTCTTGTTCCTCCTCTTCACTATCAGAGAATACCTCAACATAGTGTGTCTTTCCCGCAACACACCAATGCCCTAGTGCTGATGTTTCTTTGAATGTGAAGCAAAACTTCCTCCTCCTCAAATATCTTTAGATATCATCACTCAGAGGCCCTTTCTTCTGGTTCTCCTTTAGAGGAAGAACATACCCCTCTTTCCCCTTGTACTGAAAAGTGTGATTTTGTTGAAATGGAGCTCTTGCTCTTGGAAAATCATCCTGTAAGTCCCTAACCCTCTCAATGGAATCTTGGAGTATGGTTTGTCTAGTGGAATTAACCAACCCATGGAGAGGCTCTGCTAGCCCATCAATGAACATATAAAGCCTCCTAGATGTAGATAAATCTAGCACCATGACGGAAAGTTTTAGGAATTCAGAGATATATGTCTCTAGATTACCTGACTTCTTGAGCTTGGATAGCTCAACAAAAGGTGCCTCTACGTCTCTTCGATCAAATATTTCTACTAACCTCCAGGTTAATTCTGCATATGCAGTCACATTGGCATACCCTAATGTAGAAAGACCGTGAAACTGCCAATGATGTGCCTCACCTTCAAGGTGCAGTGCTACTATATTAATGGATTCAATCTCTGGTACTTGGTTCAACTAAAAATGGATGTATAGTTTCTCCACCCAAGACTTGACTATGCAGTTGGATGACCCATCAAAAGTAGGTAGAAAAAATATACCCATAGTATGATGCAGATCATTTTTCTACATGTACCCTCCACTCCTATTGTTATTCAGGGGTAACCTGTTGTCCTTAATCTGAAAGAACCCCTGAATGTTAAGATTATCTTTGAATCTCTGAGATTGAGACTCATACTATAGAAAATAATCTTCAAGAGTATCTTGTTCTTGGGGTCCTCCCCCTCCATTTCCTACTGTTAGGAATGTAGGCATAATGGAGCATTTGGAAACTTGATGCATTATTGGTTGCTCACACCAGTGATTTGAAGTGTCAGAGCTTTCTCCATGTAGAAACCTTCTTGGGGTCTCTTTATGTCTTTCCATCCTCATCTCCTTGATTTCTCTGGCAATATCTTGCATGTTTTGGAGAAGAATATTTGGAAACTCCTTTTCATCCATTTCTCCTGATATTGGAGTTTTTCCTTTGTCTTATTCATTGTTTGTATAATCAAACCTCTGGTTACTATTAAGATTCTACTTCTCCCATTCTGTGATGGGCTCTCCTTCTTCTAGTGACATAGATGATGAGATACAGATGTTGAGCCAAGATTATGCTTTGATACCACTCTAATATTCCAAATCAGGAAAAACAGGAATACAGAACATAAAACTGGAAAATGCAGTAAAATATCAATACATCAACATGAGAATATCATAGGACCACTTTATTATATATTATAGCAGAAAAATGAGTACAAGATCTTGAGGAAAAAGTTACTCAATGTAGGCAAAACAAGCCTGAAAATGATCTAGTACATAAAATATGGAATATTGTTGCTAAAAAAAATGTCGGGAGGCCATGACTGCATAGTCCTATGGAGAAAAATTGTAGGGTAAGACTAAAACTAAATATAACTTTTGATATAATGCTTAGAAAATGTCAGGATCAGAGATATTAGCTCTCTAGCACAATTCCAAGACAGCCCAGACAGGGTTTCCAGAAATACAAAATATGGAAGTTGTAGCCCTAGGACTAAATTACGCACTGCAACTAAATAAATTTCAAGAGGTGGCTGATGTGATGTCAAAATGGCTGATACTCCTCCCTACTGATCCTCCGGGTGAAGGGTTGTTCCCCTCACTTCAAAACAAGCTTAAAAACTTGGGTACTTGACCTTCCAGTGCAAATTCCATGCAAAATAACACAATTTATGAAGGGGATTGCGCTACTAAAGATGGATGAAGCTTGGCCTAATGACGGATGGTGGAAACTGTTATATGGATTTTCTACAAAGTGCTGAAAATAAACATTCCCTGACTATCATTTTATTTTTAGAAATTTCATTGCCTTCATTATCTTCATTCAACCTATTCACTATCTCTCACTTTACCTATTCATATCGCTCTTTTACTCTTAAAATTCCATGTTTTTCCTTGATCCCCCATTTTTACCCTCTTCCCCTTCCTAAAACCCCATTTTCCTTATCAAAAACCCTCCCCTTCATTCATTTCACTTCTTCCCTCAAAACAATGTAAAAAAAAAACCTTTTTTACATTGTTTTAAGACTAAAATCTTATCATTCAGGACCCACTCTTTTTAAATAAACCTTGTTTATATTAAAAATACCTAACCCCATTATATTAAACTACCCAAACCCCTTATATGCTTTAAGCCCCCGATCTAAATATTTTACCCTCGACGGCCATATAACCGTGGCCCCACCACTTATTGAGCGCCTTTGCTTAAATCCCTGCTCCAGGCCCCACAATATAAACACCCCACTTCATTATTTTACCCCTTGCATTATAAAAAGACCCCGAGATATTTTAAATAAAACCTCCGCCATGCATACCTCCTGAGCCCCACTGTCTATACCTACCCGCTGCTCCATCGAATCCTGACCACGGTCGGATCTCTGCCTCCCTGATCAGACGGTCCCCAACCCCTATCACACTACAAAATGCCCACCTTTTACAACACCCCGCACCTTTCACAATGGGTGGTGTCACTAGAAAATTTGGCCCAATTTCCTATGGCCACTTCGTCGCTATTCCAACACATAGTCGTCGCAAGAGCAACAGTTCGAGGATGGGAAAAACATTGTTTGCCATTATGTCGCAATTCCTACGCCTTGACAAAGTGTCGCACTACCAACACTTTTTCCATCGCTTCCAAAAAAGCATCACTCTTCCGATGTTTCCCAAACGTCGTTGTTCCGACGTTTGTAAACTGTCACAATTCCGACGAAATGTGGTCCAACGTTTTTAACATCGCTCTTCTGATGTTTTGATACGGTTGCTCTTCCGACGTTTGTAAACTGTCACAATTCCGATGAAATGTGGTCTGACATTTTGAACGTCACTCTTCTGACGTTTTTATACTGTCACTCTTCCGATGTTTTTAAGCTTTCGCAATTCTGATGCCATACAAAAGTGTCGCAAGACCGACGCATTGCAAAAGTGTTGCAATACTGACGCATTCCAAAAGCGTCTCAATATCGACCCTAGGAAGAACTGTCACAATATCGACGGATGTCACAAGACCGACAAAAATGGAAATTGTTCAAAACGTCGGAAGACCGACGCTTACAAAGCGTCGGTATACCGACAGCAGGTTCAATTTAAAAAAAAATAAAAATGAAACCTTAAAACAGGATAGTAAATCTCAAATATTTGTTATGAATTGTGGGCGTTCCAATTGTTATGAACATAATTCGACCGTGAAATATTAATATAATAAACCACCACGCAGTGCTTCGACTATAAACAATCATATAAACATGGCTCTGTATTTCAAAAAATAGGTTTAAAATAGAAACATGGCAACGTTTTTTTTTTCCAATTGTTATGAACATAATTCGACCGTGAAATATTAATATAATAAACCACTCCAGAGCGCTTCGACTATAAAAAATCATATAAACATGCCTTTGTATTTCAAGAAACAGGTTTAAAATAGAAACAGGGAAACATTTTTTTTTCCAATTGTTATGAACATAATTCAACCGTGAAATATTAATATAATAAACCACCCCACAGTGCTACGACTATAAACAATCATATAAACATGGCTCTGTATTTCAAAAAATAGGTTTACAATAGAAACAGGGAAACATTTTTTTTTCTAAGTTAATCTATTAACAGTGGGAATAAAATTACAGCATGACCGAAGTCAAAAACATTGCCTAGACTTATGGCAAATTTGTCATCAAAAAATAAAAAAATAAGACTGCCCTCATATGGGGAAACCAGTCTTGAACGTTTTTGAGGTCGTTTCATTGCCCACGCAGGGGAACCATTGTTTGATATCTTTGACGATTACAGTGTTTACAGAATTCAAAAATAAAACGAAGGTCCAACATAGTAATATAAGAAAAAACATGTCCAATTAAGTGGTTTGTGAAGCAAGAAAACAAAACCAAAGAGAAGCAGCTACTCATCCGATGGTTCTTCGACAATTCGGCACCATCCTTCGGCAAACATAAAAATGAAACTTTAAAACAAGATAGTAAATCTCCAATATTTTTTATGAATTCTGGGCATTCCAATTGTTATGAACATAATTCGACTGTGAAATATTAATATAATAAACCACCCCGCAGCGCTTCGACTATAAACAATCATATAAACATGGCTCTGTATTTCAAAAAACGGGTTTAAAATAGAAACAGGGTAAATTTTTTTTTTCTAAGTAAGGTTAATCTATTAACAGTGGGAATAAAATTACAGCATGACTAAAGTCAAAAACATTTCCTAGACTTATGGCAAATTTGTCAAAAAATCAAAAAAGAAGACTTCCCTCATACGGGGAAACCAATATTGAACGTATTGCCCACGCAGGGGAACCATTGTTTACAGAATTCAAAAATAAAACAGAGGTCCATCACAGTAATATAAACAAAAACATGCCCAATTAAGTGGGCTGCGAAGCAAGAAAACCAAATCAAAGAGAACCAGCTACTCATCCAGTGGTTCTTCGACAATTCGACACCATCCTTCGGCGGGAGCAGCTTCAGACACAGAAGGTCCAGGATCTCGAGGTGCTATCTCCACATCATGAGCCCTACGAACCTGAGCATCTGGTTCCTGCACATTCACGCCACCGCTTCCCTCCTGAAGGCTCAAAAGCTGGGTTTTTTCTGAGCTCAGACCCACCGGACGGGTGCATTGTTCCTCCACTTGGGCCTCTTCACAGAAAACCACGGTGATTGAAGCTGTAATTCATGGGCGGTTCAGAGAGAAATTAAAGGAAAAAATCACAGTGCGCATCGGGGGAGAAGGTGAAGTGGTGGGGAAATGAGGAGCAGGGGAGCCCATATGGTGACTAGATCCTAGAACCCGACCACGCCCACTTCTAGTGTTTGGATGGCGGCCTGCGTAATAATCACTTGATTGGGAAGATGACTTGGTTGAGGGGTTGGAGGGAGTGCGGAGGGGTTGGCCCTCTGGTGCTACCCCTGCGGCAACGCATCCTTTGACGCACGCGAGGCATGGGTGTAGTCTCAGTAGTGGGCACAAGACGAGATGGAGAAGCAAGATTCCAAGAAACCAAGGAAGACAGACATAAACCAGACCGAGGGAAATGTAGATTTGTAGCAAGGTCTAAGCAGCAGTTCAGCTACCTTCTCCTTCCCATCACAGTGAGCAGGCAGTGTAACCCAGCAACCGGAGAGCATCTACAATTCAAAGGTTGCGGCTCGTCTGAGAAACCATAGAAAAATTCCATTTTATCGACCCAATGGAAAGGGCATCGAAGAATGCCTATCTTAAATCTCATTGATGATAGCCGAAGGCCGAATCATATTGGAGCATGCGAAATTGCTAACAGGAGTGGAGGTTCGATCTTGAACATCGTTAAAACTTAATGCGATTGATTGAACAACGACGTTAAAACCTAATGCGATTGATATGACAAGCCAGAGGAGGACACGTGGCAGAAATTGATTGGAGCAGATCTTTGTTTGGGCTGCTTGCACAGTGGAAATCCGGACCCAAAAAATATTAGGGCGAATTTGATAAGAAATTCGCGTCACAACTCTCTCTCCGTATGCCAGCCCAAATTTGGACCCAAAAAATATTAGGGCAGAATGCATTTGGTTTTCGCGTCACAAAATTGGCCAACGTCAGCAGGCTATTTTGGAACACGAATTTCGTTTGAATTAAGGTTTATCGCTGTTTGAAGTCCAGCGGGGTCCACGACTAAAGTTTTCGTTTGAAGTTTTGACAAAGGTTCCGTTATATGTTTTATTTTATATAACGCGCATCGGAATAGTTTTATTTTTTGTTAAGGTCCCACACTCGTTTTGGTAATATTTTGTTTTAAATGCGACGTATATATTTTATATATATATATATATATTTCATACATATGTTAAAACATTTATAAATTGTGGACCCCAGGAGCATTTTAATAGATTTGTTATTTGCATAGTTTTGTTATGTTTTTAATATATGCATTGCATATAAAAGAAAAGGGTTGTGAGCCTATTTCAGAATGTAGTTGTAAAGTTTATTATTACACACAATAGCAGTGTAAGTGTTTTGAAGAGCACAACAGTGCATAGTTTTAGAGACAGAGAAGAATTTTGAGTGCACTGCGTTTTTCAGCAGTCACATTTTGTAATCCCTCTCAGTGAGGAAGAATTTGTAATAATTTTTTTCTGAAGGAATAGAAATTTTTCAAAGTGTTGAACTTTGTTTCCAGTGAAGAAATTTCAATATTTTCTGTGTGTTAGAAGAGGAGAGTATTACTCTCTCCATTATTATTCTGGAATTTTCAAATATTCCAACACATGGCTATAAATCAAGGAGATTTCTACGCATCAACATCAGCATGTTTTCAAGTAGGAGCTGCCTAATTTTGTAACAAAATTCTCTCTAGATGTCAAAATTTGCAGACATTGAAGATTACTCAGGTGATGCGTGAAATTTCCATTGAATTCCTATAAGAATCTTAGATTTGTGACAGAAATCCTTTTGCTAATATATTAGCTTACTCCTTTTAAGTTTTTCTCATTCAACTAATAAAAAATGTTTCAAGGAGTATAATGAAAACTAGATTATGTGTGAAGCATAAAATAATCATTGATGCTAGACTTGGAAGTTCGAATAAGACAAGATAAAAAAATGAAAAAGGCATTCCATTACTTGCATGAAATATGAGTACTTCCTTTTACCAGTACGCTGGGAGCAAGGTCTAGATTTTGACTAGCGTCAATTCTTGTGAACTCAAGTTTCACTAAAAACATAGTTTTTTGTATGTTTTTTAGCACATGGTTAAAAATGATAGTGCATAAAAAACTATATTGTTGGTGCGAAAACATAAGTAATCAAAAATTCTCTTTACCAAGTTATTCCCTTCATCAAAAGCCTGATCTTCACATGTGACACTTTTGCTAGGGATAAATATCAAGTGGGTTGTGACATTTTAAAACTTGGTTCACGGTGAAGTGCCCAAAAGGAAAGTCTATCAAAGCATTTGTGACCTGTGTCATTTAATAGTAGCGGATGATTTGATATCATAATGGAGGTGCTCCAATTCAAGTAGTGTAGAAGAGGCAGGAGCCAATAAGGTAGACCCAAACTTTGGAGAAGAGCAAGGCAGATCTTGGGAAGAATGAAGAATTTGGGAGTCTGGGATCTCTTCCAGACGCCATGATACCAAAGGTTTGTCCTGTTTGTAGATCTTTCTCATCTACATCCAATATATCCTTAAATGCCCACATGGATCACTGTCTATCAGGTGAGTCAAATGCTAAAAAATCTGGAACAAATTTTTCCAAGCCTAAAGTGAAGGTGAGAAAAAAATGATCAATCCTAGATATAATTGTTGTGGCACCTGTCTGCATGCTAGAGGATTTGGATTACAGTACTAGCAAAGAGAAATCGATCACTGATGCACATCCATTGCCTTTGGATCAACTCAATCTCAGAGACACCGCCAAGCAGAGGCAACATCAATGCAAATATCTCAACATTTCAAAATTAATGCAAAGATCTTGCGTAGTGGTAATGCATGTATTTCAAAAGAAACAAATAACAATGCACATTCTAACCCATTCGAATAACCACTGTAGCAAGGGTTTACATCTAATTAGATCCAATCTGTATATCAATGGAAAAAAATTAATATAATTACATTTTCCATAGCAGAGGAAACTTTGCGAAAACAGAAAAGGAATATAAAACGAGGATGTCAAGATGTTTAGATGACTCAGTACAACAATTATTTGTGCTTAGTAGACACAAAACTGTATTCTTAACGCATTTTCTATAGAATACTAAATAGATTTGTCCAAAATTTGAGATGCAAACTGTAGTCTCTACTATGTTTAGAAATTGGAGGTTTATAAAAGATAAACTGTGAGCAGAATTGTACCACTATGAGAAGAAGCTGTCAGAAGCATTCCTCCTGCTTCACAAATGTGGAACTACCTTAAGAATGCTTATGGTTGATATAAATATTAGAGCATCGCAGTTAAATGTAGTAGTTATGCTAAAATACTGAATAACAGCTTGAGAGTGCTCTTCATATACTGTACGAATGCACCAAATTAAATTTGTACCATTACTAAAGATAAATGGCCAAAAATAGTCAATTTTGATATCGTGAAGTTTTGTCTTTCTCGGTAGAAAACTGGGGATAGGATGGAAAATATGAGAGAACTAAGTTCCAAGGACCAAAAAAACAAGGCCAACATAGTTCTGCCTTGAATTAGAGACAAAACAAAGCTGCCCAAAAAAGTGTTTGCCACTGTCATCACCCCAAGGAGCGCAAAGTCAATTGATGGTGCCAACCATTTGACGAAGCAGAGAGAAGATTCATGGCGCCAATGTTTGTAGCATATTTTTTTGATGTGAGCCATCATTGTAACAAAGCAGATTAATGGTGCCAATTGCTGTAGAAGTCCATTGAGAGTGCAACTATTGTAGTAGAGCAGTTTGAGAGCACCCATTGAAGCTCCTATATATAGTAGAGTCAAAATTTTCCTATTGAACAAGATTGTATAGTCAAAGTCACAGTAAGATCAGATAGCCACGATCCTAAATGAGAACCAGAGCCAAAGCTAAGACAGATTCATGTTTAGCAGAACAATACAGCCATAGCAAAGGATCTGACCACAGAACCAAATCATGAAAGATAGCAAGATTCTTGCTTCCACTGTGGAAATGTAGAAACTCTACAAGGGCTTTTCTTCCAACAAATTTCATTGTGACAGTAATTGCTATGCTGTTGTAAGCGCTCATTAGTATAAATTACAATCTTAAAGCCATTCTGGAATTATTTTAACCTGGAGAAGGTTTTCTTTGGTTATAAATCCTCATGTTCAAATTCCATTGTGGATTGGTTGTGTTTGATATTATGTTTTTACTGTCCACAGTTGAATTTTCGCATAGAAAATTATCAGTCTAAAGCGAGAAATTTTGCGATGTTTCTTTTGCTTCCTATTGTGAAGTATTTTGCTCAGAACTCTACTCATTGTAACAGAGGTCTTGGGCATAGAACAGGGGACTTGGGTTTTTTGGAATCAAACTTCAGGTTAAGATGCTCATCTGAAGAATGGCACAGTGAGCCTTAGCATGGAGTTGGGAGTACCAATTTGAAGTGCAGGTAGGGCATTTTACAATAGACCAGTTAGATTTCTGGACCCTAATACAAAAGTTTCTTCTTCTTTCAAAACATGTTTCTCCTTTTCTGTAACCAATGTGGGTCCTGTTCTTGTTTCAATTGGGGATGGATGAGAATTTGTTATTGCTCCAGATGATCACACTCTGGGTAGCCCTGGAGGCTATTTGGGGGTGATGAGTCCAATAGGTCTCAATGAATTGTTGCCCTCGCTGGGGAATACTATTGCAGTGGAATTTGATACTATTTTGGATGTTGAATTCCACAATCCTAATGGAAACTAGTACCTTCAGCTCCAGTACCTGTTCACAAAAGAGGGTGCCATAGTCATTCATGCGTGTAGAGAGGGTGAATTTCAGGCATTGCAACAGGAGGTGTTGTTGTTGTTGCATTGGCCACTAGATTGTTTTTCTGGTTCTGTTACAAGCACAGAGTATTGAAAAGGACAGACAAATTTAGTTTCGATATTGTGAAATTGCCTCGGAAATTCACCTACAAAGAGCTCAACAATGCTATGAAATACTTTTTTTGAATGTGATTGATAATCGATAATTGCAAGCAAGGGTAATCCCCTTGTGAAAACCAAATTTCTAAGCATTTTCTAAAACCTGATGTCGGAGTCATTGTAATGAACAAGCGCCTAGGTCCATATTACGTCCAAATCTACCAAGCACCAAGATCTATAAAAAAAATCCACAGTATCTGTGAACTAAGAAGAAGAGGCAGAAAATGTATTCTGCTTACCTGTTCAAATAGTGGTTGGGGTTTACCATGGCAAAAATTTGACAGAGCCCATGTAGCATTTCTTATCATTGAAATTCTGGCAGTATCATTCAACTGGGCAAGCACCTGCCTCAGAGCTCCATGACTGAGGGCAAGATCCCTAAATGTTGCAAAGTCTCCAACAATATTTCCCAAAGCCCAAACAACCTTACACGAACACCAGTTGAACTCAAAGTTGGGTACTAGTTTTTAAAATCAAGTTCCAAAATTACAGACATATAAAGATAGTTGGGAAGAATAATTTTATGCCTCTAAAATAAACGTGCTACCTGTTCTCGAACATTATCATTCCCAGAGGTAAGAAGTTCCAAAAATATAGGCAGTGCCCCATAATCAATCACAACCTTTGTATTCTCAGAGGTTCCTGAGACTATATTAGTCAAAGCCAAAGCTGCTTCAAACTGCATTATCAATCACAAGGTATCACCATCAAAGCTATAATTTTAAGATAAAAATTTATCTACCATTGAAACTATAATTTTAAAATAGATACACCTAGTGATATAGACACCTAGTGAGAGTAGAGGTTAGGAAATTATAACAAGAATTATTACAAGATATCACTCACAGTGCAGTTGATTGTTCATTTTCTGCTGTAACTATAATTTTAAAGAAGACACACTTAGTGATATAGACACCACCAAGTGAGAGCAGAGGTTATGAAATTATAATGAAAATTATTTCAAGATATCATATTACTCATAGTACAATTAATTGTTTATTGTTTGGTGTAATAATTGTTTATTATTTATAAACACAATCAAACATATTATGAGGGACGGTGATGAAATTGACAACGGTCTCATAACAAACCATAACGGGCACATCCCCTAGCAAGATAGACTCTGAATAAGAAATGAAGCAAAATAAAGTGATTACTTACAGGATCATAGGCTTCCTGAAGAACAAGATCCAGAATAGCATCTGTAACCCCTAAAGCAACACCTCTCTCTGCAAGACGAATTGCTACATCTTTCATATGTAGTCTAGTAAATTTTCTGAGCTCATCACGAGAAAAAGGATCAAGTACAACTATCTCATTAAGTCTATTCAATAGCTCTGCCCTGAAATGTCTTCTAACCTGCAAAAATATTCAAAGGCATGTCAAAGCACTGCAGCCAACTTCGTGATAAAACTATATGAAAAATATGCATACATAGAGTCCAGGAGAATGAAACGACAAGTGTATTGGCAGCTGCTGAAATGCAACAACTAAAATGGCAGGTTTATTTGCAGTTACGGAAATGCAGCTATTAAAACGGCAGGTATGTCGACGGTTGCAGGTGTGTGGATTATTGCTGGTATTTTCAGACCGATTCCATGGAAATATACCAGAAACCAGTGGTATGTCAAACCTAGAAGGTAACCCAAGAGACTGTGACTGTCAAATTAAACAAGTAACAGGTGTCGTGCCTAGATAAGAAGTGCTTACGAAAAAAAAATTGATCTCTTTCATAACAGAAGGCCTATCGGCCTAAATATCTAGGATATGTGGCACTCCATCATAAAGACACATGGTGTGTGGATTTGAGTTTTTCAGGTGGTCAAGTGGGCCGAAAATAGGTGAAATGTGGCACCACTCAGAGATTGACATGTGCCAATTGGTCCAAGTGATAGATAATTGGCATGCTCAAACAACGAGGTGATGCAGGAATGACATGAGGGATAAAATATTAGAAAAGCCCCAAATCTGGAGAACTAAAGCTCATCACCAACCTGAGATTGACAACTTTACATGATGTAACCTATGAAATTGTAAATGGAGAATGTGACCACTCAAATCTACCTTAGGCTGAAATAAGGTAAAACTCAAGGCTACATCAAACCACGCTCGGCCTCGTAGCTAGCCCTACGAGGACAGGAGAGGGCTCTCTCCGGGTCTATCTCGGCAAAGGATCTTCAAAGGGGCTGAGATGACTTATAATGAACAATGAATACTGATTTTAGGCTAGTAAAGAGATAGGAATGTTTGATTTTGATTTTTTTGGGTTTTTGTTGGAGAAATGGAAAAAAACAATTTTGGGTCCAGGGATAAGGCCAGATCTTTGTAGAATTTGAGTTGGGGCGAGGTAGGCAATAGTCTTGATGCTTTTGATTGAGTATATGGATGGATCAGAAAGACAAGGAGCTGAAAAGGGCAAGGATGAACATGGATCCTTTTCAAACAGGCGAAAACATGTAAAACTAAATGAATTCAAAGGCAGAGCACTGTGAACAATGGATTCAACCTCATCTACTCATTCATTTAATATAAGAAGCATAAGTGAGAAATGGCATACATTGAACATGAAGGAACTTACAATAAACTAAGAGAAAACACCATTAAGAACTGAAAGCCACAAGAATCCCAACAGGTGCTGCAAAACCTCTGATCTTTCCTTAGCCAAAATATGAAAATATGTACAATAGTGTGCCAAAAGTTTCCCAAGAGTCCAACCTATCCAACCTCTAAAAATGATTGAGAAATTACATCATATAGATCATCCTAACCCCTTCCCACACCTCTAGGGGTCGAATTCCTCCTTCTAGGAGCAGTTCCAACTAATTCTAAACAAGGAGCTAAAATCTAGGCAGCTAACAACTTGCCTCTAAAAGAGTGGAAACTGATTCATTTACATGATTTTCACCTTTTTGAGAGTGAATCTTCTAGAATAGGTAAAAATGAGCCAAAGTTACATGTCAACCATCAATTTACATCATAAAAACCCAAAAATTTCATCCACAAGCAAAACTGGTCCAAACTGGCCGAAAATCTGAGCTGGAAGTTGAAAATTCAGCCAAAAATCTCTATGGGTAGCGCCCCTGATCTCTATGGGTAGCGCGCCTTTCAACCTGATTTTGAAGTACTTCCTGACATCCAAATTGAGCTCATGATAGCTCGTTGGAAAGCCCTGGATGTTGGCTATCCAACCCAAGTGGAATTTCCCAATTTGGAGCTCATTTTCCCCTCCAAAAATTCATTCTCCCAGAAGTACTTCCTGCTGGTGCAAAAGGTGGCAGCAAGGTGGTTTTCATGGTGTTTTTGAGCTTTTTGACCATCCAGAATCTGATGAAATGCTTCGGCAATGCCTGAGGATGCATAAATTACCATGAAAAATCCAAAAATGCAAAAATTTCCTTCAGCAATTGTCCCAAAAAAAAGTGAGCATATGAGCGCGCTACCCGCTTAACTGAAAAACCTGTTTTTAGACCAAAATATTTCAAAATGACAAAATTTTCTCCGAATTTGCTCAAATTTGGAGCGAAGACCCTCCATCATGTATCATGCCCAGCCAATGAAGCCTCGGCCAAAATCCGGAGTGGATCAGGCCTTTTCCGCCGTTTTAGTGCTTCGCTCAACCTCCTCTTCAGAATCTTCATTCTCGCTTTGCAGACATGCATGCGAGCCCAATAATGGTTTACCACCTTTGCCACCTCTGTGAGGCCTCCATGGCACATTACCCTCTGTTGTGGAATCACTATCTGACTCCTGCTCATACACTGACTCTGTCTCTGACATGGCTTTGAACAAGATATTTGTAATATGGATGCTGATATAGGTGCAGTGAAAGCAAAGTTTTAATGTATGTTCAAAACCCAATAAATGTCACCCATGTACCCAAGTATCACAGGAAAACAAAATCATAATGAGGATGACTCTGTTTTAATGGCATAAAAACTATCACTGTTTCGATCATAAGTGAGTTTGACAAATGAAAACCAAATGCAGATGTATGGTATAATTTTATAATGATGGCCAAAATTTGTCAATGGGGCAACAATTATGGGACTGTGTTTTATGAACTGGAGAATAGGGAGATCATGACAATAACCATAGTGACACAAATGGCCATGACAGTGGAAATATTATGGTGATGGCAGCAGTGATAAGATTAGGGTGATGGTGGCTATAGACTAGTCAACATGAAATTGTGCAAAAACATGAAAGGGCATGACAGCAGTGATAAAATGATAACTGAGGGCATGAGGATCATGTACATAACGTGCCAAGGTATGAGCACATTTAGCATTCAAGAGTTTTCAAACTTTTCACAAAACTGTCCATATATTTCCAAAAACCCTTGAGGAATTATTTTGCATGTGAATGTAGGGTTTATATATTCTTCTCCAAACATGGCCTCTTTCCAAACATCAATAACCTCACAACCATGATAAAAATCTATTGAGCAATGATAAAAACCTGTTTGCAATTTGTTGGAGTCGATTTGAATCAAAACTGGGCGCAAAACACAAATTTCTGGGCTCTGTTGCTAAGTGGGTAGTACCCCTGCTCAAGTGGGTAGCGCCCCTCAAGTGGGTAGCGCCCTTGTTATTTTACACAGGCTGAGGAGGTTAAGTGGGTAGCGCCCCTCAAGTGGGTAGCGCCCCTCCTGTATGGGTAGCGCGCACTTTTCTATGAGTAGCTACATAGTGCATTTTGTAGGAAGCGTTTGGAGGCCTTCCCGGTGTCCAAATCGGATGTGTGATAGTTCGTTGGAAAGCTATTGGAGTCTAATTTCCAACACAAGTGGAATTATGCATTTTGGATTTCATTTACCCTATCAAAAATCAAATCTCCCAACACTAGTCAAAATGAGCAGAATGAGGCTGCCTCAAGGCAGAGCGCTGTTGCAGTCAACTTTTGAAGGTCTTCCTCAACTCCAAATTGAGCTCATGATAGCTCATTGGAAAGATATTTGTGTCTAGTTATCCTTTGACTCATCAAGAAAGTCATTTAGCCAACCATGCTAGGAGAAATATTGATTTTCCCAAGGTCACTTCAGAGGTGCATTCAATTCTCCTGAGGCAACGGTATTTTTGACATTTCTCTAAAACCATGATACCTGTGTAAAAAGTGAAAGAGGTTTTTCTTCCTTGGGATGTTTTGGACAAAAACCTCTCTCAGTTTTCCAAAATTCATCTTTGATTGCTCTGAAACATCTTTTGAGTGAAACTTATCCCGATGTGTGAAACAAGGGATTTTGTCGAAATGAAGCGAAATGAAGGGGATAAGGGGCTTCTAAATTCTTGGGGAAATTTTGGGAAGTAGGGAGGGATGTTAGGAAGTAGGAGAAAGTGGAATATCAGAGATTGAGAGAGGGGAAGGGGTCCAAAAGGGAAAAACACAGGCCTAGCCTAGAAAATTGCCAAGTTGTGGCAAGAAACTAGGGTTTGTGCAAAAATGAGGAATTTGGGGAATCTCAGTGATGGGAAGTGTTTAATAAGGTATATTAAGGATAGGGGAAGGTTTATGAACATCAGGATATAAATTTTTTCGATGATTTAACCATCCAAGAGGAATTACCTCCAAAACCCTAGGAGAGGGAAATGGACCTTACCTAGGCACAACTGAAGCATGAACGAGGTGTAAAATGACTCTTTGGAACCTGAAATGATGATGAAAACCCTCTGAACGATGGTACACTCAGCTGAATGGTGACATGAACCGACATTTGGACAACTTTGACAGGAGTAAAAGCAACCCCTAGACCTAATGCCTAGTGACCAAATTTTGCTTGAAGACTCATTGAAATGACAAAATTTGACCTTGACACCTTAAAATAACTTTGTAAGAGCATGTTTGATCACTGGAGGAAGGCTGCAAAGGCTGACTCTAACATTGGCTCCAATGGGGATGGTAGCTCCTTGGAGGTGCCAAGAACGGCAGATCTTTGGGAGAGCAGACCAGTGCCTTATCCATTGGGCAATGGAAACAAAAACTCAAACTGAAATGCATGACTGAAAACTGATGACTTGACGACACAAATTGAATCTCACTCAACTAAAAACTAACTCGATACTTAAACACAACCAACAAACTGGAAATATGCTCAAAGTAGAGCTTATTCAATACAACCTACTCTAATTGTGCTTTACACCACCCGATCAAGTGTAATGGAACAGCCAATGCAACCATGTAAGCATGTTGGCTGCTGTTTGATTTCTTCCCAAATGCTTGCTTATGAACAACGAGAAATAACTACTGAAAGGCAACTCCCATGGAAACTTTGAACCAAGTGGACTGCTGATAAACTTGCAAAGCATAAATTGACTGGATGACTGCAAGAATATTGCGAATGGATCTTCATAAACATAGCTCTGGTCCAGATAATATCCATACCTTGATCTTAAACTTTTCCTCACATCTGCGGTGCTTTTCTTTGGTGATTGCAGCAAGCTGTCAAAAGGATCCTGAAATTCATGAAAAACCAAACTCTGTTGCTGATTCCAAACTGAACAAAAGTCTCCTTCATCAATCTCCTCATATGAATGGAAATCTTGACATGTGCTATGCAATGAACAATCTGTTAAACAAGACAATGAAGGTGACCTTTGAATAAGATTATCATCAACATTCTTTTCTGGCACATGGTTAGCTAATAAAGGAAAACTTTTACAGCAAACATCATCCAACACACGAGCAATAGGATCATAAAAAACTTGAGAAGACTGCTGCACTGTATCCCTTGAAACTGTCTGACATTCTACTGGTTGTTCATCTTTTTCTTGAGAGATATTCCGAAGATGATGCCTTATGAACTGAAATGCTTCGAAACAAAAGGGTACAGAATTTTCCTGCATCATCAAATCATGTATTTCATCTTCCACACCTTCATCTGTAATCTGACCTTCAATTGCATTGGATGGCTGCAAATCTGATGCTACAAGCTGCTCATCTGAAGATTTACTATGCAATTTATCTTTCAAAAGCTGAAATGATTCAAAACATAAAGGTACGGAGTCACCTTGAATCATTAAATCATGTGTGCCCACTTCCAAGTCTTCAGCTGCAACTTGACAATCAATGACTTTTGGGGGCTGCAAGTCTGAATATGAGAAGTTTTCGTTGACCTCAAGACGATCCAGATCAAGACTTGTTGACGTTTGATTTCTGATTGCATGGAAGTTATCTCTAATGAACTGAAACGAATCAAAACAAAAAGGCAAAGATCCTTCACTTACATCAAAATTTTCTGCACTTTCCTCATCATTGCCATAGCTGATATGCATCAGTTGATCACTGTACTCGAGCTGCTGAAAGTGAACTTCCTCCTCGCACAAACTAGCTACTGATTTGTCTGCAAGATTAGCTTCTATTTGGAGAACATAATCATCATCATACTGATCAAACTGAGGCAATTCATCAGTATAAAACACATCATCAAACATACACATCATATCAACAGCTCTCTCTTCTTCACAATGATCTATAAAAAAATCACTATGACAACTGGGATCAGAAACAAAATGTTTTGGGTCAGCCGCTTGTTCTTGAATGTCATTTTCATTTTTTGCAGTCATTTTCCGCACCATCTCTTCTACTGCGTTTACGAAAAGATCAAGCTTTTCCTCTGAAAGTGTCAGCTGCTCTGAAACATTCTTCTTTTCTTCTTCCTTCAACCTTGCCCTCCGGATCAACAAATGAGCCTCTACATTCACTGCCTTGTTCTGCATTTCGTGAAGTGTTGCAATATACTTTTCTCTCAGCTGAAACTCCATTTCTGGATCAAAGGCACCCGGGTAGTGCAAGAGAGCAGATCTAGGAGAAGGTCTTATATCAACTGGCATCGAATAATAAACTTGGTTAAATCTGGCAGAAAACTGTTGTACTGTCTCCTTTGGCAGTCTTTTCAGCTGATTATACTCTTCTATAATAAGGAAAGGATTCTGTCCAATCATCCACCTGTCAAGGAAAACTTTGACAAACTTCTGGAAATCTGAAATGCTCGCATCAGGCAGGGCTTTAAACCAACTCTTCACTTGGCCTCGCAAAGAAAGAGCAAAAAGCCTAATACTAACATCTTCATCATCAACTTCAAAAAGATCTAGAAAAGTCTCAACATTCTGCACATGTTGCTCGGCGTTGACATTGTTACATTCACCATCAAATCTTGGTAGATATAGGTCATAATTTGTAGGGAAAGCATGAAGAACAGAAGGTAAAACAAGAGGTTTGTACCGATCTGGAATTTTACAAGGTGTAGGGGCATGTACAAGAGCTGTGGGATCAGTTTTGTTTTCTTTAGGCTCATCACTCTGAAGAGAGTCATCATAATATGTGGGAAAAGTAAGGAGACTAGGATCAAAGGGAAACTCAGCATTTACACTTTTTGAATGGGTCGAGTGAAGATTTTGATCACCTTTCTCATACAACAAATTCTGAAAAACCTTCAGGATAGCTTCAAGGACAGCAAAGAAATAGTTTACAAGAAAGCAAACTAGATCCTGAATACCATTCCACTTTAGATACCTGAACTTTGTGTAAGATCCTTCCATTTTCTCAGAGAAAGAGTCAGTCCTCCAGTGGAGTCTCTACAGGAGTCACCAGGTGAATGATTTTAGCCTTCTTATGTCTGATCGGTGTCCACCATCAACCATTAGATCTGAACTCGATACATGTACTGGGGCAATTTATAAGTTAAGTGTTACGATTACAAGCTAGACCGGAGATCGACTGAAGCAGCGTTTATCTACTATGCACTCGCAGAGCAATGTGCAGTTCGAAGGCTACCTGGCGTGACTTCAGACTCCGTCTATAGCAAATGACAGTAACAAGCAAACCATTTTCTTCCCCAGTATGGTCGCCACTATGTTAGCGCTCAAATCTACCTTAGGCTGAAATAAGGTAAAACTCAAGGCTACATCAAACCACGCTCAACCTCGTAGCTAGCCCTACGAGGACAGGAGAGGGCTCTCTCCGGGTCTATCTCGGCAAAGGATCTTCAAAGGGGCTGAGATGACTTATAATGAACAATGAATACTGATTTTAGGCTAGTAAAGAGATAGGAATGTTTGATTTTGATTTTTGGGTTTTCGTTGGAGAAATGGGAAAAACAAATTTTGGGTCCGGGGATAAGGTCAGACCTTTGCAGATTTCGAGTTGGGGCGAGGTAGGTGATTGTCTTGATGCTTTTGATTGGATATATGGACGGATTAGAACGATAAGGAGCTGAAGAGGGCAAAGAAGAACTTGGATCCTCTCCAAACAGTCGAAAACATATAGAACTAAATGAATTCAAAGGCAGAGCACGGTAAACAATGGATTCAACCTCATCTACTCATTCAATTTAGTTCAGAAGCATATGAAAGGAATGGCATAAATTAAACATGAAGAACTTACAGTAAACAGAGAGAAAACACCATCAAGAACAAAACACCACAAGGATCCCAACAAGTGCCGCAAAACCTCTGATCTTTCCTTTGCCAAAATATGAAAAATATTTACAATGTGTGCCAAAAGTTTCCCAAGAGTCCAACCTCTCCAACCTCTGAAAATGATTGAGAAATTACATCATATAGACCATCCTAACCCCTTCCCATGCCTCTAGGGGTCGAAATCCTCCTTCTAGGAGCAGTTCCAACAAATTCTAATCAAGGAGCTAAAATCTAGGCAGCTAACAACTTGCCTCTAAAAGAGTGGAAACTGATTCATTTACATGATCTTCACTTTTTTGAGAGTGAATCTTCTAGAATAGGTAAAAATGAGCCAAAGTTACATGTCAAACATCAATTCACATCATGAAAACCAAAAAATTTAATCCACAAGCAAAACTGGTCCCAACTGGCTGAAATTCTGAGCTGGAAGTTGAAAATTCAACCAAAAATTTAAGTGGGTAGCGCCCCTGAACTAAGTGGGTAGTGCGCCTTTAAACCTGATTTGGAGGCACTTCCCGGCATCCAAATTGAGCTCATGATAGCTCGTTGGAAATCCCTAGATGTTGGCTATCCAACCCAAGTGGAATTTCTCAATTTGGAGCTAATTTTCCCCTCCAAAACTTCATTCTCCCAGAAGTACTTCCTGCTGGTGCAAAAGGTGGCAGCAAGGTGGTTTTCATGGTGTTTTTGAGCTTTTTGACCATCCAGAATCTGATGAAATGCTTCGGAAATGCCTGAGGATGCATAAATTACCATGAAAAATCCAAAAATGCAAATATTTCCTTCAGCAAGTGTCCCGAAAAAAAGTGAGCATATGGGCGCGCTACCCGCTTAACTGAAAAACCTGTTTTTAGACCAAAATATTTCAAAATGACAAAATTTTTTCCGAATTTGCTCAAATTCAGAGTGAAGACCCTCCATCATGTATCATGCCCAGCCAACGAAGCCTCGGCCAAAATCCAGAGTGGATCAGGCCTTTTCCGCCGTTTTAGTGCTTCGCTCAACCTCCTCTTCAGAATCTTCATTCTCGCTTTGCAAACATGCATGCGAGCCCAATAATGGTTTACCACCTTTGCCACCTTTGTGAGGCCTCCGTGGCACATTACTCTCTGCTGTGGAATCACTATCCGACTCCTGCTCATAAACTGACTCTGTCTCTAACATGGCTTTGAACAAGATATTTGTAATATGGATGCTGATATAGGTGCAGTGAAAGCAAAGTTTTAATGTATGTTCAAAACCCAATAGATATCACCCATGTACCCAAGCATCATAGGAAAACAAAATCATAATGAGGATGACTCTGTTTTAATGACATAAAAACTATCACTGTTTCGATCATAAGTGAGTTTGACAAATGAAAACCAAATGCAGATGTATGGTATAATTTTATAATGATGGCCAAAATTTGTCAATGGGGCAACAATTATGGGACTGTGTTTTATGAACTGGAGAATAGGGAGATCATGAAAATAACCATAGTGACACAAATGGCCATGACAGTGGCAATATTATGGTGATGGCAGCAGTGATAAGATTAGGGTGATGGTGGCTATAGACTAGTCAACATGAAATTGTGCAAAAACATGAAAGGGCATGACAGTAGTGATAAAATGATAACTGAGGGCGTGAGGATCATGTACATAACGTGCCAAGGTATGAGCACATTTAGCATTCAAGAGTTTTCAAACTTTTCACAAAACTGTCCATATATTTCCAAAAACCCTTGAGGAATTATTTTGCATGTGAATGTAGGGTTTATATATTCTTCTCCAAACGTGGCCTCTTTCCCAACATCAAATTCATCACAAGCATGATAAAAATCTACTGAGCAATGATAAAAACCTGTTTGCAATTTGCTGGAGTCGATTTGAATCAAAACTGGGCGCAAAACACAAATTTCTGGGCTCTGTTGCTAAGTGGGTAGCGCCCCTCAAGTGGGTAGCACCCTTGTTATTTTACACAGGCTGAGGAGGTTAAGTGGGTAGCGCACCTTAAGTGGGTAGCGCCCCTCCTGTATGGGTAGCGCGCACTTTTCTATGAGTAGCTACATAGTGCATTTTGTAGGAAGCTTTTGGAGGCCTTCCCGGTGTCCAAATCGGGCGTGTGATAGCTCGTTGGAAAGCTCTTGGAGTCTAATTTCCAACACAAGTAGAATTATGCAATTTGGATTTCATTTACCCTGTCAAAAATCAAATCTCCCAACACTTGTCAAAATGAGCAGAATGAGGCTGCCTCAAGGCAGAGCGCTGTTGCAGTCAACTTTTGAAGGTCTTCCTCAACTCCAAATTGAGCTCATGATAGCTCATTTGAAATATATTTGTGTCTAGTTATCCTTTGACTCATCAAGCAAGTCATTTAGCCAACCATGCTAGGAGAAATCTTGATTTTCCCAAGGTCACTTCAGAGGTGCATTCAATTCTCCTAAGGCAACGGTATTTTTGACATTTCTCTAAAACCATGATACCTGTGTAAAAAGTGAAAGAGGTTTTTCTTCCTTGGGATGTTGTGGACAAAAAAATCTCTCAGTTTTCCAAAATTCATCTTTTATTGCTCTGAAACATCTTTTGAGTGAAACTTATCCCGATGTGTGAAACAAGGGATTTTGTCGAAATGAAGCGAAATGAAGGGGATAATGGGCTTCTAAATTCTTGGAGAAATTTTGGGAAGTAGGGGGGGATGTTAGGAAGCAAGGGAAAGTGGAATCTCAGAGATTGAGTGAGAGGAAGGGGTCCAAAAGGGCAAAACACAGGCCTAGCCTAGAAAATTGCCAAGTTGTGGCAAGAAACTAGGGTTTGTGCAAAAATGAGGAATTTGGGGAATCTCGGTGATGGGAAGTGTTTAATAAGGTACATTAATGATAGGGGAAGGTGTATGAACATCAGGATACAAGTTTTTCTAATGATTTTACCATCCAAGAGAAATTACCTCCAAAACCCTAGGAGAGGGAAATGGACCTTACCTAGGCACAACTGAAGCATGAACGAGGTGTAAAATGACTCTTTGGAACCTTACATGATGATGAAAAACCTCTGAATGATGGCACACTTAGCTGAATGGTGACATGGACCGACATTTGGACAAATTTGAAAAGAGTGAAAACAAACCCTAGACCTAATGCCTAGTGACCAAATTTTGCTTGAAGGCTCATTGAAATGACAAAATTTGACCTTGACACCTTAAAATCACTTTGTAAGAGCATGTTTGATCAACGGGAAGGAAGAGTATGAGACGACACTAATGGAGAAATCATAGTAACAATAAAGTAACCTATGTAAAAATAAAGTCGGATTCATCCTAGGAGTGGTAATGGGAGAAATCATAGTGAACAACAGGAAACATGCAGAGTTGCTTACAATCAAATAGATGAAAAAACACATACAAAAAACCTAGATAATAATCATGAACAAGATTAATATTGAATTATGAACTGTAAAGGAACTTACAAAATGTGACATTACGAACCTGGTCAAGCGCACAAGCAAAAATATCCTGGACATGACCTTGGTTGACAAGTTGTATTGCTCATGATGCAAGAGGATTTGTACGTACACTGCCAAGTCAATCAAATCCATCATTATCTATACAATAAATACAAGTAATTGATGTAGTATTTTTTACTCTAAGATGCATTCTTATGATAATGTTAGAACATATGTTGAAAATGTCAAAACATACCCGAATAAGCTCCTCTTCGTTTCAAGAACAATTTATTGGAGTCGCATGAACTTGGAACAAGCCTCCCACGATTTGAAAGAGTAGCAACTAAGTCAACAGTGACTTTTTTGTTGCTACGCTAGATCAAGGGAGGTTTGCTCCAAGATTAAATCGCTCCAATAAATTATTCTCTACTAAACAGGGCCAACCACGTGAAGGTGGAAGCTCTTATGGCCCCTCCCCCCCCACACATCACTCTCAATTCCCCAATACCCAATCTATATTTCATTTTTTACTTTCATGAGCATAAAAAAAAATATTCAATAACTAATTAAAAAACAATTCAACAAAAAGTACGCAAGGAAACATTGCAATTAATGCTTGACATAAAAATAGTATGATAAATGAGTTTTTTATATAACGCAAAAAACGTTCCAAGTATGGTAACGCTTGTCTTATAATAATACAATATTTTACATTGTCAAATTTTCTTTTTCTTCTTCCTATTTTTAAAGCTCCTAATTACATCATCAATATCATCGTGCTTTGCTCCTGTTTCGTGCCTTTCAACCCGCATTGCTGACCTAGTTGCGTATTCACGATGTCTGGGCTCATCCAGTGACGGGGCATCGCCTACAAAAACAGATAATATTAAATTTTAATTGTCAGTTTTTAAATATCATTGAACTAGTTCGGTAATATTAATAAAAAAAATTTCAATGAGATTATTTACCTGGTGCACCAGTTGTCGCCGTTGGGACTGTTGCCCTATCTTCCTCTCTGGTGGTAAGATCCTCAAGGGAAACATTCTCTGTCATTTAAACAAAAAATGTTATAAGGAAAACCATCAAGGTATAATTAGAAAAAATTATAAGTGGAAATTAATTACCGTCACGGCCCTCACTGATAGTAGCATTGTCGGCCTAGTCCCCACTACAATGATCAAGTTGCACGTGAGGATCATCTACATCTGGCTCTAAAACTGGGTTATTTTCCTCATCGGTAGTGCTGCTCCCCTGATTTAAACAAAGTTGTTAGACATTAAATTTATGGAAGAAAAAAAACATATTGAAAGGTTAATGTTTTACCTTATCAGGCATTCTGGATCTTGGGACCTGCCCCAAGCTTCTGCGACGTTCAACTACGGCTTGATAGCCGAAATGGAAAGCGATATTTTTATCTTCCTCTGTAGTTTCTGTTCTGAAGTCATCAACCTACATTACATATGATTGTGTATTTTTAATCATATTTGATAGGATTGAAAAAATTTTGGAAGGTGATACAATTAATTATAAGATGTCGCTAATTATAAGATGTTTAGCTACTTAATTACAATTCTTGCGGCTAATCTCAAGTAGCCGCCCTAGCCTAGCTTGTGATGGCCCTTTTTTTCAATCCTAGCTTTGGTTTACTTCGAGGTGTCAGGCAACCTAGCATCAAAATATTGAAGTCAGATATGACGTAGCACACTTTTATTTTGAGACATAGAAAAAATTAAAGCTATTGATCCAGTTGGCATTTTTCCTTCTTTCTTTGCCCTTTTCTCTTTTCTGTCATGGATGAGTGCTCTCCACTCACTCTATGTAACTATGAGAGGATGCTCGTATCTAGGGTTAAATTTCAATTGCATCCTATAGGTGTCCCTAGTATATTTCAAATATTTGTTGGCTACCTGAGCCATCGCTGTTCTGTCAAATGTGTCGACCCCAAAAAGGGCTTCTAGATAATCTAGAAGTTCTTTTTTCAGGTTGGAGTTCTGGGGATTCAACCTTGTGCATATCATTGGGCCAAAAATTACCAATGCATGGCTCTCCAAAAACCTGTAGAACTCATTGTTTCCTACACAGAAAAAAAAATATATTATCATTAATTTAAAAATAAAAATCATGATAAATATGTTTTAGATAGAGTACATGAAATAGTTAAAATATTAAAATTTACTTGGGAGTTGTACGTGCTTTATAGGGACACCTTCATCGTTCACCAACAACGTGCCATTAATGGTCCCTGTGGAGCTAACACGTGTAGCTCCAGGAAACGCAATAATGTAGTTGGCCATATCAGCCTCATCATTGCCAACACGTTCAGCGGTTGGCTGGGTGTCTGCTTGGGTAGGGTGTGTTTCTTGGCTGGCACCTAAAGGAGTAGAAGGTGTACGAGAGGGTTGCTAGGAAATCTCTTGCCCTTGTGTCCCACTACCACCAACACCGGGTTCAAGTAGTGCCAAAAAACGCTACATACAAAAGAACTTTTTGTTAGTTTAGTCAATGTAAAAATTAAAAATCAAACTATCACAATTCATCTCATGCAGAACAAAAAAAATATCCTTTTGACTTTTTATTATTACCTGATATGTTTCTAGCTGGGTCATAAGTTGTTTTATCCTCTCTTCTGTTTCAGGTGTTTGAGGCACGTCTATCAAAGTATTAAATTCTGACCTTGCATCTCGTGCCTTTTTTCGCAACAAGAGCACTAGAGATAGGGATGAAGAAAACTCTTCCTCATAGATGGAATCATCAGGCGTACCATGGCTAGGTGTCTGCATATTTGAAGAAAATTAATATTATTTCAATTATGTAAATAACTAAAATACCTAAAGATAGAGCAATGTTGGCACTTTACATGTTCTTCCACTGGCCTCTTTCCACGATCATCCCGTCTCGGGGTTGTTCCTGTACTGCCCTGATCAGTATGCCACATTGCAATAAAATTATAAATGTAAAAACTTGAAAACAATATCTAACTTGAAAACACAAAAATAAAACTGAAATAATTTCTAATAAGACACCGGAAGACAGAGTTAGAGTTTCAAATATGCCTTGCATTGAATTCAGTCCTGGAAACATGTCATTGCACATTAAGGCACCCAAGCAAGAGACAAGTTAACAATGAAGACCTTATTGAATATATTGTTGGAGAAACTTCTATTAAACTTGTTGTGAAGACCTTGAGGACATTTTTGGAGCAAAATTGTTGAGGCTGATGGTATAGCATTGTTGGAGACGATCTCGAAGGGCCTTGAAGTGAAGCTTTTGGAGCAACTATTGAAAAATCCTTAGAGCATTTAAGTAAGGAACTTTCTATATTCCATCACTTTTTTCCTTTCAATATCCTTTAAACTATTTTTTTGATATTTAATGCTTGAAATCACGTTATAATTCCTTGATTATATGTGTTTGGGGACTTTCCCTTTGAAATTACCCAAAAATACCCTGGCAATTTTATCTTCAGGATGCATGTCTGACCCTATTGTTCAATATTTTTATTGATAGTAGTAAACATAGAGAGTTAGGGGGCTCTTGAATTGGTTTGGTTGGGCCATTAGATCCCTAACATCTACTAGGGAGAACCCCCCTTGAGTTGGAGGAGAGCTAGCCCGAATTGAAAAGAGGTTGGTGAGGTGACAATGGGGCTATTGAATTAAACATGGCATCACACTTTAACTTTAGGACTTTATCTTGAGAAGTGCGAGATTTTTCTATATCAATTCTCAAATTGTTTACAACACTATTGTTAAGAACTAATAAGAAGTGATGTTGAGGGGTTTTTTAATATAAGAAACAATACCATTTAAAAACTAGGGTTCTCAGTCCTTGGCATTCCTTCACCTGGGCCTAGGGGCACAAAAGAATAATTTCACACTAAACCATGCAAACTTAAAAGTAACTTAACATATCCATAGATTAGTAATAATCATAATTCCTAATTTCCTATTGTACAATATAATGCAAATTATTCAAACATGAAGCAATGAAGACATGCAATGTCTTAATTTCAAGATTGATGAACCAATACAAGAAGTTATAAACTACAACTTTGATTCAATACTCTGTGTCCTAACTCTAGGAAGGAATATATTTTGTAGTACAGAACATGCATCGTGTATTATAAATTCTTAATTGACAACAACTAAAGTTCATCTACCTCATCAATTCCTTCCCATTTTGTGTTTTTATGTTATATTCCTTATAAAAGTGTCAAATTTCTCTCAAAGTAAGCAACCACTGAATAAAATAAAAAATAGTTGAGATATGATTGAGAAATGGTAATTTATTTCTTAAAAGGATCTTCACGATTTCTTTGGTTGTTTTTCATCTCAAGAAACAAGAAATGACCTAAGAAACTATCGTGATGTAATATAAGAAACAACACGGTGCAATGGCCATTTTCAAAGCCAAATGATGTCCATCGAGGACATGGCCTTTATTTGGTTCCTGTTTCATAGGAGTTTCGGGTAGAAATGGAACTTTGTTGTACCATTTCCAGTAGTAAAAAGGGAAAACCTTCTTTTTTCCATGGGAAATAATTTACCTTTCCTTTTTCAAGATAATCTAAATCACAAAAAATATGAACTATACTGCACACATTCTTGGATAATGTGAAAGTGGAAAAGGAATACCCTACACAAGTGATGCACACATGTACATTTGAACACTAATATATTTTTGTAGTTGAAATGCAATGCTTGTTTTCATTTAAATGTAGGGTTTTTAAAGAAGGGAGAAATAATGGCTGCCAATTTAATAAGCGTTTCTTTGGGAAAAATTTAAATCTTGTATTGGGTGATGAAGATAATAGAGGGTATTGAATCTTGATTCTCGACATTGTGTTTAACTTGAATAACTCAAATGATTATAAATATCAGTGGATGAGTTCTTTTTTTCAAGTATGTCACTCAAAACTCTTATGTCAAAGCATTGTATGATGGCTAGCATTTGCTTGTTTCCCTTTCTTCAGTTCAATGTAAAAATTATATTAATATATTGGAGCATGATTGATAACTACAATTGTTTGCTCTGCAGTATATCCAGCCCCAAAATTATGAAAATTTTTCTCAAGTGGAGCTATTGGTTATTGGTGAAGTAGCTGCAATTCCATTTCCTGTCGTAAAGGCTCTGCTCGGGCCATATTTAGCGTTTATGTGCTCTACTGTAAATGGGTAATAATTATAAATGAGCCAACCACAATCACAGATTTTGTAACCATTCAGTTTCCATGGATAGTGATGATGATCTTAACCCTATATATCAGTGACCTATATCTATATGAGAATGATATCAACATTGACCTTGATATGGTTGTATGGATGTGACCTTTGGTATGTCATCAAAAAATCCCCAAATATTAGAAAATCCCCAAATATGGAGAACTAAATCTCATCACTTTCGATATGGAGTACTACCTTTGTGATAAAGTTGATGAATTTTGATCTCCAATTCTCTACCACTTTGCACTTCACCTTCAATATAGATCATACCAAGGGCAATTCGTTACTGGGTGTTGAGATGGATGAGTTTGTCAAACTAAAATCCATAGCTTAAACTTCATGAAACTGGTGGAGTCAAATTCATGCAAGCACAAACACATCTTACACATCCTCTTTGAAACTCATCCGAAAGAACATTGGAAGACATCTAGAGAGAACCCTACAGCCTAACACAATCCAATGGAATTGACCAAAAAAACCCAAACAGAGTCAACCCTACTATAGGAGGAAGGGCCTGCAGTAAGAACTTACCATTTTGCAAGAGGTGAGGGTGAATGATTTTTTGTAAGAGCTGAGGGAAAATTCTGAGGGCGAAAGTTGTTTTGTAAGAACTGAGGGCGAATGTTGTTCTGCAAGAGCTGAGGGCGAATGCTAAGGGAAAATTTTGTTCTGCAAGAGCTGAGGGCTAATGTTGAGGGAGAATGTTGTTCTGTAAGAGCTGAGGACGAATGCTGAAGGTGAATGTTGTTTTGCAAGAGCTGAGGGCAAATGCTGAGGGAGAATGCTGAGGGCGAATGTTGTTCTGCAAGAGCCGAGGGCGAACGCTGAGGGCGAATGCAGGGTGAATTCTGTTCTGCAAGAACTGAGGGTGAATGCTGAGGGCGAATGCTATTCTGGAAGAGCTAAGGGTGAATGCTGTTCTGCAAGAGCTGAGGGTGAATGCTAAGGGCGAATGCTAAGGGCGAATGTTGTTCTGCAAGAGCTGAGGGCGAATGCTATTCTGCAAGAGTTGAGGGTGAATGCTGAGGGCGAATGTTGTTCTGCAAGAGCTAAGGACGAATGCTGAGGGTGAATGCTGTTCTGCAATAGCTAAGGGCGAATGCTAAGCGTGAATGATGTTCTGCAATATCTGAGGGCGAATTCTGAGGGCGAATGTTGTTCTGTAAGAGCTGAGGGTGAATGCATGCTTGATATAAAACGTTAATGTATTTTTTTAATAAAATCATTTTTATGTAGCGTGCATATAAGTTTCGTTATACCGATGGCGTCCAAAGCGTCACTATTGCGACGAATGCCTCCAAATGTCACAATTGCGACACTTAGACATTGTGTCGCACTTGCGATGTTTGGAGGCAGTCGTCACAATAGCGACGATTTGGGGCATAGTGTCGCAATTGCGACGTCTTCCTCTGAACGTCACAATTGTGACACTTTGTCTAAGTGCCAGTATTGCGACACTTTTTGCTAAACTTCGGTATAGCGACGGTTTCGGGCGAGATTGAAAAAATTTGGGAAAATTTTCGACATTTGGTCAAAAGCATCGGAACCAAGTGTCTAAAGATTATCTAGTGCCTCATGCAGAAGAAGGAGGAGCTGTTGCTGCAAGAAGAGGCATTCTTGCAACTTTGCAAGGAGTTCCCCAAGATCTCATGTGTGGAGATCAAGGCACAACTCATGATCTACATGTGCCATTAATGTGGAGGTGTGGAACCACGAAGACACAAGGAGGTGGTAGGGAGGAGAAATAACATCATGAGATTATATGTACACACCACTATCTACTTCAGGAGGTTGATACACCCAAGGAGAAGACTAGATTGCATAGTAAGGGCATGGAAAGATTTTTCCATTCATATATACAGTCATCTTTTGATGATGATGTCTCATTGCATGGAGACATTTCTCCGAGGAGACCACTGGATCAACAGATGATGAGAGATGCTTCACATTTTGAGGCACCATTCCGTTATTTTAGAGGAGTGGAGACCTTGGGAGAGCTGGGTACAGTGCTGAGAGTCTTGGGTAGACTCAAGGAGGAGAGACGCATTCTCTCAACATCACGTTTACCCACTCACATTTCAGATTCTATGTTGTGGCAGAAGCAGCAAGGGAAGGATAGAAGCCTTCCAACTTTCATCTTTGACACGGGAGATGTCAAAGAAGAGAGCAGGCATATGACAGGTGTTCTTCATGATAGTTTATCAGTGCTGTCACTATGGAGGAAAGATCCATATTGGAGCTCCTAGCTGTTAGTGGAGTATTCCAAGGATATTCATTCTTGTAGGATATTGGATGGCTAGTTTCATGTAGAGGAGTATTTAGTCAAAGATGGGGTCATCTACTATCATGGTAGGATCTTCTTATCTATATCTTCCAAGCTCAAGGAGAAGTTTCTACAAGTAGCACATGTGGATTTCCTTTTCAGGCACACACATTTTATGAGTGCATACCACACCATCATGGAGGGGTATTTTTGGGAAGGCTTTGAGGAGGAGATATATCAGTATATGAGGAGATGCATGGATCATGTCGAGATGGAGGAGAGACATAACTCTTTGGAAGAGTTAGCACAACCACCTCTTTTCTCTTTGAGGATGAGAGGAGGCTCATCTATGAACCACTCCCTTTGTATGAGAAAAACATATGGTAAGGGTGTTGATTGTTTACATGATTATTTATATGATGTATGTATATATCCCTTAACCATATATGTGAAAGATGTTGCTCCAAGGACGAGCATTCTCTCTTTTGAGCTTCATGGTCTACTTGAGGCCATAAGCATGATTGATGGTCATTCCGTAGGAGGACTTGGGGAAGAGGTGTACTATGGAGGACATGCTCACATTACACTATGCACTATTCACTTCCTCCATACTTAAGAGGAGATTGGGTTAGCAGGCAAGTGGTTGAGAAACCACACATTTTATCAGTGTCTATTGCAGTTGAGAGTCAAGCTACGGTAGTTACATTTGAGGGACCATTGTCCCTCTCACTTGTTACACATGGAAGCAAGCATGATTCTCATTTTTTCTCCCTATGGTTCTATTTTTTCTGTCCTTATGAGGAGCATGTTTGGGAGAGAGACACATGGGATGGATGTGTCCTTTGTGGGAGGAATTCCCCACACTTTTTGCACTACATGTTCTAAGGCAAGCATGGGAGATGGTATGACCACTAGAGAAACACATTTGTTTCCTTATAAGGTGAGACATATGATGGATGTGATGCCATATGATGATGATTTCCAACTCATCATATATGGGGATATGTGGGCCAGCATGATTTGCAGCGTTGGAGGAGAGAACGTTCGAGATATAGCCCTCATATTGCCAATTGAGAGAAACCTTATTGAAGCCCAAGACAAGCCAACACTCTACACTTATCATAAGTGGAGAGATGAACAGCATGGGGTAGGCCACCTTGTCTACCATATGCAGAATTTCAACCCACCTACTTTGCCGGAGCCAAAGGTGGAGGACAGTTTTCAGGAGTTGCCTAGTTGGGAGGTGACTCATTTTGCATGGCTAATAGCTTGGGGATGGAGGATCCATATGGGAGAGATATTTCCCTTTAGATTTCAAATCCCATTCCTCAATGGGGACCTCTAGGCATCACTTTTCTATCCTCTTGACTATTTCACCTTTACATGATGATAGCTTGATAGCTAACTTGTATGCTAAGGAGGGGAAATGTGGAGACTTGATTGATGATATAGCATATTTTAATTGTAGGAGATAATTATACATAGATGATATAGGGAGAGGATGATAAATAACTCAATTATATCCTTGCACTTGCTTGAGGACAAGCATTCTTTGAGAGGGGAGGACTCTATTGTTCGAAAATTAGCATGAAGCTAATTTGAACATTAATTTTTCTCATGCCATCTAGGAGGTGAATAAAATGGGCAAGGAGACCCATTAGTAGTAATAAAATCCATCATAGTGTGAAATGGATCAATGAATTGGCTTTATTTTGCACCTTCCAGTGTGAAAAGGGGCAAATGCATGAGGACAAGGTCAAGTTTGACCAAGTCAATAGCGCTGTCTAAGACGGTGTGGATTGCTTGGGAAGAAAACATAGTTTGAGAGGGAGGAAGATCAATTGTGGAAGAAACCCTAATTTTTGGATTCTAGGGAAAAGATTCATTCACTTTCATAAAAGGAGGAAGAGGTAGCCATATAGGGACATGTTTTGAGTATTTCATTTTGGTCTACTAGATTTTTTGCAGTCTCTGACTGCTTAGCTGAGTTGTAGTGTTGTTTAGCACAAGGGATTCCTATTTAGGATTTCCTCTCCTTCTTGAGAGGCCTCTTAAAGGATTTCACTTCATTTATCCACATCCAGGCTCAAGGCCAAGACCACTTCCTTTAGTCACTACGTTATTTCTGCTGAAGTATAACGTAGTGTTGTAGGGTGTTGCAGTGGAGGGTTCCACAACACCACTCATTGGCTCATATTTCAGAGGAGGGAGCTTCTATTCCTTGGGAAGGCTAGTGAGGAAGGTTTCAGAGCTGATTTTCATATATTGGCATCAGGCCAAACATATCCCATCTATTACAGCGCAGTCCCTCTCCTTGACGTGTATCTGCAGTGGGGGCTTGCACCACTATTTTGGAGGGTGAGATCTTCAGTGTTAGGATCAGCCTATCACTTGAAAGATCTATTGGAGAAGGCCTATTTCATATTGTGCTTCATATTTCGCCATCTCCATCCAGTTCCTGAGTTGTAGCTGCTACCCAACAACTCCGGCATTTCTGTAGATTTTCCATTTGTACATATATTTCAGCCAATCCTTATAAGGATTGTTGTACCATTGTTTTCAGGGGTTGAGAGCTTTCTCCACCACATTTATTGAGCTGATATTGTCATATCATTGTATTATCATTTATCATGTTGTAGTGTCCCATATAAATTTCCATGTTATAGCCTTGTGTAAAGTCTGTGTAGCAGTGTTCCCCAATTTCTTATACATGTGTTGTTAAGGTTCTCATTGCCTAGCTTGAGTGATTGATTCCTCAAAGCATTGTATACATCTGCTATTATATTATAATTTTTTTGGCTATTCAGATCTTCATGTGTTCTGGGTTATAAAAATAACGTTTTTATTCCATTGTATGTTCATACATTGTTGCAGTCTCTTCATCAAGAATTTTTCCAAGGTAGCTAGGTGTGGGATACCTATTTAACCCACCTAGAGGGATTTTGTTTGAGCCTCCTCTTGGATTTCAGCCTTACATACATTGACCTAAGGGATCTCGGTCTTGGATTCAAATCCTGTTGCATACATTTCTGGAAAATGCATTTTCTAGCCATGTATTGCTGACAAATCCCATTTTGGGATATTACAGATGTAAATGGTATGTATGGCTGAAAATGGAGATAGACCAAATTTTATACCCCATGATTTATCTCTCCCCATCCATGATTTTTGTAGAACCTTTTTTGTTCTTGGGCTATAGAAATGTTGTCCTTAAGAGACCGGAATACATCCTAACTCTCTAGGATCCAGTCTTTGCTTCTAGGAACCTTGCTTGCCCCAACCATTCTAACAACAATGAATAGAACATCATCACCATATGGAACCAAAAATAGAGATACACTGATTTCCATATCAAATGTCTGATGGTGAAAATAGACCCTCAAATGGAATTAGTATAGCTTTTCTCCTTGCTACCCCAGAACATAATGTGGTAAGTAGCTTCCCAGCCACTTGCTTGTTACCTCTATATGCTCATCTGCCTGGGGGTAGTAACTGATATTTTCTGTCAATTGGGTACTCCCCAAACAAAACAACACCTACCCAAATCCATATAGGAAATGGCTATCTCTATCACTGACTGTGTTCCCAATAACACCATGAACTCGAAGGATAGGTTTTCCCTCTTTTAGAGCAATGCACTGTAAATAAATGGAAAACTAATGTAAATTATTCATTAGTTGACCAATGATTATAAAGATACAGGCCTTACCATGTGTTTTTGGAAAAATAGTGATGAAGTCCATAGATGAGCTCTCCCATCTTCCTCCTAGAAAAGGAAGTGATCGTAACAACCTTGCAAGATGTTTTTTTTCCTCCTCATTCTTTAGGCAAAGTACACATTTCCTAATTTGTTGG
Organism: Pinus albicaulis; assembly: GCA_034641835.2. NCBI lineage: Eukaryota > Viridiplantae > Streptophyta > Pinopsida > Pinales > Pinaceae > Pinus > Pinus albicaulis. The sequence goes on from CM076581.1 coordinate 1,179,984,875, forward strand.
AGGACATCCTCCTTGAGACCCTCCGATGAGAATCTCTCCCTAATGGCCTAATATGTCCTAATGAAACCTTGGGGACTAGAAAGGAGTGAATTATGTGCTACATGTAGAACATTCTCGTTGAGATTAGAGTCTCTAGTCAAGAATATTTGATCCTGGTAATAGATGAATCCATACCTCACTCTATATCTCTCATCAGTCACCTCCCCATCAAGTACCTCACATGTGAATTGGTTCTTGGAATACTCCACCAATAGCTGGGACTCCCAATCTAGATCCATAATCAACAATGACAGTGATGTTGGCCTCTATGATAAGGCACCTTTCACCTCATTGCTCCCCTCTTTAACATGCTCAATGCCGAAGCCACATGCCGTAATACTAATATCCCACTTTTGTTGAATTCCTTGTAGTTGCTTTTTCTCATGAAAAAAATGAAGTTTATGGTGGTTAATCTTCACTTTGAAGATAGTTCCCTTCCAAAAATTCTTGATTTTTGCCAATGCATGTATGAATTCCAGCAACCCCTTACCATATAGGGAAGACTCCTTCCTATGTGGAAGTATCTTATAACTCTCAAAGGCTATGGAGAGGCCCTTTTGAACCATAATTGTGCCATCATCCACTCCTAAAACATCACCTCTCAGTGCAAGAGTCTTGGTGAGAGTTGGTAATACCGATATCGAAAAAATATCCATATTTTCCTTGAGCCAATCAAAGGCCCTCTTCACTGTGCTGGTCACATCCAAGGATCCCTTCATAGCCATATCTATGAATAGTGCAACTTTTTGTGAGAACTATTTAACCAATTCCCGGTCTGGGGCCCTTCCTAGTGGGATGCCTCCAAGTAATATAACATCATGGTTTAGAGTAAAATTCATATATGAGTGGACTAATTTTTCCTTGCTTCCTCTGCACAAATCAGGGTCCATCTTAAGTTCAGAGGCTTCCTGAGGTGGATTGGTGTGCATGCCCCTGATCATCTGATGCTTACCACTCTTATTATCTATCCACTCCATCTGTAAAGTCTCCAAATATACGGTGACCTTCCCCAATGTAATCAACCACTGCACACCCAATATCACATTGGTGTCAGGAATGTCGACCAGAAAAAATGATCATTCAAAGTTATGTCCCGAAGGTTACTAGGTATTGTTCTCCTCTATACTAACTAAGCATCAATAAAATTGTGGGTATCCCCATTGTAAATCAATACTGATACCTATTTCCCCTGGATTTTACCTCATACTCTTAAATTTAGATACTTGGGTACTCCTGAAAAAGATGAAAGAGCCCCTCCAAATGGAGGAAAGGTCCCATTTCCACCTCTTGGTGGTGGTGGATCCTCTCTTAGTATTACAACGCTGATGTCTCCTTCTAGTTATTCTTCTTCCTCCTCTTCACTATCAGAGAATACCTCAACCTATTGTGCCTTTCCCGCAGCACAACAATGCCCTAGTGCTGATGTTTCTTTGCATGTGAAGCAAAACTTCCTCCTCCTCAAATCTCTTTAGACATCATCACTAAGAGGCCCTTTCTTCTGGTTCTCCTTTAGAGGAAAAAAATTCCCCTCTTTCCCCTTATACTGAAAAGTGTGATTTTGTTGAAATGGAGTTCTTGCTCTTGGAAAAGCATCATGTAAGTCCCTAACCCTCTCAATGAAATCTTGGAGTGTGGTTTGTCTAGTGGACTTAACCAACCCATGGAGAGGCTCTGCTAGCCCATCAATGAACATATAAACCCTCCTAGATGTAGATAAATCTAGCACCGTGACGGAAATTTTTAGGAATTCAGAGATATATCTCTCTATATTACCTGACTTCTTGAGCTTGGCTAGCTCAACAAAAGGTGCCTCTAGGTCTCTTTGATCAAATATTTCTACTAACCTCCACGTGAATTCTGCATATGAAGTCACATTGGCATACCCCAATGTAGAAAGAGCGTGAAACTGCCAATGATATGCCTCACCTTCAAGCTGTAGTGCTACTATATTAATGTATTCAATATTTGGTACTTGGTTCAACTAAAAATCAATGTCTATTTTCTCCACCTAAGACTTGACTGTGCAGTTGGATGACCTATCAAAAGTAGGTAGAAAAAATCTACCCATACTATGATGCAGATCATTGTTCTACATGTACCCTCCACTCCTATTGTTATTCAGGGGTATCCTATTGTCCTTAATATGAAAGAACCCCTGAATTTTAAGATTATATTTGAATCTCTGAGATTGAGACTCATACTATAGAAAATAATTTTCAAGAGTATCTTGTTCTTGGGGTCCTCCCCCTCCATTTCCTACTGTTAGGAATGTAGGCATAGTGGAGCATTTGGAAACTTGATGCCTTATTGGTTGCTCACACCATTGATTTGAAGTGTCGGAGCTTTCTCCATGTAGAAACATTCTTGGGGTCTACTCATGTATTTCCATCCTCATCTCCTTGATTTCTTTGGCAATATCCTGCATGTTTTGAACAAGAATATTTAGAAACTCCTTTTCATCCATTTCTCCTGATATTGGAGATTTTCCTTTGTCTTATTCGTTGTTTGTATAATCAAACCTCTAGTTTATATTAATATTCTACTTCTCCCATTCTGTGATGGGCTCTCCTTCTTCTGGTGACATAGATGATGAGATACACATGTTGAGCCAAGATTATGATTTGATACCACTCTAATATTCCAAATCAGGAAAAATAGGAGTACAGAACATAAAACTGGAAAATGCAGTAAAATATCAATACATCAACATGATAATATCATAGTACCACTTTATTATATATTATACCAGAAAAATGAGAACAAGATATTGAGGAAAACGTTACTCAATGTAGGCAAAGCAAGCCTGAAAATGACCTAGTACATAAAATATGAAATATTGTTGCTAAAAAAAATGTCGGGAGGCCATGAATGCATAGTCCTATGGAGAAAAACTGTAGGGTAAGACTAAAAATAAATATAAATTCTGATATAATGCTTAGAAAATGTCGGGTTCAGAGATATTGGCTCTCTAGCACAATTCCAAGACAACCCAGACAAGGTTTCCGAAAATACACAATATGGAAGTTGTAGCCCTAGGACTGAACTACGCATTGCAACTGAATAAATTTCAGGAGGTGGCTAATGTGATGTGAAAATGTTTGATACTCCTCCCTATTGATCCTCCGGGTGAAGGGCTGCTCCCCTCACTTCAAAACAAGCTCAAAAACATGGGTACTTGACCTTCCGGTGCAACTTCCTTGCAAAATAACACAGTTTGTAAAGGAGATTGCGCTACTGAAGATGGATGAAGCTTGGCCTAATGACGGATGGTGGAAAATGTTATATGGATTTTCTAAAAAGTGCTGAAAATAAACATTCTCTGACTATCATTTTATTTTCAGAAATCTCACTGCCTTCATTATCTTCATTTAACCTATTCACTATCTCTCACTTTACCTATTCATATCACTCTTTTACTCTTAAAATTCCATGTTTGGCCTTGATCCCCCATTTTTACCCTCTTCTCCTTCCTAAAACCCTATTTTCCTTATAAAAAACCCTCCCCTTAATTCATTTCACTTCTTCCCTCAAAACAATGTAAAAAAACCCTTTTTTACATTGTTTTAAGACTAAAATCTTATCATTCAAGACCCACTCTTTTTAACTAAACCCTGTTTATATTAAAAAGACCTAGCCCCATTATATTAAACTACCCGAACCCCTTATATTCTTTAAACCCCTGATCTAAATATTTTACCCTCGACGGCCATATAACCGTGGCCGCAACACTTATTAAGCACCTATTCTTAAATCCCTGCTCCAAGCCCCACAATATAAACACCTCGCTTCATTATTTTACCCCCTGCATTATACAAATACCCCAAGATATTTTAAATAAACCCTCTTCCATGTATACCTCCTAGGCCCCACTGTCTATACCTACCCGCTGCTCCATCCAATATCGACCGCGGTTAGATCTCCACCTCCCCGATCGAACGGTCCCCAACCCCTATCAAACTCAAAACTACCCACCTTTTACAACACCCCACACCTTTCACAATGGGTGGTATGTTCCCTCGTCCCTCCTGCCACGCGCCACTCCCTCTATGGTGTTGTGTCCCTCTGAAAATTATCATTTACTGCGTGATCCCTATGCGATAAACCTCTTACCGCCTTTGCACAGTAAACCCGAAACCACCAGCCCATTCAAATATTTTGAAAGCCCTGTGTTAATGCGATAAGCCCCAAGTCTCCAAGAAACCTCTGCAGACAGTCCTGAAAACCCAAAAAGCCCCAAATAAGTGAATAAGCCCCACAGGTTTTAGTTAATAAATGTGTTGAAATTGTGCAGGTGACCAAGGGATGAGAAAACACATAATTTTCTTTCCTAAGTCCTAAAAAAATTCAAAACAAACTCTCTGGATGCCGATCGATGATCTTTTTTTATCAAAAGGATTAGAAGTGCATGATTGAATGGAGAAAAAAAATCTTCTTCAAAGAGACAAAGTAAAGGAAAATGAAGAGATTATACAGTATCAGTGCAGGCGCAGATGAAGACAAATGTAAGAGAGCATGGTTAAAGGACAGTGACATTAAAATAGAAAACAATTAATATTTACAGTTGAAGATAGATTAGGGTTTAAAAGACAAATAAAATTTTAAAGACTAATCAAAACTTAAAGACAAATCGATGAAGGAGGAAAATTCGAATGACAAAGGCCAAATCAACCTTTACTTCTTCAAAACACATTGGCCACCCACAACCTAGCTTTAATTTAATAAGCTACCTCAGTTAATGCTTCAGTCAGAAGATATTTTCAGTATCTCAAAATCTATTGTAAAAGTTAATGAAAAGCCAAAAAGTCAAAAATATCCTAAATTTAGCTCAGCAGTAAATTAGGAAGTTATTATTACAATGAGTAAGTTCCAGATATTTTGCCTTGGGCCTTGCATGGTCTCAAAGGCCAATATTACATTTACTCTGTAATAGATATAGCCTCAAACCCTATATGATGATCACCTCCTAATCTGTAGATAAATACTACATCTATTTTTCATTACTCTTGTTGGTTGGTTGGTTGTTGGTTGTTGGTTTGATTGCTAGGTTAGATTTTGATTAGACTCTGAGTTGTAGAGATTGTTGTACTGGATTATTCTAAATATTTTGGACATAATTAATAGAAGCACGTTCACAGGATTCTTGAGCTATGTTAATGGTATTGTTATCCTTGTTTTTCAATGTTTCTCTTTTGTTTTCCATATTGTCAATCAATTCTTTGATAATAAAACATAAATTTTATATTAAGATATGTTGTTTGAGAACCTTAACTCTATCTGTTTCTATTATCTTTATGTTTTCTTATGCAAGGTCTGATTACATAATTTAGGGGTGTCCTTATCTTTAGAATCACTTAGATTGTTGCCTTGAAGTTTACTTAGTAGAGTTTGGCCAAATGAATTTATGGTTTGCCCTGCTCTTTTGTTTTTATTAAAATTTTATTTTAAAGGCCTTCTTTGAAGTTTGATTAAAGAATTCAGGGGTGTCCTGCTCTTTAGTTTCACTGGTTGTTATCTTGAATTTTTTCTTTGTCCGAAAGTAGTAGCTAGAGAATTTAGGGGTATCCTACTCTCTAGGATTGCTGGATTTTTGTCTTAAGGTTACTTAGTAGAGTTTAGCTAAAGAAATTTATGGTTTGCCCTGCTCTTTAGTTCCTCTTAAACAATTATCTCAAAGGATTTTCTTGTTGAAAGTATAGTTAAAGGATTCTTAATTTCCCTTTAGTTTTACTGAATTCACAACTTGTTTTCATTTCATATTTCATCTAATCTAAAAGATCCACTTGATATAGTTAGCTTGCCCTATGAAAAACATTGCAGAGTTGACGTACAATTAAAACCTTTTATAACTCCATAGCCGAATTGATCAATGCTTCTCATAGTCCATCTATTCAACTGAAACACTCAATCAATTAATCAAACAATCAAACAAACAAAACAAATAGTCCTAGAACATCATGACTAGCCTAAAATAAGAAAACATAAGCATAAATATAAAATCATTCTCATCACAAAATAGAGAGATCCCTCTCTGAGTACAGGAAGGCTAGGTCCTTGGACTCTAATGCGGTCTGATGTGGTTCCTTGAAGATTTTTTTTTTCCAATATTGGAAATCACAGGGCTCCAACATAGTGGCGACCATACTAGGGAACTGAGTTATTAAAATAGCTTAATATTCCCTCAAAAACTCAGAAAACCCCTTTTAAAACTTAGATGAATCAACTGTTAGCCAAGACTAGTATCTGGTTGCTGATGGTGGATGAAAACCAGCCTAGAGACAGTTAAAAATCATCCACCTGGTGATTCCACTAGTTTTCAGTAGGCCTGCTGACTCCACTGGTTCTCTACAAACTCCACTGGGAAAATTATTGAGAAAACCTGATATCATCAAACCTCAGATAGAAGCCAATCAAAATACTTTGTGAATAAATTATTTCTTTCACAAATTGGTTTGTTTTCAAACTGTTATAGAACTTTTAAACCTCTATAAACCTTGGGTCCATGTTCTATCTTCTAGAAGAATCTGTACATATCCTATCTTGGCCCAAACCATCCTGCAATAGTTGACAATCCAGAGCACATTCTAACGAAATCTCCTAGACCTAAAAACCCATATATTAGCATATCAATTCACAAAGCAAGTTCCCTACCTAAAAACCTTAAATACTTGCAAGGTATCCTATCTAGCTCAGCCCTGGAACAAAGCTTTTCTAGGAATAGATCCCAAAATTGGATAACAACCCGAATAACTTTAGACTGATCTACCTTACAACAGAATCATGTTGTACTAACCTCAACCCCCATTAAAACACCCATTGTTCACCTTCCTCCATTTAACCCTTTACCTCCACTTGTTAACTCTCCTTTATTTCCCCAACCACCAACCATGGCAGCCTAGTACGCCCCATTAGTTCTACCATTTCCTTTAGTTGTTCTACCATAGGAATATCAGTCCAATATTACCTTATATGATGCAAGTAGTTCTAAGATTTCACAGCAACATATGCATAGAATGAATGACTATTTTGAAATACAATAAATATATGATGAAACTATTAAACTAAGAATGTTTCCTCAAATCTTATGGGAAGAAGAAAGAAAATGGCTTAAAGGCATAACCCCTAATAGTATACACGACCTTCTTGATTTTCATCAGTTTTTCTTAAAAAAATGGGAATTCAAGAAGAACCCTCTCCAAATCTTATCAGAGTATGAAAAGATCAAGAGAAACATAGGAGAGGGTGTCCAAGAATATAGAATTAGGTTCAATAGTGTATATAATGCCCTCCCTACCCACATGAAACCTCTACAAGGTCTCGTCTTAATGAAATTTCGAGATGGATTTGACCCGGAAATGGCATATCAACTAAGGGAAAGAGACCCTCTCACATTAGAAGACATGCAGAGGGGTGCAGTAAGTGTAGAGGAAAATCTGATTGCCAAAAGGGCTAGGATGAATAATGAAAAAAAAGTCACATATAGGGAAGAAATTCTAGCCTCATCATCTAATACTAAAATTTATAATTTAGTTAGAACCATAGAAATGATGATGGAGAGAATAAACATGAATGAGATATCTTACCCCAAATAAATAAAGCAACTCCTCAAAACATAAATCAAAACCAAAACCAAAACCAAAACTTTAGAAGAAACCCTCGTCAAATAAGGAAAAGAGGTCCTGACCAAAAAATCAGGCCTCCTTTCCAAGAAAAATATTCTAATGAGGATGAGGGGGTGATTGAAGAACCAAAGGAAAGTAATATCAATCTAATGGGAGTTAATAATGGGGATATTATTTTCGTCACTGAGGAAGAGTAAGGCATGTTTTCCCTAACTCAATTTGAAGAAGAAATCCTAGAATATGAAGACTATAAACAAGGCTTCGAATATGCCATCATGTAAGTACATAGGCAGTATGACCTCAAAAACAAGAAAACCCAAGACACTCCCAAGAGAAACAGCCCAGAAATTTATGCTAGAAAGACCCCTGAAAATAATCCTAAAAAGATCGCAGAAACTTCAAACAGTTCTGTTAAAAGTTCTGATAAAAAAAAAAACAACCAACATAATGGTGACCAAAGGAGCGTTAGTAATCCAGCTAGTAGCCCTAAAAAAAATGTTTTAACAAAGACTCCAAATAAAAATTTGAAATTTGAAATTGCTGTAAAAACAGTGTCTGATAAAACTGATTTAAATCTACCAAAAACACAAACACCTTTCCGTATAGATAATGAAATTTCCAAGATCAAAATTTCCATACCTCTTACTGAATTAGTTTGCCAAGATGTATATAGATCCCAAGTTTTGAAAGCTTTAAACATAGGAGAAAATGTTGATTCTTTAAACCTGAATGATGGAAAACCTGAGCTTTTGTTTGGACCAGAAGTAGAAGGTAAATTTGAAGAGGGAGGTTTCCCTCCATTTTATGTAAGTTTGAACATTCATGATAAAATCCTCCACAATGCCATGTTAGATTCAGGAGTTTCACATAACCTCATGCCAAAGGTAGTTATGGAGAGACTAGGACTTGAGATAACTAGACCATACAAATATTTATACTCCTTTGATTCCAATAAAGTTAAATGTCTAGGCCTAATCAAAGATCTATGTGTTAATCTAGCACAAATACGAGCCAAGAGCCTAGTGATGGATATTGTAGTGGTTGATATTCCCCCTAAATATGACATGCTTCTATTACGCTCATGGGGAGCTAAACTTCAAGGCACCCTCCAAATGGGTATGACCTATGCTACCATACCCGTCTTTAGTCAAACAAGAAGACTATATAGGGAAACCCATATGAAATACATGGTCATCAGTCAAGAAAATCCTGATAACTCCCCTCTCTATTCTTGTTGTGAAACCACCCCCAAAAATAGAATAAAAGAGATATCAACGCCTTAGAAATAAGCCACTTCGAGGGGGAAACCTCCAATACATTACATAAATGAACAATTATTGGATGATACAATTTACAAAACCTCCTTTCTATATATAGGAGTCCATGGGGCCATAATGTAATCCTAGTGGGGCCACAATGTAATCCTAGCTTACCTAACAATAATAATTTAAGGGCACAATAATAACAATATGGGGGTTACAAGGGTACAATAATAACAATAAGGGGGTTACACTAACAACAATAAGGGAATATACTAGTAATATAGGGACCTAACATGCCCCTCTCCTTCAAAAAGGTGTTTTCCTCAATGCTTGAGTAGCTCTGGGTGCTTCTGTATAAAATTATCATCCTCCCATGTAGAATATTTAGTGGGTAAGTTCTTCTACTTGATGAGATACTCTAATATTGATCGATTTTGTAGCTGTCGAGTTCTTGTTTCCATGACCACTTCAGGTTCCAATATGATTTTTCCTTCCTCATCAAGTTTGGGCAATATTGTTTGAACAGGAATATTTTCACCTATAACCTTCGTTAAGCATGAAACATGGAAAATTGGATGCACTCGTGAAGAAGCAGGAAGCTCCAATTTATATGCCATAGTACCAATCTTTTGAAACACCTTGTAAGGACCATATTACTTTGGCGATAATTTATTATCCTTCTTAGCTTGCTTGAGGGACATTACTTTGTATTTTTGTAGCCATAAAAATACCCAGTCTCCTACATCAAAAATTCTCTTGCTGCGATGTTGATCTTCCTATTGTTTCATTCGATTTTGTGCCAATTCAAGTTATCCTCTAAGAGTTGAAGAACTTCTTTTTGATGCTCGATGTGATCTGCCACTGCTTGAACCTTCGAATTTTCTCTTAAATATGATGTGATGGACGGTGGATGATATCCATAAAGTGCCATAAATGGGGTCATTTTTTCTGCAGTATGGAAGGAAGTGTTATAACACCATTCAGCGAGAGGTAACCACTTGACCCATTGTGTTTGTTTATCAAATAAAAAACAACGAAGATATCCTTCCAAACATTTATTTACTATCTTAGTTTAACCATTAGATTGAGGATGATAAAATGAGCTATGATCTAATTGAGTAACCAAACAAGAAAATAATTCCGTCCAAAAATTTCCAGTAAAAATGGGATCTCTATCGCTCACAATAACCTTTAGGTTTCCATGTAGCTTTTAAATTGTTTCCATAAATGCAGTAGCAACTGTACTAGCTTTAAATGGATGAGATAATGCATAAAAGTGTGCATACTTGGTAAGTCTATCAACTACCACCATGATGACACTCTTGTATTTATTTTATATATATATATTTTATATTAATTATATCAAATTTATTCTAATGGAAAACCAAACATTCCGCCACAAACTTTTGAATATCATATTTAAGGCCATCCCAAAAAAAAAAAATCTTCACCCTGTGGCAAGTTTTTAAAAATCCTGAGTGTCCTCCTAAAGGAGAGGTGTGCAATTCCAAAAGAATCTTTTGTCTTAGTTGGGAATTCTTACAAAGATATAAATGATCTTTGTACCATAAGGAATCATTTTTCCAACTAAATGTATCATATGTACTAGGACCTTGTTGAAACTTTTGAATGAGTGTCCACACTTCTTCGTCCTTCTTCCATTCATCCGTTGCTTCAGTTATCCAATCTGGTTGGATAATAGAGATGGCAGAAAGAAATGATTCCACCTCTTCATTCTTTCTTGAGAGTGCATTTGCAACAACATTTAGCTTACCTTTTTTGTAGATTATTTCAAATTCAGAACCCAACATCTTTTTGACCCATTTTTGCTGCTCTTCTGAATATTTTCTTTGTTCCAAAATTTTTTAAGACTATCATGATCAGTTTTTACCTTGAAGTGTCTTCCCATTAGGTAAGGATGCCATTTCGTTATTGCATGCAGTATTGCTAACATTTCCTTCTCATAAATAGATTTCTGTAAATACTTTCCTTTGATTGGAAGACTTTCAAAAGAAATGGGACTTCCTTCTTGCATTAAAATAGCACCAATTCCATTTCCTGAGGCATCACATTCCACAATAAAGGTTTTTGTGAAGTCTGGCGTAGCTAAGACTGGTGATAGGCACATTGCCTCTTTAAGATGTTCAAAGGCCTTAGTTGCTTCAGGAGTCCATGAAAATGCATCTTTCTTCAATAATGTTGTTAGAGGTGATGCTATTCTCCCATAATTTTTAACAAACTTGCGATAATACTCTGTTAACCCGACAAATCCTCACAAATTCTTAATGGTTGTGGGGACTTTCCATTCCTTAATGGCTTTAATTTTGTTAGGTCTACCTTAACACCCTTGTGAGATACAATATGACCCATATATTCCACCTCTTGTACTCCAAAGAAACATTTGGATGTTTTTTCATATAATTGTTTCCCCTGCAATAGTTTGAGCACCTTGTCAACATGTTGAACATGATCTTTTCAACACCTGCCGTAGATTAGTATATCATCAAAAAATACTAGCACAAATTTTCTAAGGAAGGTTTTGAAAATGGAATTCATCAATCCTTGAAATGTAGAAGGTGCATTGGCAAGGCCAAAAGGCATGTCCAAAAATTCATAATGACCCTCATGAGTTTGAAATGTTGTTTTCGAAATATCTTTAGTCTTCATTCTAATTTGATGATATCCTAAACGAAGATCCAACTTGGTAAAATAAATTTCTCCATGTAATTCATCCAATAATTCATCAATCATAGGAATGGGAAATTTATGTTTAATGGCGAGTTTATTGAGCTCCCTATAATCTGTACACATGCGCCATGAACCATCCTTCTTGTGTACCAATACCACAGGAGTAGAGAAAGAAATTTGAGTAGGTTGAATTATACCAACGTCTAACATTTCTGCAATCATACGTTCAATTTCGCTCTTTTGGACATGAGGATATCTATAAGGCCTGATGTTTGGAGGAACACTTCTGGGAATAAAATGAATAGCATGATTAGGATCACGAATAGGTAGGAGTCCTTTGGGTGTTTCAAACAGTTTGGAATGATTGTCCAAGATTTTTTGGAGATCCGCAGAAATAGACGATTTTGATGTTGGAACTTCTAGTGAGCATAATTGTGCAATTATGCCTCATTGTTATTTCTTTAGAAGCTTTGTCATGACATTAGAGCTTAATATCTTTCCTAGATTCCCTGCAATACCCAGTAATTCAACATCCGTACCGTTCGAAAAAAAATTCAAGAAAATTTCTTGAAAATTAAAAGCTATCGTCCCTAAGGATTGTAACCATTGTACTCCTAGTACAACATCAACACCTCCCATAGGAATGGAAAGCATTGGACTATTCAATACATATTCCCCCATGGTTATCTTGATATTATGGCATTTTCCAGAGAAATTTATAGTTCCTCCATTTGCAATCATCACTTGACATTCTAGTGCTGGGTATAGGAAAAAATTCAATTCCTTGGCTACCTTACAATGAATAAAATTATGGGTACTACCTGAATCAATCAACACTATTACCTTTTTCTTCTTGATATGTCCTTATATCTTAAGAGTTTGAGGAGTGGTAATTGCTATCAATTCATTACATGATATTGTCGGACTCATTTCTTCCTCTTCTAGGGATATTTCCTGGTGTATACCGTCTTCTTTTGAAGATTATTGTTCATTTTCTCAGCACACTTATGACCTTTATTGTATTTTCTATCACAACTATAGAAAATCCCTTATTCTCTTTCTTCTTCCAATTTTTGTGGTGTCAACCTTGTAGGTTTTGGAAATCTAGGAGTAGCAACACTTCCCTCTTTATAGAAGTGAGTGGTAGGCTTCCTTGTTGCCATAATTTTACATTGAATTTTTCTTGCCAACCTGAATGCCTTCTCCAATGAATCAGGTTCCAAAACACAAACTTCATGTTCGATTTTATCCTTTAAAGTACCTATGAAGAGATCAATCCTACGTTCCTCTAGAATATCAGTTACCCTTATATTCAATTTTTGGAAGTCATCAATGTGCTCCCCCACTGAACACTTTTGTTTGAGGTTTATCAATTGGCTAAAGAAGGTGTTGCTCTTTGTATCATCATAATGTGCTATCATTTCCTCCGTAAAAATTGACCAAGTGACAATTTTTTATGGGAGCAAAGCCATCGATACCATACAAATGTATTTTGTTCTAAATGTAAAGTTGCGATGCGTACCTTTTGTGTGTTTTGCACATTATTAAGATCAAAATATTGCTCCATCTATAGTATCCATGTTACAGGATCCTTTCCATCAGACTTCATCATATCCATTTTTCGAATATGGTGGTTCTTCCTTCCAACATTAGATTTTATGAAATCACGATTGAAATTCATTTTGTTCTCATCATGAGTTTCATCTACTATCTTTTCACCATTAGGAAACATTTATTGTATCAACTTTGTCAAACCTTTCATGTCTTCTTTTAGATCATTCTTCATGTTTTCCATTTTTTCATCGATCTTAGCTTCCATGTCATCCATCTTAGATTCCATGCTAGCTTCCATGCCATCCATGCCATTCTTCAAACCATCCATCTTATTTTCCACGTCTTTCTTCCAAACTTCCATGTCATTTTTTGTTTCTCTTTGCAAGAGCGAAATTTGTTGCACTTGCTCTTATAATTTTGATATGTCATGTTGTCATTCTTTGTCTTCATGAGTCATAGTAAAGCCTTCTAAAGGATTAATGGGCATTCAATTATTTTTAGGGGCCATTTTAGAATCCAATACTGGTATTTTTTCTACAATATTCCCTTGGAATCCATTCAACTTGATTCTTCAAACAAAACTTATGCAATTCAGAAAAAATACACACATTTTACTTTCTTTTGAGGAGCTTGATATTGAAATTGAATTATATCTATAATTATGGATCCTCAATATCTGAAATTGGGCCCTATAGTAGCCCTCTAAAGCTTCCTTCAAATGCCATAGGTATGATCTGATTTGGATTCTTCAAGAAAAATTTATGTCCAATCCCCCACAATGACCCAATTATGGACTACTTCAGTAGAGCGAACTTGTATGAATTTCCACGCGTATTGTTTCCTCCTTTGGCTCTGAAATTTATAGAAATAAAACTACAGGCTGTGTTCTTGCGATCACTTTTTGCAGAATTCCAATCCAATGCTCAGAGAGAGTTATGAATATTTTCCCACAATCACCTCTTTGAGATGAAATTCAGAAGCCTGAAAAAGCCCTAACTTCCACATATCATATCTCCACAAATATTGTGAACCAAGATCTGAAATGTTATAACGACGTTCCTTCAGATTCTGCTTTGCACTCTAAAAATTTCAGCTTCTGAACCTTCATAGAAACAAATTTATAGCAAAAATTCCATGATGACCTGTTTAGGTTAAATTCAGGAGCCTGCAAAATTACCTACCTTCCATAGTTCATATCTCCAAAAATATTGTGAAACAAGCTCTGAAATTTTCCGACGATGTTCTTCAAGCTTTTGTCTTCCCACTCTAAACATTTCAGATTTTGAACCTTCGTAGAGAAAAACATTATATCGAAAATTGCACAATGACCTGTTTGGAGCAGCGAAATCCTAGAATCCTAAAGCTCTAATACCAAATGTTGTGAAGCCAGTTCCAAAAATAGAAGAAAAGAGATATCAACGCCTTAGAAATAAGAAAATTCGAAGGGGAAACCTCCAACACATATCATGAATGAAAAATTCTTGGATGATACAAATTACAAAACCTCCTTCCTATATATAGGAGTCCATGGGGCCACAATGTAATCCTAGTGGGGCCACAATGTAATCCTAGTAGGGCCATAATGTAATCCTAGCCGACCTAACAATAATAATTTAAGGGCACAATAATAACAATATGGGGGTTACAGAGGTACAATAATAATAATAAAGGGGTTACACTAACAACAATAAGGGACTATACTAGTAATATAGGGACCTAAAAATTCTATCCACACATACCTTGATTCATTTATCCTTTACAATGATGAAAATATTAACGAACAAGTAGTAAGTGAGCAAACAGCTGAAAAATAGGAAGAACAGCCAGAACAGTCAGACCAGGCAGACTAATTAGAAAATAAACAACACAATAACCAACATGATGGCAACCATACTAATCAAGATAATGGTAAATTTGAAGCTAAACGACTATGGAGCATGAGATTTGATGGTTCTTGTGGTAAAACTATTTCAGGATCAGGTGTTTGGCTACACAACACTAAGAAAAATCATGTAGAGGGCCACTCATATAAACTAAACTTCTAATGTACAAATAACATAGCAGAATATGAGCACTTCTTCTAGGGCTACAATTACTCAAGAAATTAAGAGCCAAAAGGATCTCTGTCCATGGGGATTCTGAGCTAGTCATTAGGCAGATTAAGGGAGAGTATTCAGCTACGAATCCTAGATTAAGGGCATATAGGAATGATGCCATTGACCTCTTCAAAAAATTCAAATAATATGATCCTACCTTTGTCATAAGAAATCAAAATATCCTTGCCAACAGTCTAGCCTTTGTAGCCAGTACCTGTCAAAAACCTTATCATAACAAACAATACATAGTATAAGTCAAATATAGATGAGAAGTCCTTGATAATATAAAATATTGGCAATTTTTTGAAGGTGACAAACAAATTAAAGATTTCTCGTAGTCTAGAAATGAGTTTGAAATGCCAAATTTAGACTCAGATCATAAAGAGGACTGCTCTGCTGAGGAACAAACATACAAAGAAGAGCCTCCTGATGAGGCTGATGTAAATCTATTATAGGAAGGACACCCACATGAGATAGAACTACGTGTAGATCCAAAAAAAGAAGACTTTGAAGTGATACAATTCAAGGATAATACCTTGCCAAAGGACTTGTCCCTCTTGAAGAATTTTTTGATTTTAATGATATTGCTAAGAAGCCAAAGATGGAATCCACTGAAGAATATGTAGAAGAATGCAATATAGGTAGTGAGCAAGAGCCCAAAATGATAAAACTATCAAAGACACTGCCCGCACCTATAAAATAGAAATATGTTGAGTTGTTCAAAGAATTCAGTGATGTTTTTTCTTGGACCTATGAAGACTTGAAGTCCTATGATACATATATCATTCAACACAAGATTACTCTTAAAGAAAACCATAAGCCCTTTAAATAGAAACTATGCAGAATAAATCCTGTCTAGCTACCACTAGTTGAGAAAGAAATAAAGAAAATGTATGATGTTGGAATAATAGTCCCAGTTAGATACTCAAAATGTGTTTCAAATCCTGTATCTGTGAGGAAGAAAACATGGGATATTAGGCTATGCATAGACTTCAGAAATTTAAACAAAGCATCCCTGGAGGACAAGTACCCTTTACCAAAAATGGATCACATTTACAAAGGGTAGTAGGCTCCAAAAGAATATCTTTGCTTGATGGATTTTCATATTACAATCAAGTGTCGGTACATCCAGATGATCAACACAAGACAAATTTCACCACACCTTAGGGCACCTTCATGTATGTTAAAATGCCTTTTGGGTTAATGAATGCTACTTTCCAAAGAGAAATGGATATTGCTTTCTCAAAAGAAATAGGTTACTTCATTGTGATATACTGTAATATTCCTAAATTAGCATGAAGCTAATTGGAATATTAATTTTTTATCTTAACACATAGTTAGATGAATAAATGGGAAGGGAGGCCCATAAAACTTATTAGTGGAAATAAAATCCCTCTTAATGGGAAAAGGGATCATATTCACAGTTGGATAAGACACCTTCATGTGTGAACAAGGTTAAATGCACGTGGACAAAGTCAAGTTTGACCAAGACAACTAAGCTAGTATGGAGGATGTGGAACATTAAAGAAGATAACTCAGTGGGATTATGGATTTTTTTAGATATTTAGAATAAAGCCACCTTGAGTGTCGAAGAATACATTGCATGGAGATGTATTCAAGATTGACCAAATCCATCAACACTGTTATGGAGGTGTGGTATTGATGATGGGACAACACAGTTTTAGATGGAGATTCATTGCATGAAGATGGAAACCCTAATGAATGGGACCCAAGGTGAGAAGGCTCACATTGTTTATAAGGAGGAGGATGGAATCCATATGGGATTAGCTTATGATGATGATTTTATGACTATATGGTCTTTTTAGACATATTTCTTTCTCTAGCACTTTAGCTGAGACTGTATGTTGTTTATCATAGGGTGTTCCTGATCGAGAATCCCACCTCTTCCATTGAGTAGCTCTTGGAGGAATCTTGCACCATATTTTCCACTATTTGGATTGAGGCCAAGCTTCATATTTCTTTGATAGCACAGATCCTGTTGAGGGTTTTACTGTTTCAATAATTTGCAGCAAGTGGAGGCTAGATCTTTAGATCTAGGCCATTTCAGTGCTTCTTTTCAGTGGAGAAGGGTCGTACTCCATTGAGAGGACAATAATGGAATATTTGAGCTTCATTTCCATATCTTTGTTGCAGTCCAATAGTATTTTTTCCCCTACAGTGCAGAAGAAGTCCAGATCTGTGTAATTTCTAAAGGATTTGTTGCAGGGTGATTCAGTGCACCATTTGGAGAGCTGATTTTCTGAGTGTTGGGGATCTCCCCTTCGCTTTGGAGATCCGTTGGAGGAGATCATTTTATTTCTCATATAAAATCAGATCCACTTTCTAGATCTAAATATTTCCATAGATCTGCAGTCTTAGATCTCATATCTACACTTTGTACATGGTGTTTTACTAAAAACCCCAAGGGGGATTGATAAAGGAGCTTGTATAGTGCATGGATCTACTATAGATCTAAATTTTTGTCCACATACTTTATATAGATCTGATGTACAACATAATTTTCTTGCAGAGCTAACAAAATAACATTTTCATGGTATTCCAACTTTCTTACATGGTTTCAATCCCTATTTTTGCATGATTTTGGGCTATTTATGGCATGAGATACCTGTTTAACTATGAAATAGTGATTTGTTTCTGATTTAATTTTAGATTTGGGTGCTATAATACCATATCTAAGGAATACAAGAGCTTAATTTAATATTTATTGCATATATTTCTCAAAACTACGTTATTTATGCATGTATGGCTACATTTTCCAATTTGGGAATACTACAGTGGTATGAGAGCAAGATCTTTGGCTCAGCTTGTGAGTTTCAAGCCAAGATACTATAGAAGAAGAAAGAGATGAAAATTATGGGAGGAATGAGTCTTATCTCATCTCTTTTCAGAAATAAGAAGGACCTTACTAAGGAGATCAAGCAAAGAAGAAGGAAGGAAAGAAGTGAAACCACATTAGGGTTTCAAGAAGAGGAAGGTCGATGTACTTCCTATCAGCAAAAGGAAGATCCAGTACTGCATAGAGCTCCAAAGAAACATACTAAAAACTTTTATTTTGAAGGTAAAAGGCATAGAGATTAAGAACACTTAGATCATGAGATCCTAAGTGAATATCTTGCAGAATATAAATCTCAACCTAGAGCTATCAAGAAGAATCTAACTCTTCCACATTTCATTCAACTCAAAGAAGAAAGGAGACATTGTAGCAATAGAAGAATGAAGGGAAATAGATTTCTATTTTCTATTTTTGATGGGTCATCCTCATGCACACCAAGGGCTTGGGGAAAGAAGTTGAATGCATTATTTATACTACATCCAGTAGTAGAGAAAGAAGTTGTTGCGATTGCAGCATTGCACCTTGAAGGTGAAGAAAACAATTGGTGGTTCAGCCATTTGATTCATGCAAGAGTGACTGCATATGCAAATTTTACTCAAAGGTTGATCAAGAAGTTTAACAAGAAGAAATCAAGGAGAGGAAGCCTTCACCACTACTTACTGCAGGAGCACTTGTTTCAGGGGCAAGTCCACTTGCACCTTTGCAAGCTGATCTTGATCTCTTGATATGTAGAGTCCCATGCACCATTATGGAGATGCATGAAGAAGAGGAGACTTTTACCAGCACTGATGAAGCCATAGAAGAGCACCCATCATCATCAGTAGTTGGAGAAGCCATCACACTAGAAGGAGGAACCCTTGTAGCAGTACAAGATGTTCCCAAGTTGTACCAAGATATGCACATGTTTCCATTTCCTGTTATTTCAATACATCATATGGAGGATGATGGAAATGTACCATTGCATGACCAAGGGTCAGAATATATTGTTGATTTGGAGTAGAAAACTTTCACTACGCTGAACAACCTTGAGTTATTCAAGGAGGAGGCAAACCGTCATCCTAGTATATCAGTGTTGAGCTACACACAACCCTTGGGGTTGGAATGTATATTCTTGGATGATGGGATGAGTATTCTATTGAACAATGCATTGAAAAACTATGTGTTCAGCATTGGACATGATGCTGAAGCAGTAGTTACACCATCATGGAGATCAACAGTGCTATCATTGAGAAACAGTGATGATTTGGGGACCCAACCATTGTTGGAGCATTCCAATGACCTTCCCATATGTATAACAAAGGGTAAGAAGATAGATGATGGAGGACATCTTATGATGGATAGCATCTCTCATGTTTGTGTTGGATACTTCTTGATGAACCCTACACATCATGATGGGAGGTTTTTTCCTACCACCTATTTGGATCCTTATGGGGTCAACTTGGTCATTGAGGAGATTGCATTTCAACATCCCATGAAATGAAAAGACAAAAATCTGATTTGGGAGGATGGTATTCCCCATTGGAGGAATGCCAATTTTGGACATAATGATAGACACTCACCATGGGTTGGATGGGTGATGTTGATGAGAAAGAGGTTGAGAAACAACTTGCAGATCTATGACACTAGACAGTAGGATGAAAGACTACGTTGGTTACTCTTAAAAGATTTTGGTCATCCTATGACACATTCTATTTCAGAGAGTAGGATGGTGGATGGAACCTGTCATGGCACTGACATCATATGGGAGCAAGGAGTTTGGGTGTATTGGAGTGATGTGATATCTTTCATATCAACTCTCATGTTATTGCTCCATGACTTATATGGTGATGGTATGGGGAGGCAACTAGAGCTGTTTTTGCTTTGGTTGTTATTGAGAGAGTATGGGCTTATCTTATCCCATACTTTGCATGATGTTGCAAGAGTAGGAGATGGCACTATCATGGTGCAAAGGGGCTACTCTTTAACCTTGGAGGATGAGGAGGTGATTCCAATTTGGGAGGGATATATCACATATAGCATCATTATGTTTGATGAATTTGGCATGAGGGATGTCAAGGGAAAAGACAACAACATGTGGGGAGATACACCTTTCAGATCTTCAGCACTGTCTCTTAGGAGGATTGATCCATATTGTAGGTCTCAACTTTTGAGAGAGAACTCCAAGGATCTTGGTGCTTGCATGATTCTTGATGATCCAGAGGGAGATGATAGATAGATGGTGGATGATGAGGTCATCTTGACTAGATCTTTGGAGTTCAAGGAGGAGTTTTTACATGCAGCACATGTGGAATTTCTTTCTATGCACTCTAATACATATTATTCCTTGATGGAGGAGTTCACTTGGGAGGGCATCCAACAAGATTTAAATCAGCATAGGGATAGGTGCATAGCCTAGATAATTATGAAGAGGCTCTCACAACCACTTCCCTACTCATTGAGAGTGAGGGATAGCTTTCATTTGAGCCATTTCAACTTAATGACCAACGTACATGATATGAGATGTATATTTATGCTTTATGATTCATACTCCTTTACTTTTTATGAGAAACATATTGTACGAAGGAGGGTCTTTCCTTCTTGCATATTGTACTGTGATGTACTTGAGTCCATTTTCAGCATTGATGTTGGCCATTGTATTTGTGGTTTGTGGTGGATGAAGCAAGATTTTTGGTGTGCACCATTGGCACCAAATGTTACTTTCATGATTTCATCTTGTAGGATGATTGTGGCAGCAAACAAGTGGCTGAAAATACACTTGTTACACTTTTTTTTGAGGCAGGAAAGGGATGCACTGCACTGGTTCCACATATGGAACTATCATCCTCCTCCTAGTTGTCATGTGGCAACTTATTTTCATTTGTTTTTGCTTCCATGTATTGATGATGTTTCTGTTCTTATGGGAAGCTTTGTTGGGAGGATGGCACAAGAGTCATAGGTGCCCATTGGAAGTATGATTTTCCATACTTCATAGGTTGCATGTTTTAGGAGAAATAATGGGCAAACCATGATTTCCACACTACACTTCTTGTCTTCATGTGGGAGGAGCCATTTGGAGAACTTGAGTTCTTGGGAGAGGCACTTCATCGATTTTTTGATTGGTGGGGTGACTTGGGTCATTCTTGAAGACCATAATATTTCAGCCCAAGATCAGCAGCAACCCCATACATATCATAAGTGGAGAGAGAAGCAATGTGGGATGGACATTTTAGTCCCACATATTCAGCGATGCAGCCCAACTTCTTTGCAGGAGCGTAAGGTGGAGGATATGTTTCATGAGTTACCATGTTGGAGGGTGACTCACATTTTGTGGATGATAGCTTGGGGATTGAGGCTTCACATAGGGATGATGATTCACAATATATTTCAGATTCCATGCCTCAAGAAGGCCTCTATACCACATATAGTTGTTTCTATGTATATCCCACCATTTCATGATGAGAGTCATTTGGAATTTTCACCAAAGGAATACTTTTACACATGGAAGGAACAACTTGAGGACATATTGGTGAGAAAGCATCTTTCTCTTTGAAGGAACTCATCACTTTAGGATGCTACAGGAGGAAGAGGGGAGGCTCTTTAGTTCCATCCTTAAATTTTCTTGAGGACAAGCAACATTTGGGAGGGGAGGACTGTAATATTCCTAAATTAGCATGCAGCTAATTCGAATATTAATTTTTTCTCTTAACACATAGTTAGATGAATAAATGGGAAGGGAGGCCCATAAAAATTATTAGCCGCAATAAAATAACTCTTAATGGGAAAATGGATGATATTCACAGCTGGATAAGACACCTTCATGTCTGAACAAGGCTAAATGCATGTGGACAAAGTCAAGTTTGACCAAGTC
The DNA here is from genome assembly GCA_034641835.2 of Pinus albicaulis. Lineage (NCBI taxonomy): Eukaryota > Viridiplantae > Streptophyta > Pinopsida > Pinales > Pinaceae > Pinus > Pinus albicaulis. The sequence goes on from CM076581.1 coordinate 1,180,006,834, forward strand.
AACTAAGCTAGTATGGAGGATGTGGAACATTAAAGAAGATAAATCAGTAGGAATATGCATTTTTTTAGATAGCTAGAATAAATCCACCTTGAGTGTGGAAGAAGAAATTGCATGGAGATATAATCAGGATTCACCAAATCCATCAACGTTGTTATGGAGGTGTGATATTGATGATGGGACAACGCAGTTTTGGAGGGAGATTCATTGCATGAAGATGGAAAACCTAATGACTAGGACCCAAGGTGAGAAGGCTCACATTGTTTATAAGGAAGAGGATGGAACCCGTATGGGGTTATATTATGATGATGATTTTCTGATTATATGGTATATTTAGACATATTTATTTCTCTAGCTCTTTAGTTGAGATTGTATATTGTTTAGCATAGGGTGTTCCTAATTGGGAATCCCACCTCTTCCATTGAGTAGCCCTTGGAGGAGTCTTGCACCATATTTTTCACTATCTGGCGTGACGCCAAGCTTCATCTTCCTTTGACAGCGCAGATCCTGTTGGGGGTTTGTCTGTTTCATCAAGTTGCAGCAAGTGGAGGCTAGATCTTCATATCTAGGCCATTTCAATGCTTCTTTTCAGTGGAGAAGGCTTTTACTCCATTAAGAGAACAATATTGGAATATTTGAGCTTCATTTCCATTTCTTGGCTGCAAGCCAACAATATTTTTTCCCCTATAGTGCAGAATAAGTCCAGATCTGCATAATTTCTGAAGGAGCTATTGCAGGTTGATTCAGTGCACCATTTGGAGACATGATTTTCTGAGTGTTGGGTATTTTCCCTTCACTTTGGAGATATGTTGGAGGAGATCATTTTCTTGTTTATATCAGATCAGTTCCACTTTCCAAATCTACATATTTCCATAGATCTGCAGTCCTATATCTCAGATCTACACTTTGTACATGGTGTTTTGCTGAAAACCCTAAGGGGGATTGATAAAGGAGCTTGTATAGTGCATGGATCTGTTATAGATCTAAATTTTTATCCACATAATTGCTCTAGATATAATGTACAACCTACTGCTATTGCAAAGGTAACAAAATAACACTGTCATGGTATTCCAACTTCCATACATGGTTTCAGTCCCTATTTTACCATGATTTTGGGCTATTTATGACATGGGAGACATGTTTAACTATGTAGTAGTGATTTTTTTATGATTTCCTTTTAGATTTGGGTGCTATAATATCAGATCTAAGGAATCTAGGAGTTGCATTTGATATTTATTGCATATATTTATGAAAATTTCTTTATTTATGCATGTATTACTACATTTTCCCATTCGGGAATACTACATATACCTTGATGACATCACTTTCTATTAAAAAATTGATGAAGAACACCTAGCTCATTTAAGAAAGGTCGTTGAAAAGTGCAGAAAGTATGGATTTTTTTTGAACCCCAAGAAAATTTTGTTTGGCCTTCAATAAGGGAAGTTTTAGGCCACATCATATCTAAAGAAGGGATCAAGATTGACCCAAAGAGGATTGAGGGAATTTTGCAAATCAGTCACCCAAGGAACCTCAAAGAGCTGCAATATTTCATTGGAAAGATAAATTTCTTAAGAAAGTTCATATCAAACCTTGCAGATATCCTAGGAAACATCACTAACATGATGAAAAGAGAAATATGATTCAAGTGGACCTTAGAGGCAAAGCAATATTTTACTTGGTGAAGAAATCACTTACCCAAACACCTATTCTAATCAGCCCTGACTTCACCAAAGATTTCTTCATTTTATCCTTTGTATCAGAACACACAGTTGTTGTTGTCCTACTACAGAAAAATATAAAAGGACAGGAGCATCCCATAGCATTCTTCAACCAAGAGTTAAGACGTTCACCTCTAAAATATAATATCATGGAAAAACAATATTTTTCTTTAGTCAAGGCAGTGAAATATTTTAGAGTCTACATTTTGCATTCACACATCATTGCATTTGTACTTGACATAATGGTTAAATACATCTTGACACAAGATCCTGATGGCAAAAGAGGTAAGTGGATTGTTGTCATCTTAGAATATGGTCTAGAGATCAAGCCTACTAAGCTAATCAAGGGACAAGGATTGGCTAAACTCATGGCTGAAACAAATTTTCAAGCACTGGAAATCAATATGATTGATGTATCGGATGAACAAGAGGAGCTAGCGACTCCACCTATTGAGGAAGAATTTGTAAACTCACCTTGGTATACGGATGTATTATATGTTCTCTTTAATCTAAATGTTCCTCCTAGTTTGTCCAAAAAAAAATTAGATTCTTGAAACTTAAAGCTGTGAATTTTTTCTTTCTAGATAAATTTTTATATTGGAAAAACTCTGGTGGTGTATTGCTTAAATGTTTGCCTGAATAAGATGCAGATAGGATCATGCATGAATTTCATGAAGGAGAATGTGGAGGTCACCTCTATTGGAAACCAATGTCAATAAAATTCTTAGAGCTGGCTACTATTGGCCTACCCTCTTCCATTAGATCCACAAAATGGTAGTTTCCTATCATAAATGCCAAATATTTGAGGGTAATAGAAATCCATTTCCTTTTCCATTACAACCTATCTCTATTGAAGCTCCTTTTCAACAATGGGGTCTTGATTTTATTGGAGAAATCCACCCTGCCTCCTCTGCCCAGCATAAATGGATTCTTACTGCAACTGACTATTTTAAAAAGTGGATAGAAGCCATCCCATCCAGGACTACCACAGACTCAGTGATTATCAAAGTCCTTGAAAACAATATTCTATCTAGATTTGGTTGTCCTAGGGAAATCATTACTAACAATGTTGCTACTTTTAGATCCAAGATAACGGTGGATTTTTTCAACAGATATCAAATTTATTTGGGTAATTCTTCAACATATTACCCTCAGGGTAATGGGTTGGATAAAGCCTAAAATAAGAGCTTGGTGAACGTCATCAAAAAGTTGTTGGAAGAGAACAAGAAATCATGGCATAGAAAATTGGTACATGCACTATGGGCAGAGAGGTTAAAAAACAAGAAATCAATTGATATGTCTCCTTATCAGCTAGTTTATGGAAAAAATGTTGTATTCCCAACAAGCTTGGGAGTACCAGCAGTGAAGCTCATTCAAGAAGTAAATTCTAAAGAAAATGACATACAAAGAAGAATAAACCAGATTTTTTAGCTGCAACAAACCAGAGAAGAAGTGTACAACAGAACACATATAATACAAGAAAATATCAAGAAGCTTTTTGACAAGAGGACCAAGGAAAATTATTTCAGAATAGGAGACAAAGTGCTAAAGTGGGATTCAAGAAGAGAGGAAAAAGGCAAGCACGGAAAATTTGACAATCTATGGAAAGGTCCATACATCATCCATTCTGCAAGAGGTAATAATGCATTTTTCCTAAAAGAAATGGATGGAACTGAATTATTTGGAGGTACTGTCAATGGGAGGATGCTCAAGAATTATTTCAGTTGAAGAGCTTATTTTAAAGTTTTATTCATTGTATATAACATTGTCTAAACAAAAAACTCAAAAAAATTGATACAAAAAGAAAGAAAGAAAAGAAGAAAAGACTGCAAAAAAAAAGAAAGGTAAATCCCCATACCAAAAAACAAATATTTCTAAAAGTTTGCAAGTCCAAATGCCACTAATTTTGAAAAGGAAGTATTTTTCAATCATATAGCCTAATCATGATTGAACAAATTTTGAATTTTTGTTGATAAGTTAGAAATGAAGATTTTCCAAATTGGTTAAACATGGCTTATCAGTAGTTTAGATAGGAAAAGACATTGGTTCCAAAGCATAATGTGAACAAAAAAGAGGAGAAAGCGATGAGTGATAAATGGAAGATTCAAAAACAAAGCCCTCAGTTTTTAGTTTTACTTTTTGCAAAATAAAATTTGTGTGCAACTTGTTCAAAATGACAGAATACATGTTGACCAAACTGTCTAATCTTGAGTCATTCATGTTTTAAATTTCATGCTAATAGTTAGAGAATAAAAATTTGTCAAACTATTTAATATCGACATATAAGTATATAGGTAGAGAATAAAATATCTCATCAGTCCAATCTGAGCCTTTGGATGTTATAAGGTTAGATTTAGATAGTTTGTTTTTCAAAAGAAAAATGATGTCAAGGGTTTGCCAGTCTAAATCCACCCAAATGAAGAAAAAATGTTAGAATAGAATGATGGGTAGGCAGAATTTTTTTGCAGGAAGCATGATGTTTAATTTCTAAAGGCCAAAGTCACAAAGTTTGCAGCAAATCAACATTACAAAATGAAAAATCAGCCAAGTACGTAAGGCACTTATCTGCAAAATCCAGAGATCTAAGATCCGAGATTATTGATACCTTCTAAAGGAAGATAAAAATTTCTTTCGGATTAATAAAATTATTAGGATTTGGTCGATGTTTCAAAACAACTAATGTGGTGCATCCTCAAGACAACCACATTAGTTTTTTTGAAACATCGACCAATTCCTAATAATGTGATTAATCTGAAAGACATTTTTATCTTCATTATGGATCACAAAAGTCTTAAATTGAACCTTCTAAAGGAACTACCCTCCCCAACTGGAGCCACTGTCATCCTCCTATACTCATAGTATCACTAAATGACTATGCATTTTCTACAAAGTGCTGAAAAAAAACATTCCCTAACCATCATTTTATTTTCAGAAATCTCGTTTCCTTCATTATCTTCATTTAACCTATTCACTATCTCTCATTTTACCTATTAAGATCACTCTTTTACTCTGAAAATTCCATGTTTCGCTTTGATCCCCCATTTTTACCCTTTTCCCCTTCCTAAAACCCCATTTTCCTCATCAAAAACCTTCCCCTTCATTCCTTTCCCTCCTTCCCTCAAAAGAATGTAAAAAAACCTTTTTTACATTGTTTTAAGACTAAAATATTATCATTCAGGACCCACTCTTTTTAACTAATCCTTTTTTATATTAGAAAGACTCGAACCCATTATTTTAAACTACCACAACCCTTTATATGCTTTAATCCCCTGCTCTGAAGCTTTTACCGCCGATGGCCATATAACCCTGGCCCCAACACTTTTTAAGTGCCTATGCTTAAATCCTTTCTCCGAGCCCCACAGTATAAACACCCCGCTTTGTTATTTTACCCCCCACATTATACAAAGACCCTGAGATATCTTAATTAAAACCTCTGACACATATACCTCCTAGGCCCTACTATCTAGACCTACTCACCGCTCCACCCAATCCCAACTACTGTCGGATCTCTGCCTCCCCGATCCGACGGTCCCCAACCCCTATCACACTCCAAACCGCCCACCATTTAAAACACCCCGCACCATGTAAAATGGGACATATGTGCCCTCGTCCCTCCTGCCATGGGACACTCCCTCTATGGTGTCACATCCGTCCGAAAAATATCGTTTAACACTTGAGCCCTATGCGATAAATCAGTTACTTCCTTTGCGCCATAAACCCGAAACCGCCAGCCCATTAAAATATTTCTAAAGCCATGTGTTAATGCAATAAGCCCCAAGCCACCATGAAACCTCTACAAACAATCTTGAAAACCATAAAAGCCCCAAATAAGTGCAGAACCCATGCAATTTTTAATTAATAAATGTTTTTAAATTGTGCAGGTGACCAAGGGATGAGAAAACACATAATTTTATTTTCTAAGTCCTAAAAACGTTCAAAACAAAATCTCTCGGTGATGATCCAGCAGTTTTTTTATCAAAAGGATTAGAAGCGCATGATTGAACAGAGATGGAAAATCTTCTTCAAAGAGAAAAAGTAAAGGAAAATGAAGATATTATACAATAGCAGCGGAGGCGCAGACGAAGAAAAATGTAAGAGAGCACAGTTAAAGGATAGTGACAGTAAAGGAGAAAACATTTAAAAGATATAGATGAAGACAGATTAGAGTTTAAAAGACGAATCAAAGTTTAAAGACTAATCAGAGCTTAAATAAAAATCAACAAAGGAGGCAGATTCGAATGACAAAGGCCAAATGAGCCTTTACTTCTTCAAAACACATTGGCCACCTACAACCTAGTTTTAATTTAACCAGCTACCTCAGTTAATGCTTCAGTCAAAAGATATTTTTAGCAGCTCAAAATTTATTTTAAAATTTAATGAAAAGACAAAAATTTAAAAATATCCTAAAGTTAGCACAACAGTAAATTAGGAAGTTATTATTACAGTGAGTAAGTTTGAGATATTTTTCCTTGGGTGTTGCATGGTCTCAAAGGTCAAGATTACATTTACTCTGTAATTACTATAGCCTGAAACCCTAAATTAGGATCACCTCCTCATCTGTAGATAAATAATGCACATATTGTTCATTTTTCTTATTGGTTCATTGGTCGCTGGTTGTTGGGTTGATTGTTAGGCAAGATTTTGATTATACTCTGAGTTGCAGAGATTGTTGCACTGAAGTACTGTAACTGTTTTTGACATCAGTAATACAAGCAAATTCACAGGATTGTTGATCTATGTTAATGGTCATGTTGTCCTACTTTTTCAAAGTTTCTCTCTATTTTTCCATATTTTCCATCATTTCTCTGATAATAGAACATAAATTTTAGATTAAGATATGTTGTTTAAGCACCTTAACACTGTCTGTTTCTATTATCTTTATGTTTTCTTCTGCAAGGTTTGATTCGAGAATTCAGGGTTGTATTACTCTTTAGTTCCACCTAGCTTATTGCCTTGAAGTTTACTTAGTAGAGTTTGGCCAAAGGAATTTATGGTTTGCCCTGCTCTTTTGTTTTTCTTAAACTGTTATTTTAAAGGACTTCATTAAAGTTTGATTAAAGAATTCATGGGTGTCCTGCTCTTTAGTTTCACTGAATATTATCTTGAATGTTTTATTTGTCTAAAATTAGTAGCTAGAGAATTCAGGGGTATCCTTCTCTCTAGGATTGCTAGATTGTTGTCATAAGGTTACTTAGTAGATTTTAGCTAAAGAAATTTATGGTTTTCCCTGCTCTTTAGTTCCTCTTAAAAAGGATTTTCTTGTTGAAAGTATAGTTAAATGACTCTTAATTTCCCTTTAGTTCTACTGAATTCACAACTTACTGTCATTTCATATTTCATATAATCTAAAAGATCCACTTGATATAGTTAGATTTCCCTATGAAAGCCCTTGTAGAGCTGATGTAAAATTAAAACCTTTTATGACTCGATAGCCCAATGGATTAATGCTTCTCACAGTCCATGTATTCAACTGAAACACTCAATCAATTAATCAAATAATCAATCAAACAAAAAAACCAGTCCCAAAACTTATAACTAGCCTAAAATCATAAAACATAAGAATAAAGATAAAATCATTCTCATCACAAAACAGAGAGAGTCCTTTCTGAGTTCAGGAAGGTTAGGTCCTTGGACTCCAAAGTGGTCTGATGTGGTTCCCTGCAAATTCATTTTTTCCAATATTGCAAGTCACAAGGCTCCAACAAAATGAAGATAAAATTAACCTCTCCTAAGTGGGCACTCGAAGTCCCCTAAGGATGAGGGTGGGATTTCCGCCCAGAAACACCCTTGTGCTAAATAGCACAACAGACTCCACTAAATAGCTGAAGCGTATAGAAAGTCATAAAATACCAAACATAAACAATATTCAGAATGCCTTCTATGTCTGCCATCCCCTTCCTTATATGCTTTGTGAGCTTCCCTACCCGTGGTCCCACTCATTAAAGATGCTACTCTCATGAATACACTCCTCCATCATAACTGTGTTGTCCTCCACTATCTGCACTCCCTCCATGACAACGATGTTTATTAGGTCAACCTTGACCCGATCCACATGCTTTAACCCCTATTCACACCCAAGAGTGATTTATTCAGCTCATATGATGATCCACATTCACATTAGAATTGATTTTATTCCTACTAAAGAGACTTTTGGGTCTCTCTACCCTCTTATTCATCTATCTTATTAAAAAAAGAAAAAATAAATATTTTAACTATTGGAAAGCTAATTAGGAATATTTGAACTGCTACTACTTGGATGACCTCAATGATTCTTCTTTCATACAATTTTCTTAATCAAATCATGAAGCCATTATATTATACAAGACAAATCGATTTTCCACTTCAAATACTCACCAAAACCACCATTAAAACACCTTAATCAATCTATTTTCATTGATCAAATCACCAAACGCAACACAATACATGTTGGGCATAATAAACAACCCAACATTTAATTGTCAATTTGGCAGTTCATAAACATATAGGCGTGAAAATAAAAATACCACGGAAGGAATTCAGCAACCTGAGCTAGTTAATACAATGACACCACACCATCTTGGAAACTGAATTCACTCAAGAAAAATACTTGCCACAAAATTTGACAAACAAAAATTAAAACATCTTTGTAATCAGCTCCAAATAAATATGGAAAATAAAGGAATAGATCCCTTTTATTATATCACAATGGTTTAAGAAAAAAAGGAATAATTATAAATATACTTAAATCTATCTATGTTATAAGTTTTCCATTCCTCGACTAGACCAACGTTCCTGCACCATGATGGGGTCCTAGTGATTTGGCAGTCTGGCATACCAAATGACCAGGCAACATCAAAACCACTTTGGAATCCTAGGATCTAGCCCTCCTAGATTCAGAGAGGGGTCTCTCTATGTAAGTATTGTTTTCAAAGATATTTCTTTATGCTTAGTTAATATATTAAGCTATTTATGAAGTTCAAGAGGTTTTTTGTTTTGTTTTGGTTGGGAATCATTAACTGAGATGGTCATATGAAGTGAAGAACGAAGTAAGTGGAAGGATGTTTTAGCATGGGAAGATAGGTCAGAGAGTGCTAAACCATTGGGCTATGGAGTCATAAATGGGTTACTCACACATCAACCATCCAATATTTTTCAAAGGGCAAGTCATCTATATCAGAAGATCTTTTAATTTGAGTTTGTGATAGGGAACATTAAGGAGTGAAATGAAAGTAGCAACTTGTATGAAAACAAAGGCGGCCTAAGATCAAGCAAGGACTTTTAACCTAACCTAATTTTGGCATACACTCGTGAAAAACACATATGAGATAAACATAAAAAGAAACATAAGATCAAGCAAGGACTTTAAACCTTTCTTGCTTTTGGCCTACTCTTAAAGGAAATCATCAAAGCAACTCTTTAAGACCAAACAAGGGATAGGGCTAACCATAGACTTCCTTGTTTAAGACTCTACTTAGAATGCAATGAAAATAACATTTAATAATAATATCTCAAGTTATACTCAGCAAGACATGGGCTCACCAACATTCTTGACTGTTTATAATCTATTGATATCATTCTTAAATACAAATTTAGAGGAAAACATATAGATAAATATTACCAATCAGAATTAGGGTACTTTGGAAGTAAATCCTAATCTATATTTTGCTGCTCTTTATCAGAGAATGTGAACATAATGGAAAACATAAGGAAAGCCACAAATACAATGAGGAAAACACATCACCAATGATTTAGATCAGGATCCAGTGAATCTGTTGGTGTATTGATGTCTAAAACTAGTTACATAATTTGAGCCCAACAAATTTTACAGTCCAATTATTCTCTTCCTATCCTACTATATTACAACTACTCAGTAACTCTAACTCAACAACAGTTCAGAAATTAACAATTTTCCAACCCTTTACAATAATTTTTTTGTGAATACTTATAGGTGAACGAGGAAGAGTGTTGCAAAAATGGTAATAAATGTGAATTAAGACAGAGTGAGAGAAGTGTTCGAATGCCCATTCTGTTCAATAAACATAGCATTGACTACTTGTACCATTTTGGTAGTTTTTTCCTGTTTCTATGCATATCTGGTAGGCAAGGTAATAAGTTCGAATTGTTTCTTTGAAGATAACTATGGCTGAAGTACCCTGTTTGACTTCTTAGATAAGAAAATTGTCAGTTTTCTGGGTTTTGTAGCCCCATGTTTGCTTAATAACTGCTCTGAATATTTCACAGAGGGTTAGGCAGTAGGATGTTTGTTAAAGTGTTTGTGTGAAGTAACATAGGCCGTAGGTGTCCTTTTAGTCCTTAGGAGAAATAAATGATTCTATGGATGTGGCTTTAGAGGCTTTCCTCTACTGACTTGTCTTCAAACTGTGTTGTCCTTCGAGACTGTGAGTTTAGGTGTGTATTCTTCAACTTAAATATTAACCTCTTTGTCTTTATCTTTTTGATCTCCTTTTCAGTGTACCGATAGTTTCGATGCCCTGGAGGGTTTTATTTGTAATCAATGTCCATAAAACCTTTGATTAAACTCTGAAATTCGATCCCTCATCCCCTTTAAACCCTGATTCTTTGGTCGTGGGAGATCTGTGGACAAATCCACCATTAAACCTGCATATGACGATAAATGAGTTAAGAAATCCTGCGTTTCTTGGTTTAACTGCAACAGAGGGCTCAGGCATGGGCGAAGGAGCAGTGCAGAGGAGGCGAATGTAGCAGGGTGAGCTTCCATGGCAGAAACCAGGCAGAGAAGGTTTAAACAATATTTATGGCACGAAAAATAAAAAGGTGGATTTGGAAAACCAACAGTGGTTTTCACGTGAATTTTGGGCAGTAAGCGGTATTTCCCCAGGGGAACGCGATTCGGTCCATTGGTTGACACGTATGCCTCTGAAAACCACCCATTTCACGTTCTAAACGGTCGATTATATTTATTTGTGAAATGAATGCAAAAAAGGCTTAAGATCATCCATGTTGGGGGGCCTAGATCTACAGTGGAGATTACGGGAAAACACAGTAGGAAGGCTCTGCGTGGTTGGGTGGGACCAGCGAGAAAATATGGAAAATATAAAGAAAATACATATAGCGGGGCCACTTTAGGGTATGGAAATATTTGTGAAGCCGATGCTTCCGCAATGAATCCTGGCCATTGGATTGGGATAAAGAATGGATGGCACAGATCCAATCGCAAGATAGGCCATTGGTGGGGTAAAGGATCTAGGCACCAAAAAAAGGATCATCGATAAGTCGATGAGCGATGAGAGAAGAAACGACGATGAACGGAGGACCGTCGGATCTGGAAGTGGATCGTTGGTCAGGGTTTTATCGGGGGATCACATCAGCGGGGGAAAACAGAATCAGGGGAGGGGGGCTGCGATGTGCGATGGAGCAGGAAGTGCGCCGGCCGTCCGATCCTTGGGGAGATGGACGGTCACGATTTCATCGGCTGATTGGCCATTGGCGGAAGAAGAAGATGGAAGTGGGAACTTTGGATTGTGCTTATGCGAAGGAAAGATGGATTGCCGAGTGCTGATGCACTAGGTCATGGGGCTCAGGTCATATGAGAGTGGGGAAAAATATTTAAGCCCTCATAATATCACATCGGGGGGAAAAAGAGGAAGGGATGCAGGCCTTTGGAGTTGTGATTTGTGATTTGCCGAGGATCGTCGGATCTACGGTGAGATCAACGGTGGGGGGTTTAAAGCGAGAAAGTGCACAAGGCCTAAAGGTATAAAATAAGCAGAAAATAGGCCGAGATGGAGTCTTTTGAGGTTTTTTCAAGTTCTGATAGAGTAAACGGAGGGGTCTTTAAACAAATAAAAAGGGATTTTTATGGTTTGAAAGGGGATGTTTTGGGGAATTGGAGGGATAATGAAGGGAAAGGGGGACTCTTAGGAGGGAATAATGGAGAAGAGGCTTTTGAATGCAGAGATCAAATAGCCGGTTTTTTTGAAAGATAAGGAACACAGTAGAGGCTTCAAGAAGTCATAGATTTTGCCTGAAATTTGTTTCTTGAAGACTAAAAGACCCCTTTTTAGCCATCTTTGCATATGTCAAAATTATGGATGGCTAACAACGTCTTCAACTTGGGGATGGAAACTCCTTGGAGGTGTCAAGAACCTTAGAATTTTATCTCTGAAATGCAGATCTGTGCTTTATCCTTGACAACCTTTCTTCTTTGACCATACTTCTTTGAAAGATGATAAAAAATATATCAAACAGAATGATTCATTCCCCAAAAAACTACCTACCCAACCTACTTTCCTAACATCTTTTCTTCATCAGGTGCACTTGGACTTGCAAACCTTAGACATCAACATTTTATTCTTTGGACAGCATGAAAAACTAATCTAAATCTACCCTTATTCCTCCATGAGTTCAGATTAAATAGTTGAACTCATAGTTTCTCTACCTAATCTACCATATGTCAGGATTAAACTGTCTGACAGATATGCATTCTCTATATTCTAAAGAGAAATTGAAAACACAGTCAAACCAGGATTAAGCTGTCTGATTTGTTGTGATGGCTATGACATCAAAAGAAACTATTCATAGGCCTTTATTTGCAGAAACGTGAAACATAATTTGGAAGGTTTATGATCTGAAAATAATGAGAATCCTTCCTTCCTCATTTCAGCTTTGATCTTGATCTTTTCAGCTCTCTTCCTCTTCTTCATCTAATCCAAGTTTTCAGCATGGTAGGACCAGTTTGTTTCCTTTCTTCGGCTCAGGTTTTGATCTGATTAGAGCCATTCTTTTTCTCTTTGATTATTTGGTTTATATTTTGAGCATATTAGAACCAATTCTTTCTCTATCCTAATCTAATATACTGATAAGCCAAGATTAAACTGTTTGGAAAATCTGATTCACTAACCTAACAACATTAAATTGAAATCTATCTAGCCATGATTAGGCAGTATGACCAGATAGTCGTGCTCTTTCAAGTAGTGATATTTAAGCTTGCACACTTTCAAACTTCCTTTCTTCTTGGTATGGGGCTGTACCTTTCCATTTTTTTTCTAATCTGCCCTCTTTTTTCTTTTTCTATAGTTTTTGTATTTTTCAATTTTTCAAAATAAAACAAAGCAGTGATATTTACAATGGAAAATGAAAGCTTTAAATAGAAGTTTCAGCAAAAATAGTGTTTGAGCATCCTGCCATTGACAGGACCCCAAAATAGGTTTGTACCATCCATCTCTTGTAGAAAAAATGAATTATGACCAATAACTGATTGAATAATGTAAGGGCCTTTCCATAAATTTTCAAACTTGCCATGTTTGCCCTTATCTTCTCTCCTGGAATCCCATTTGAGTACTTTGTCACCAATATTCAAATCACTGGCCTTTGTCCTCTTTTCAAATAGCCCTTTGATATCCTCTTGTACTTTTTGTGCTTTGTTATAAACTTCCTCCCTGGTTTGCTAAAGGTGTATGTTCGATTTATCCTTCTTATCATGCTATCTTCTTCTGATTGTATTTCTTGGACCAACTTCATCACTGGCACTCCCAAACTGGTAGGAAAAACTACATCATCCCCATACACCAGCTGATAGGGAGACATTCCAATTGATTTCTTTTTTGTCAGTCTATCTGCCCATAAGGTGTGTACCAGCTCGTTGTGCCATGATCTCTGATTTTCTTCCAGTAGCTTCTTTATTATGTTTACTAGGCTTTTATTGGAAGATTCTGCCAGTCCATTTCCTTGAGGGTAATAAGTTGTAGAATGACCAAGCAAAATCTGATATTTGTGATAGAAGTCAACCATATTTTTAGAACCAAATGCAGCAGCATTGTCAGTGATAATTTTCCTAGGAGAGCCAAATCTAGATAGGATATGATCTTCAAGGAATTTTATGATAATTGAATCTGTGGCATTCCTAGAAGGGATGGCTTCTATCCATTTGGTGAAATAGTTCGTGGCTGTGAGTATCCATCTATGTTGGGTAGATGAGGTAGGATTGATTTCCCCAATGAAGTCCAGGCTCCACTGTTGGAAAGGAGATTCAATAGTGATTGGTTGCAAGGGAAAGGGAAGAAGTTTTCTCCTGCCTTCAAATATTTGGCATTTATGGCAGGAAACTATCATTTTTTGGATATCGTGAAAGAGAGTAGGCCAGTAATAACCAAATCTAAGGATTTTATTAGCAGTGGTTTTCCAATTTAGGTGGCCTCCACATTATCCTTCATGAAATTCATGACTGATCCTTTCTGCATCAATCTTAGGAAAAAATTTAAGCAATAAACCACTGACATTCTTCCAATATAAACAATTATCTAAAATGCAGTAATTAACAGCTTTTAACTTTAATAATCTGGCCTTTTTTTGGACAAACCAAGAGTTGCATTGAGATTAGTAAGCACATATAAAACATCAGCATACCAAGATGAAAAAAGGAAATTATCTTCCACAAGTGGAGCTGGTAATTCTACCTGTTCATCTAGTGCATCTATCATGTTTATATCAAGTGCTTGTAAGTTAGATTCATCCATTAACTGTGCTAGGCCTTGACCCTTGATGAGTTTAGTGGGTTTAATTTCCAAATCATATTCCAGTATCACATCAATCCACTTTCCTCTTTTGCCATCAGGGTCTTGTGACAGAATGTCCTTCACCACTACATGAGGTACAAATGCAATAACGTGAGAGCGTAAGATATAAACTCTGAAATATTTGAAGGCCTTGACCCATGCATAGGCATGTTTCTCCATTATATTATATTTGAGAGGTGCATCCCTTAGTGCCTTGCTAAAAAATGCAATTGGTTGCTCTTGTCCTTTTGGATTTGTCTGTAATAGGACAACAACCATAGTATCTTCTAATTCAAATGAAAATATGAGGAAGTCCTTAGTGAAATCAGGACTAATGAGAACCGGTGCTTGGGTAAGTGCATGTTTAACCAGTTCAAAGGATTTATTTGATTCCAGTGTCCATTCGACTCCCATCTCTTTCTTTAGCATGTTTGTCATGTTCCTAAGGAGTTCTTCTAGGTTGGGTATGAACCTTCTCAAGAAATTAATCTTTCCAATGAAAGATTGGAGTTCTTTGATGTTTCTAGGCTGACTGATTTGCAATATACCTTCAACCCTTTTTGGGTCTATTTTAATCGCTTTTTCTGATATGATATGACCCAGAAGTTTTCCCTCTTGGCGACCAAACATTGTCTTCTTGGGATTTAAATATAGCCAAACCTCCTACACTTCTCAAAGACTTTCCTGAGGTGTGATAGGTGTTCTTCATCTATTTTGGAATAGACTGTGATTTCATCTAAATAAATCACAATGAAGTGTTCTATTTCTTTCGAGAAAGAAATATCCATGGCTCTTTGAAAGGTGGCACTTGCGTTCATTAATCCAAAAGGCATCTTTACATACATGAAGGTGCCCCAAGGAGTAGTGAAGGCTATTTTTAGTTGATCTTCAGGTAGTACCAAAATTTGGTTATATCCTGAAAAGCCATCTAGCAAAGAGATCCTTTTGGAACCAACTACCCTTTGTAAGATATGTTCCATTTTAGGTAGGGGGTAGTTCTTCTTTAACGAGGCTCTGTTCAAGTTTCTGAAGTCAATACAGAGCCTAATTTCTCTGTTTTTCTTCCTCACGGCTACCAGATTAGACACCCATTCTAAGTATCTCACAGGGACAATGATTCCAGCATCACACATTTTCCTAATTTCTTTCTCAACCAGAGGTAACTGCACAGGGTTTATTTTGCGCAATTTTTGCCTGAATGGTTTTTGGTTTTCCTTCAAAGGTATCTTGTGTTGAATGGTCTCTGTGTCATATGCATTTAAATCCTCATAGCTCCAAGAAAAAACATCAAAAAATTCTTTAAACAACTCAATATATTTTAGTTTAATGTGAGCTAGCAATGTTTTAGACAGTTTGATCATTTTGGGTTTGTCTTTATTGCCTATATTACATTCCTCGATATCAAAATCGGTGGGTTCTATTGTTGGTTTCTTGGCAACGTCATTAAAATCAAACAAGTCTTCTAGAGGCACTAGTCCTTTGGGTAAGCCTTTGTCTTTGCACTGTAATACCTCTATGTCTTCTTTTTTTGAGTTTATGTATTCTTCTGTTTGATTTTCGAACTCACTGGTTCGCAGATCTATTTCTGCAATGGGAGGAGGTTCCTGTTGGTCACGCTGTTCCTCATCCAGACAGTTTTTATCATACTTTGAGTTTGAATTAGGCAATTCAAACTCATTTCTGAATTGCAAAAAGTCCTCTATCTGTTTATCTCCCTCAAAGACCTGCCAATATTTTTCATTGTCTAGGATAGCTGGCCTATATTTCACTTTGACATTGAATTGCTTGTTGTCATAGGGTTTTTGACATGAGTTGGCAGTGCAAGCCAATCCATTGGCAAGGATTTTTTGGCTTCTAGGGACAAAAACAAGTTCATATTCCTCAAAGGTTTGCAAAAGGTCCATAGCATCATTTCTATAGGCTCTTATTC
>CM076581.1:1181432013-1181735422 GCA_034641835.2 Pinus albicaulis
AGGACCATTTTCGGTAAACCAAAATCCTAATTACAATTTATTTGAATAACTGAAACATGACAGATGGACTGAACTTAAAGCTATTCAACTTCTACTGACTCTATCTGACCTAAATGCAACAGGCAGCTAAGGTATTGACACCTTGCTGTTACAAATTTGAATGATTCTGAACCCTCCTAGCCACAACATGTGGAAAAAACTCCTACATTGCTGGCTAGTGTCTAATGCCCCTGCATAAAAGAGGATATGGAGAAATATAATAGCCATTTAATTGGATCGAGGAAAGGAAAAATTTAAATTATTACAGAATCAAATTGAGATTACAATATATTAAAATAAATACTAGGGTAATGGATAAGTGAAGAGATAATCAAAGGAGCAACACAAAAAGAAGAAGCTAGGAAATATTAGAATTAGATGGACAATGTTTAGATGAAATAAAGTGCATGATGGGCTTCCATGACTAACTTAATTGATAACCGTCATGACGGTTGAAGTTATTAGGTTGTTTTTCAATTTCAAGGGCTTCTCTGATGGCGCAACTAGAATGGTATGTGGTGGAATCTAAGGTATCAGATTTATAAAAACAAATAAGATGATTGGTGGAGTGGGAGTGTTCAACAATGGTTTATTTTGAAATGTGTTTGTGGTTGTTGTCGACCATATGTTCTTTCAACTGAGTTTTAAATGGTTTGCCAATTTGTCCTATGTAAGACTTTCCTTAAGAGTAGGGGATGTCATACACCCCATGACCTATCATGGGGTCATTCCTATCATTGGAAGATCTCAATATCTGGATGAGGGTTCTCTAGGGTTTAAATAAGGTTTTAATTTTATTTTTAGAGAGGACTCTGGATAGACGATCAGTGACCCTTTGAATGTAAGGAAGGGTTACCTTGTCTAAGGGAGGGGGCTTTTGGGGGGGGGGGGGTTAAGGAGGGTGTGGATGTTATAATGGAAGGCCCTGTTGATCTGGGAATAGGAGTAACCATTAGAATTGAATGTCTTGGAAATATGGGATTTTTCTTTGGGAAAGGATCAGGCGGAGGAAATTCGAATTTCCCGAGTGAAAAGGGTTTTTAGAATGGAATATTTCTGAGCAGGGTGGCGGTGGGAGCTAGCATGAATATACCTATCGGTATGAGTCTTCTTTCGGTAGACTTGGTGGGTTAGAGAGCCATCAAAGAGGTGCATGACAATAACGTCAAGGAAGGGAAAGGATTGGTTTTCTTCCATCTCTATGGTGAACTAGATGTAGGGGAAATGTTGTTGAGATGGGAAAGAGATTTGCGGAGGGCAGGAATACCATGGGAGAAAATGACAAAAGTGTCTTTGATGAAATGTTTATATTTGAATTTCTCAATTATCTCTTTAATCAATTAAATTTATCCTCTAATAGCTATTTATTGATTATTAATTCATTTTAATTTAAATTTAATTTAAATTGTTCATATAATGAATTGATTTAAATTCTTAATTACTTTGACTCAATCATTATCATCTTACCCTTAAATCTCTAATTTTCTAGTGACTAGTTTCTCGTTAGCTCTTTATATATATATATATATATATATATATGTATTGGTCATGCACTCTTCCTATCATCTCAAAAACCTCTCTACCCCTAAATATGGGTGAAGTGTTGACCCAAAACATTGGGTCTTTCGAACTGAATACACAGGATTCCAGAAGCTCTAATGAACATTGTATTCCTGCCTATGGAAACATACATGCCTTCAAATATATGGAAGCTAAAGATGTAATTGTGCTAAATAGGTATACAATTTTATAGAAATTTCAGGATGTGTTTCCATTTGAGATTTCAGAGTTTCCACGGCATAGGGAAGTAGTTCTATTGATTTGATCCCGGGGGAATCTATGACATCAAAGAAACCTTATAGGATGAGCACACCTAATTTGGTAGAATCAAAGTTGCAACTGAAGGAAATGCCAGAAAAAGGGTACATTGGGCCAACTATATCACCATGGGGTGCACCGGTGTTGTTCGTGAAGAAGAAAGATGGCACTATTATACTATGCATTGACTAGAGGTAGCTCAACAAAGTGAACATCAAGAACATGTACCCATTACTGAGGATTGAGTATTTATTCGATCAGGTGAAGGGAGAAACAATGTTCTCTAATATCGTCTTGAGATCGGGCTATCATCAGGTACACATGAGAGAGCGGGAAATAAAGAAGACCACATTCAGGACTAGGTACGGGAGTTATGATTTTATTGTAGTTCCATTCAGTTTGACTAATTCCCCAACTACATTTATGTGTTTTATGAACAATGTGTTGCGTCCTTATTTGGATAATTTTGTGATTATGTTTATTAATGAAATATTGGTTTATTCTAAAAATGAGAAAGAGCATGTCGATCATTTGGCAGCGATGTTGATGTTGTTGAGAGAGCATCAATTTTATGTTAAGCTCAACAAATGTAGTTTCTTCCATACTAAGGTAAACTACTTGGGACATGTTGTCTCCAAGGAGGGAATTGCAGTAGATCCAAAAAATATAAGGGCCATCATGGAGTGGGTAGCTCCTAAGAAAGTAGATGAGGTGTAATCATTCATAGGATTGGCAGGTTATTGCAGGAGGTTCATTAGGAACTTATCACGGATTTCTTATCTGATTAAATCGTTGCAAAGGAAAGGTAGGAAGTTTGTCTAGACAAAGGAGTGTGAGGATAGTTTGGAGTAGCTTAAGAAGTTGTTGACACATGCTCAATTGTTAAAGATTGTAGATCTGGACGAGGAGTTTGCAGTGTGCATAAATACTTGCAAAAGAGGACTTGGTGGAATCCTTATGTAGGATGGACAGGTGGTATTTTGTGAGTCACGAAAGTTGAATGTGCATGAGAAAAACTACCTGACATATGATCTCGAGCTAGCCGTGATCATTCATCCATTGAGGATGTGGAGGTCCTATATTCTTGGCAGGTGGTTTGTACTTACGAGTAATCACATTGGGTTGAGGTACTTGTTTTACCAGCCGGATTTGAATGTCAGGTAGGCTAGATGGTTGGGCATGATCAACGAGTTTGACTTTGAGATCAGGTACATCAGGGGAAAGGAGAATAGGGTTGCAGATTATCTTAAGAGGTGAATACATGTAAATCATTTAGCATAAATGACTAGGTCAGACATATATGATAGGATTTTGTAGACAGGGCAACTGGATCACATGTATATGTGGATTGTACACAAGTTTCAACAAATTATAGGTACAGGTATTGTTACAGGTACATGTGTTAGGACAGGTACATGTACATGTGTTGTGATAGGTACATGTATAATTGTTGATTTAGGTACAGGTGTTGGCACGGGTAGAGGTACATGTGTTTTTATAGGTACATGTGTTATCACAGGTATAGGTACAAGTAGTGGTGTAGGTACAGGTACTCGTGCAGATGTAGGTGTACAAGATTTGGACTACCATCTCACAACATATGGATTGGTTAGATTTAGAGATAGGATATATGTACTAAGGCAACAGTAATCTCAAGAAGCTAATCTTGAGGGAATCTCATGTGAAACCATATTCGGGTCACCTAGGCTACTAAAATAATTTTACTACAGTGAAGAGAATTTAATATTCGTCGAATATAAAGAAATATGCGGCGGAATTTGTAGCCAAATGTTTGGATTTTCATATGGTTAAGGTATATTGTAAACATCCAGGTGGACTACTATAGTCGATTGTGATCGTAGAGTGGAAATTGGAGATCATTTCCATGGACTTCATCACAAGTTTTCCAATGACATTTAGACAAAATGATTACATCATGGTTGTGGTGGACGTGTTGAAAAAGGTTGCACATTTCATTTCGATGAAGACTACATACTCAGCTAGTGATGTAGCACATGTGTTTATCAGAGACATAGTCAGACTACATGGTGTTCCAAAAAATATTTTATCCGAAAAGGATGCAAAGTTCACTTCCAAGTTTCAGAAGGATTTGTTTGCAGGTACAATCACCAAATTGGCCTTTAGCACATCCTATCATCCGCATACATATGGACATATTGAGAGGGTCAACAGGATATTAGAGGATACGTTGAGGATGTATGTGATGCATCAACATCGCAAGTGGGAAGAGTATCTTCCACTAGTAAAGTTTTCCTACAACAAAGGGTATAATGAGCCATTGATGGTGAGCCCATTCGAGGAATTCTATGGGTGGAGTTGAAACACTCCTATTAGTTGTAGTGATTCAGCTAATGGGGTATTGATAGGACTAGATCTATTGGCAGAAATGGAACAGGAAATGCAGGTGATTAAGAATAAATTGAAAGAAGCATAAGATAGGCATAAGAGTTATGAAAACATGAACATATCATTCAAGGATTTTCAGGTTGGGGATTGGGTGTACTCATGTATCAAGCCCAAGAAGAGATCCTTGAGGATTGGATCATGTTCCAAGCTGGAACCAAGCTCTTGTGGACCCTTTAGGATCATTGAGAGGATTGGTCCAGTGGCCTATTGACTTGCACTTCCTTCCACAATGAAAATCCATGATTTTTTTCATATATCCTTTATTGGGAAATATGTTAAATATGGTGATCATGTTATTGACTTGTATGTATTGTAGGTGGAGCTATAAGGAGAGTATCAATTGAAACCGTAGTTCAATTTGCATAAAAATAAGTTGATGCTCTTGAATCGAGCAATCGATCAAGTTAAAATGCAATGGAAACACTTTGGGTGTGATGTAGCTACATGGAAGATGGCAGATAAGATGTGGTCTATGTATCCTTCCTTGTTTGCTAGTTGAGGCAAAGAATTTTTTGTGTGATGTTGGTATATGTTTGGTGATGTTTTGATATATGTTTGATGCGATGATTGGGTATATGCACTTATGTATATGGATGTAAATACCACCATGAGCTATGTTGTAAAGATCCAATAAGCGGTATGGTGTCATGTAATTATAGTTGTCATGTTGTTATGATTTCATGTTGGTTTGCTTTCAGCAAGGTGATCATTGTAAATACTGCATTAAGATATCTTATAAAGATCCATGGGAAGTATGTTTTCCTTTCAGTGGTTTTGCTGAGGTATATGTGTGATTGAGCACCGAGGATGGAGTCACGCAAGGGGGAGAGTTATGTAACAACCCTAGTGAAAATTCCATGCAATAAAGTTAAGATAATAACCACGGTTGATGGGACACGTATTCCAAGATGAATGTTGGGAAAAAAAAATCCTAGTGCAGGTGTTCACATGGTTTATTATGGCTAAGGAAATTAGTAGAGGCTATGGCTAAGGCATTAAAGAGGAAAATTTTATTTTTAGCACATTTATTTGTGAAACAAATGGAAATTTGGAGAAAAGGGAGATGAAGGGTAATAGGTTGCATGTGAGGAGGAAAATGAATGAAAATATTGGAACATGAATAGAATAGAGGCCTCTTCTATAAAAATCCTTCTGAGGATTAGTTGGTACCTTTTGTTAGTGCATTTTTGGAGCTCTCTAATTATTCTCTCTTTCTCTCTCATACCCTTGGATACTTATAAATTTCTTGGAGCACTCGCGGAGAGTGTGCATACTTGGTGATTTGGATCAAGAAGGAAAGGGAAGAGCAGGAAAGTGTGATAGGCCATCAGGATCAAAAACTACATAGGGATTTAATTGCAGGTATCGAGTTGCATGCATGATTTCCTCACTAGTTTGCACAGGCATGGTGTATGAAGGTGGATTTTCCTGGCCTTGCCATTTCTTGGATAGCCATGATTAGGTTGGTTTATTTCCATTGAATGTTTTATGGTTGTTTCTCATGATTCATTTAGTTTTGGGTTGAGTTATTAGTTCTTGGAAGCATTAGTTGGATAAGTGCTCTGGAAGCCCGATAGAGAATTGTGGGTTGAGTTACTAGTCTTAGAAGCCTTGGTTGGAAAAAAACTCTAGAAGCCCTAGGTGGGCTGAGTTACTACTCCTTGAAGCCTTGGTTAGACAAACGTTATGGAAGCCCTATAACAATTGGGGTTGAGTTACTAGTCCTGGAAGCCCTGGTTGGAAAAACACTATCTATCCCTGGAACGGCTTGGGTAGAGACCATGGTTGTGATGTTCAACCGTGAGGTGGAGTCACTGGTTGAGGGCTGAGGTTGGTTTGCCTCTAAAATCCCTGGATTGATTTTGATTGATTTGTTTGATGAGACCCACCATTCATGCTTGGAATATGGCATGAGGGTGATTGAATGAAGTGAGACATGGCTCAACCAATCTATGGTCAAGTGGAATGTGGAAGTCCTATCTCCAGTTAGTTTTTACATTCGGTAATGAAAATATCATTCCTTTGGTATTCCGTATGCAAATTTACTAGTTTATATATGGATTTTATGGATGTTGTATCCATTTTATAATGTTGTCATTGTGTTGGTTATAACCATGTATTCGATTAGTGATGATGTTTGGATCTATACCTGTTTTTACCTGTAAATGAATACAAAATGTATTTATGATGAGATATATTATATTGTAGCTTATGACCTAGGGGAGAAATGCTTCTTAGTGATTCTCAGATAAGTACTAAGAGACCCCAATGTTTAAATCTGCTTTTTTAAACCTATAGCTTAAATGCTTATGACATGTTTGACAAAATTCCTGTCATGTCTAGGAGGGTTCGATATGAGTTCCTGATGATGTGATTGCTTTTGTACCTTTGTTTTAATTTTATTTTTCATCTCCTAAAGTTTCAAGAAGTCATGGGTAGGGACCTCGGCTCTAGGGCTGAAAAGGTGGCACAAAACTTACCCATTGGGGCCCTCACCGCATGCTTGTTGTGTTGTTTCTACGGCTATATTCTACCAGCCGCTACTTTTCCTTAGAATTCATGTGGCTATAGGCTCCTAGCGGCTACCTTTCCTTGGGCTTCCTATGGCTATGGTCCAAAAGGGTCAAAAAGTCTGTCTCCCTCAAGGGTCAGTGGTCTACAAGGTTGGGTCACCTCTTGGGGATGTTGTTGATGTTTTCATCATTCTGTTGGTTCCACTTCCTCAAGTTCGTCAAGGAGTTTAAATCTTATATCAGTAGCCTCTCGTCTCAATTGGCTGATTAAGTTGGTATATGTGGGAAGAGGGTGTTACACCAAGTAAAATTCTAAGCATTTCAAACTTTTCATGTCCCAGTGCCTTTGTAAATATGTCTGTGATCTTCTTTGAAGAAGGACAATATGTCAAATGAATAATTTTGGCCTCTACATAATGTTGAATCAAGTGATATTTGTTGCTAATATGCTTACTTCGATCATGAAACTTAGGATTCTTGGCCAGCTGAATTGCAGAAGAGTTTTCAATAATTAGTGGAGTTGAATCCTTTTTTTTCTATTGCAAATCTTCAAGTATT
Source organism: Pinus albicaulis (assembly GCA_034641835.2). Taxonomy (NCBI): domain Eukaryota; kingdom Viridiplantae; phylum Streptophyta; class Pinopsida; order Pinales; family Pinaceae; genus Pinus; species Pinus albicaulis. Next base: position 1,181,439,369 of record CM076581.1, read on the forward strand.
TTGCATAGCGAAATGTTTTTTTTGTACCTTGAAATATTGCAACATATTCGTCTTCGATTGTAGAATCAACATGAACAAATTTCTTGCATGATATCGAACTAATGGTTGTTGATCCAAGACTCATCCAATAACTAAAAGTAGAGACTAAATTATCCTTATCTCCATGAAAATGAAAATATGAAGAGTCAATGAGATGGAAATATGAAATTTTGGAATATTTGATGACATATCTTTGAGCATATTTCAAATTTGTGAGCACTCGCTTTGCTGCATTCCAATGTCTTTCACATGACCGATGCATGAACCTGGAAAGTGACGTTACAAAAAAAGTTATGCTAGGTCAAGTAGTAGCTAGAAAATTCAAACATCCAACAAGTTTCCTGTAATTTTTTGCATCTTCAAATGTACTTCCTTCAATGGAAGTAATTTTCAAATTCTGCTCCATAGGATTAGCGACATGATTACAATATTGGATCCCAAAATATGTCCAATAGTTTTCCAATATATCTTTTCTGAGAAATGAAAAATTATTTGGGTTTCTTATCAAATTCAATCCCTAAATAAAAATGTAATAAACAAAAATCTATCATGTCAAAATATTTCATCAATTCTCTTTTGACGGGCGCTATATAGTCATCATTATTTCCTGTAATCATCAAATCATCTACATACACAACCATATATAAAACTGACTTTCTATTCTTCTTAACAAAAAGAGTTTCATCATCTAGATAAAAAAACTTATAATTCAACTTGAGAAGGTGTTCAGTTAATTTTTCATATCATGCAGGAGATTCTTGTTTTAGTCCATACAAAACCTTCACTAACTTACATACATTTTTCTCTTTTACTTTGAGAAGAAAACCTTATGGTTGAAACATATAAACATCCTCCTTAATATCACCATTCAAAAAAGTTTTTTTAGCATCAATATGGTGTGCCTTCCAGATATTGTGAGTTGCAAGAGAAAAAAAAGTTCTAATTGTGCCTAATTTCACTGTATGAGAAAATGTCTTTGTGTAGTCAACGCCTTCTTTCTGAGTGTAGCCTTTTTCTACGAGCCTTGCCCCGTATTTATCAAGAAAACCATCTGCATTGTACTTTATCATGTACACCCACTTGCAACCAATACGTTGGATGCCAACAGGAAGATCCACTAACCTCCAAGTTTCATTCTTACTAACTGTATCATATTCCTTCTTCATTTCATCTATCCATTCATAAGAAATTAGCAACTTCTTCAAAATAAATGGGTTCACTAATTGTAGAATAATTAAATTCACAATCATTGGAAACGTTACCTAAATCACCTTTACAAGGACTTCCGGTTTCAAAATAATCATACTTTCTTGGATATTTTTTAGCACGTTTGCATCTTTGTAAAGGTTGCTAAAGTGGATGTGATGTTTGCTCAACCTGAAGTACAGGTTCTTCATGAACATTTCTAACCCTGCAGAAACAACACTATCCTTCAATTTTTCTTCTGCAGAAACATCCTCATGAGTAAAAGATGAAAGAACAATAGTATGATCCAGAATATGAATGTCCCTATAAGTATGTGGAACATCATTATTAGATTCAAAAAAATATTCAGATGCAAATTTCTCCAAATGAGCCAGTTGTCTATCAGCAATGGAACTATCTTTATCTGATTCAAGAAAAATAACATCTTTGGAAAAAATTAACTTCTTGTTTACTTCATCATACAACCTGTATGCTTTGGAAGTATTAGAATAACCTAAAAATATGCATTTTTCACTTATTGCTCCTAATTTATTTCGTTGTTTCTTAGAAATAAAAGCATAGCATTTTGATCCAAAAACTGTGAAATGATGAACAATTGGGAGTTTATCATACTAAAGTTATTAAATAGTTTTATTGTTAATAACATAAGAAGGACAACCATTTCTAATATAAGTTGCATAAATAATTTCTTCACCCGAAAACATCGACTTCACATTCTTAAAAAACATTATAGATCTAATCATATTAAACAAAGTCATATTCATGCATTATGCAACGCCGTTATGTTGTGGATTATAAGGTATAGTAGTTTAATGTTTGATTCCATTGTCCTTCAATTTTTTTTTCAAAAACATGAGAAGTATATTCAGCACCATTATGAGTTCTGAGAATTCTTATATTCTTTTAAGTTTGAATTGTAATAAAATGAATATTTTTAAAAAATTCAAACACTTGTGACTTATATTCAACAAATACACCCAACACATTCTCGAGTAATCATCAGAAAATGTCAGCACATATTTATTTCCATTAGAAGTTGAAATTGGCATAATTCCACATAAATATGAATATATAACACCTAATTTTTGTGAATATATTAAGGAAGAACTATGAAAATGTTGTTCATAATGTTTTTTCTAGAATACAAGCATCACAAGGTGTAATATTTCTTGGAACTGTAGGAAGACCTTTAATACCTTGTTTTTTCATAATTTTGATGTTGTCATAATTAATGTGACCAAATCGAGCATGCCACAACAAGCTAGGAGATATGATATCACTTTGATGTGCCAAAAAAGTAGAGCTTTCACGAGAATTATTAAATGAAGTACCATTCAATTTTAAAAGGGTACCTCTTCCCATACCAATCATAATAATTATTTTTTTATCATGTGTTATTCGTATCTTAATGATGTCATCAAATATATGAATAGAATTCCCTTGTTTCTGAATATGGATAAGAGACATCGAATTATGCTGACACTTTGGAATGTAAAGTGCATCCTGTAGAACATAATCAGAAAGATTCAGTATCTTCAAACAAATAGACCCAATTCCATATGGTTTAATTTGAGACTTTTCAGCAATGTAAACAACACTATCAATATCATGACTAAAATTTTCCAAGAAACCTCGCCTAGATTTCATATGACAAGTCGGTGTTGAATCCAAAATCCAACTATCTCGCCATGAAGAAAATCGAGCATTGAAAACATCATTAATGTTAAAATTACAGTGATCAACAACGTAATGTGTAGACTCTGATGATTTTTCCTCATCTAAGGGTGTATGTTATTTCCTTTCATTCCAATATTCTCTTCTTTCACTGACTTTCTCCGAAGGGATTTCACAGTTAGCAGCATTATGACCAATTTTACCAGTTCTAAAACATTTGATAACTGGTCTATCATTAAAATTCCTTTGTTGTATATCATTTTTTTCTCTATCTCCTTGATTATCTTTTCCCCCTACCTCTATGATATCTCCTACCACAACCTCTACTACTTTCATCACTTCTAGCAATTTTAGCAAGATAGTTCTGATCCTTTTGTGCAAGGCACAAAGTTTCTACACTAGAGTTAGGTGGAGCTTCCTTCTTCCCAAAGTCCTTTTCTCTTTCAGCTATTTTGTTTACAAGTTTATTAGATGTAATATCTTTTAATTTCCCACTAGCTTGGAGAGATTCCGAATAGTGTTAATATAAATGGTGACAGACATTTATAAAAGTTGTAAGTTGTAAATCTAATTTAATTCGAGTTGCTTCTATATCATGAAAAATGGCTTTTATTTTAGAAACACTCTTCAAGGGATCATTATGTTTCATCCCCAAATTGAACAACTTCAAGAACAACTAAATAATTTCAAGTTTTGAGTGTGAATCGTACAGTGCTTTGAACTTCTTTAATGTTTGGAATGCAGTATCACAAGAAATGATATACCGGCTTACCTCTTTTGTCACCGATGTGGTTATTAATGCATATCCCTTGTTGTATTTTGTCCCCCAAATTGCACGTTGCTTCTTGTTACCAGGTGGCTCTGGTGCAATTTCTTCTCCATATTTATGTGTTCTTCCTTGAAAAAAATCTCATAAATCGTTAAATAAGAGGGAAATTTTAAGCTTTCTAAACCACTCTTCATAATTCTCCTTTCCTTGACAAACTTCCCATAAATCGTTAAAAACGAGGGAACTTTTAAGCTTTCTAAACCACTCTTGATAATTCTCCTTTCAGCTAAGCACAACTCTGACTATGGAAACTATTGAAGTCATAATTGTTTTGTAGCCAAATAAATTCTTCAAACAGATCCTTTTCAAATTTTCAATTACGTGAAGTAGTTTTCTAAAATAAAATATAAATCCCTTTCTCCGTTTCTTTTAAATAAAAATTGGCTTACTGATTTGATGGTGGATTCCAAAAATAATCCAGTAGATCTAACTGTTTCACTTTTTTTTTTCTCCTCCACTTTTAAAACTTATTTCAAATCAAAATAAAAACAAACTTGTCATGGAATATTTCCACCACTTCTAACTCCAAGTTAATTAATTTAAGAATTAGCCACTTTTACTTTTACATTTTCATTTCACTTTTCTTTCACCTTTTTATTTTTCTTAAATATAATTAATAAAAGAAATGAGTTTTGTTTCTTTAATCAATATTTGATATAGTTTCCATTCACTTGATACTCACCAACTTTTTCTACTATAAGCTTTCATGTTACTCTGATTCTTTCTTTGTTGACATTCACCTTTCTGGTTCTGCTTCTTTCTTTGTTCACTTTCACCTTTCTCGCTTTCCCTTTTTCTCTGTTCACTTTCACCTCTCTGGCTTTGCCTATTTGCACATACAGATGTTCTTTTCATAAGTAATATAAATTTTATAGGAAATACATTCACCTTACTTGTAATCTCTTATTTGGTAAATTTCGTCATCTTCATTTAATAAATATTTTTTTACTTTTACTTTCATGAAACTTGAAGCATTCTCTATTTAGAGTAATATATGATTTAAATTAAAACTCCAAATAAAATAAAAAAATATTCCACTAAAAATTAATTAATTTTTAAAACATATTTTTTTAGTTTAATAAATAACTAACTAATATCACATTCACTTTATTCACTTTGAACCAATGAAAGAGAAAAAGAAAAATAAATAATTAAGAATAAATACACATCTAATTAAAATTCAAAAGTAATTCGAAGTCAATGACATTTAGGATAAAATACATCCTTATTAAGGCTCAAAAGTAATTTGAGGCCGAATACCTAGCCCAATACCTAAAATGGACTTAAAATGAAATTCTCAGATTGGCACACGATTCAATTAGATTGGGACATAGGATTGAAAGACGGATGGACAAGACATTGCCCAAAAAAAGAAAGGAATTGTCTATGGACCAACCTCTCAAAGTTTTTTCCACAATTAGAAAATAGGGTCGAGAGATAGAGGGACAAGACAAACAATTACACATTGAGATATGACACTGATTTGTTCGAAAAAGTTTAAAAGACATTTTGTTTGAGAAAAATAAAATTGTAACATTTTCGTGGTTGAGGATTCATGTACGCCGCCTTCACCGCCACCGTTCTGGACTGGAACTATCCGTTGAATATATAATTTAATATTATTATTAATATGTACTCATTACTCACGCAAACCTAATCGGCTTTCGGAAGGCAGCGGAGTCGTCAAATACACCAAACATTCGCACGTGTATGGCCCACATAATAGTGATATATCATCTGTCTCTTTCATGTATTTCTTCTCACAACCGCGGCGGTCCAACGGATCTGGGGAGTCCACCTGGCATTGATGTCGCCCGCGCAGGTCACATTCCAACTCAGACGAGTGACGATGAACGTGGGACCCTTTCATGATATTCAGGAAATTCTAAAACGAAATCCATGTCCGAGAAAGGGTAGCGACGATGTTAAAAGTCGTTACCATGATATATCATTTTCATTTTTTTATTACGTTGCAATCCAAAAAGCTTTATGTAATTAATTTTTTAATTAATCTTAAATTAAGAATTAGTTATTATTTGTGAAATAAATTAAGATATAATTATCAATATAAAATCAATGTCTCTAAATTTTTGTTTCAACGGTTGCATATGACTTGAAAAACTATTATCAAGACCAAACATTTTTTTTAATAAAATTTCATTTCAAATTTGATTCATAAAAGATACTCGAGAATCAGTGTCAAATTAAGTTTTGGATTACATTTTTTTAAAGCAAATGAATTTTTAAAATGTATTTAATAAACTTTCAAAATAAAAATAAAAAACTATATTTATAATTATAATAATAATCTATATTTATATTGATATAGACCATCAAGATATACTAATTTATATTCATAATTTTTTTTTAATAAAACAATTATGAGATTTAATAAATAAATAAAAACTATGTATAAATAGCTTGAAGTAAATAAATTATAAAGTGTCAATATTATCAAAACCAAATACCAAATATTAAATTTAAATACTAAATATTAAGTATTTGTATAAAAAGTCAATTTTTTAAAAATAAAATTCATTAGAAAAATATGAAAACAGCTTTGAACTACAAATTTATTTATTTTTAAACCAAATTAATTAGAAAAATTTAACAATAGAAACTAAAATATATTTTGTAAAAATAAATACAAGTGTTAATGTTTGAATTATATGATATATATAATGTGTTTGACTAATATAAATAATTATTGCAATACATTTCAAAAATGTTATATATATGATTAATATAGATAATTATTACAATACATCTTAAAAAAAATTAATTGTTAAAATTTAATGATGACAAATTTCAATTATAATAATTTTTTATATATATTTTGTATGTAAATATTTTTTTGTAAATACTCTAATAATTTGAAAAAAAAAAATTAATTAAAAAAAAATTATATTTAACCATAAATTTAATATATATATATATATATATAAGAATGGAGAATCTGCAGAACTAGAAGGAGAAGGGAGTCCAATGTAGGTCCTAGAACGTTTATTCCAGAATTAATGGATATGGTTGAAGTTGCAAATTTCTATGGCTAGTGAGACGGGTGAACTAGATGGGGTAGGCAATGAGCGGTCAAATAGGTAAAATTTTAATCTATTACTACTAAGAAATGGTGATCTGTTTTCTCCTGGTATGTCGAAGGGTTTACCTTTCAACATGAATTGATAAAGAATTTTATGTTTTCTGCACTTCTTTGCTCTGGTTGGTAGTTTTGTGTTATAGCATGATAAGGAGGGTCCCGTAGTTTTCATGTGCGCATAGGTTCTGATGGGTAGGGATTGATTGGAGATGGCACTAGTAATAAATTAGAGTGGATTTGGGTTGCTTCTTCTTCTTCTTTTCAGAGAGTCTGTTTGGGGACTAAGAGGTTCTCTTCAGTTTCGTTCCCTATTCGCGAGGGAAACAAGGTCTTTCATCTTCTGAAAGGTCTTTTCTACACATTTTGGATGGGTTCTTACCATTAATATTGACGGATGCATATAGTGATTTCTGTCACTGGATCAGACCTTTTGGTTTTCTTCCTTTGGGTGACGATGGGGACATTCAGTATCTACTGGTTTTTTCGGTGATCTTTTTTCCGGGAAGCTTTATTTTCATTCAAAATTTCTCGGTGAAGGAGGTCATTGTCACTCTTTGAAGATTGGTTGTTATATCTCTTTCAAGTGGTTTCAAGTACTAGTCTGGTGAGTGATTATCTTCTTATCATGGTTTCTTATGGACATGGTTAGGTGATCCATACTCTTATCCCTTATTGATATCAGGGATAGTAGTACTAGAATTTCCTGACGGACGGCATGTGAGGATGGACAGGCTGATAAGAATACGTCAAGTTGTTTTAGGATTTATAGGAGGTGTTAGGATATCACTTTTGGGTGTCCTTTACAAAAATAGGAGTAACTGTTTTTCTGACCAATGTATGAAGAGAAGCAACTGCGTATAAATGATTGATACTATCGAGATGAAGGAATTAGACACCTACATCGCAAAGTGTGACAAAGACATTCCGGATGATTCTTTCCTACATGCGATTGGGGTGGCGAAGGGCGGAGAAGGTGACAGAAGTGGAAACGTTGGGACTCCTCTTTCAACTAAACCATTTGCTGAAAATTTAGGTGATGGTTTTCAAGTTGAGCCCCCTGTGGGATCAAGAAGCCGAAGCTATGTAAATCCATCTCAGCCAAAGGGAAATCGGGGGGCTGCTGAAAAACCCTTTAGAGAAGATTGAGGATTGTAGATTATTATGTTTCAGATGCGATGCGGTGTCATGTGGGAGTGCATTGAAATCTTGACCAGTAGAGCTCTGATTGGCAAGTGGAAGTTTGCAAACAATGGTAAGACAGATTTAATGGAGTGGTTGCTCGGAGCGTGGGAGAATGTTCTGGGCTACAAGCCAAGAGTGAGTAAATTGGAGTAGGGATGGTATTGTTTCCTTCTTTTAAACGACAATGATGTGGTTGAGGTTCTGAGCAGGACCTAGGTAAACGACATAATTTTTCCGGATTTACATAGATGGGACGTTGGTTTCCACCCCCGATTAAATGCCTCGGTAAATCATCTATTCTGGGTGAAGTTATTTGGTTTATCGTTGCAATTCTGGAGTTTGAAGGTACTGGAGGCAATTGGTGACAGTATTGGTAGATGCAAGTATGTTGACCCAAATTGTTTTGGTGTTTATGACAAAAGCGTCGCCTGGGTCCTGGTGGAGGCTCCCTTCGTGGGTGGTCTACAGGCCACTGTTGACCTTGCCTGGAATGGGACTATATATAAACAAACCATTGATTATTGGATGAGGCCTTTTAGGTGTCATCTTTGTCACTCGACTGGTCATCTGATGAAAAAATGCTCGAGGTGGCAAGCGAGAGTGAAAGGGTCACGGCCTGCGGAGGTTTCGGAAGCAGCTCCTCCTGACTTGCAAGCCAGCATATCAGACGCACTTGAAATTAATGGTAAATATTTGATACTGGGTAAGTCACTTGACTATTGTTAATATTTTTCTATTGATAGTGATACCGTAATTTTGAATATGGTCACACATAAAAACCATAGGTCTCCTAGTTCAACATACCCTTTATCGATGGGGAATGTGCTTGAAAATGGGGGCCTCGTGCCTATCTTCTCCAAGGGAATGAGATTTCATTCAGATTTGGGTGGGTGTGCAAAAATGGTTAAGCCTCATGCTCACTGTTCTGGTATTACCCATGTGAATCCTATTATTGTGTCATCATCAACTCTGCAACCGGCGGAGGTTGGTCCTCTGTGTGAGTCTATGACTACTGAGTGGGAGTCCCCACTCAAGTCCAATGAGGCCTTTCTCTCACCGAGAAATTCCATTGGGAGTGATCTCGAGTTATTTCTATTGGAACATGATACATCTTTAAAATCCCTATCGGTGGATAAGCGTGGACCATCATCTCCAATATTGTGTATCAGTCCATCCTCAAGATCAAATGTAACCATGAGACGGGGAAAGGATAGGCCAAAGAGGAAGAAAAATTTGGCTCATATCTCGGCATCTCAGGTTTCTTTCCTGGATGGAAATTTTAGAGACGCTCCTGTTTCACAAGCCATAGGTCGGGTCCTTAGAGCAATAAACCCCGGGACACTAGATCCCGTATGAATCTTGTCTCCCTAAATTTAAGGGGATTGGGTGGGTGGGACAAATTTTTGTCTGTTAAACATTTTTTTCTTCTTTGTAAACCATCTATTATTTTTATACAGGAGTCCATGAATTCAGCTGATAATTCTATTTCTTATTTTCGTGCCATGAAACTAGATTGTCACTTGGTAGCTATGGATGCCGAGGGGCGCTCTACAGGGCTGGTGGATTTATGGGATCCCAGATGGGCATCCTTGAGGCTTACATCTTCTTTGGCGGCTTCCTCCTCACTGGCTATTTACGGGGTTTTGCACATAGAATTCATTTGATTAATGTTTATTCCCCTTATGTGGAAAGGCTAGGTTTCTGGAAGAAGATGGAGGTCAGTGGTTTTCTTCATATAAAAAACCTGGTTATAGCAGGGGATTTTAATTTCTCCCTACTTGACAATGAAATATTGGGGCAGAAGGGTAGAAGGGATCCTTTGCGGGTGATTATCAACAGGATCTTTACAAGTGTTGGGCTTACTGATCTTCCTTTCAAGGAAATCAACCTGACATGGTTAAATGGATGGAAAGGCACTAAGTTTATCGGAAAAAAACATGACATATTTGTCATCAATATTGACCTAAGAAATCACATGGAGAAAATATCAACAAATGTGGAGGACCTTACTTTTTCAGATCATAGGCCAATATCTATCTGTTGGGAGTTTCAAGACGGAAAAGATGGCATTCCTTACAAATTCAACAGAACATGGTTAGAAATGGAATCCTTCAATGTAATGATTAAGAAATATATGAAAGACAATAAGAGGATGGAAGGTCAATTGACAATGATATACTTATTCAACATGCTAAAATTTTTGAAGATGGTGGTCAAAAAATGGGAAAGGGGGCAGAAACAAAAAATGAAAGACAGGATAAGGATAATAAGGATTGAAAGGGCTATGATATTCCAGGATGTAAGAGAGGGAAAGCAAGCATTATATTACTAGAAAAAAATTAAGACTTTGGAAAATGAATACAGAAAACATCTTCTGGTGGATGAGAAACTATGGAGATTGAAGAGCAGGGTAACGTGGCTACAGAGCGGTGATAAAAATACAAAATATTTCCATAAAATCACAACGGGTAGGAGTATTAATCCAATATGGAATATTGAGGCAAATGGAGAGACCATCTGTACCACGGATAAAGTAAAAAGGGCGGCCGTGGATTTCTTTGGAACATTGTATAAAAAGCAGGAAAATGTGGATATTATATCGCAAATATATTTCATTGGGGATTATCCGGTAATGTTTATGGAGGAAGATCTGTTATATATGAAAAAAAATTGAGCCCTGAGAAGGTCATGAGGGTGCTTAAATCCTTTGCAATGGATAAAAGTCTGGGTCCGAATGGATGGACCCCGTATTTTTTCCTCCATTTTCATGAGGAATTCATCAATGTTATCATAGAGATGGTGGAAGAGGTAAGACTGTCAGGAAGGATTCACGGTGCAATCATCTCAACCTTTCTCGCATTAATTCCAAAAAAAAAAAGTAAGAAATCTTTCGATGATTTCTAGCCTATATCTTTATGCAATACATAATATAAAATAAATTATAAGACTATAGCTGAGAGAATGAAAGGGGTTTTTTCGAAGAATATAACACTGGAACAGTTAGGCTTCCTCAAAGATCGAAGTATCCATGACGTGGTGGCGATTACCCAGGAAGTTATACATTCCATACAATCTAAAAAGTTGAATGCTGTGGTGATGAAGATTGATTTAAACAAGGCCTATGATAGAGTGGACTGGACCTTCTTAAGACTAGTTCTTTTTAAAATAGGTCTTGACAGGGAAGTTGTGGCATGGATAATGGGGTGCATAACCCATACATCGATGGTTGTTTTAATTAATGGTTCTGCATCTTGTTTTTTCCAACCGAGGAGAGGTTTGAGACAGGGCTACGCTCTATCTCCACTTCTATTCATTCTGATAATGGATGCGTTAAGTATGAATATTAAGCGTGCCTCGATGCTGGGAATTTTCAAAGGGGTGGAGGTCTGTAGGAGAAAGGAAGTTACTCATAGCCTATTTGTGGACGATGTCCTGATTTTTGGGACTATGAAGAGAAGCAGCTAGGAGGAGTTAAATTCAATCTTAAAAGGATTTTGTAGAGCAACGAGGATGATGATAAGTGTTGGAAAATATTGCATATACTATGTGGAGGGTGATATTGAGGACTTTATTGCTTTGGGGAATTTTTTCCAGTTCAACATTGCTCCACTCAAAGAGGGTATGACCTATTTGAGTTTTAGTATGAAGCTGACCTTGTATACCGAGGAAGACTGGAAGTGGCTGGTTACAAAATTTTGGAAAAATATCTTCAGTTGGTCACATAGATATTTATCGAGGGGGGGAAGACTTGTTTTGAATCATGCAGTGTTACAATAGTATACAGTATTCTGGGCCCATATTTATCAAATCCCAAATAAGGATCTCAAAAATTTGGTGTACTCAACACTGTTGCTGTAACAACCCTGAGAATATCAGATGAGGAGCACCTAGAGGAAGAAATCTCTCACCTAACATATGTTTTCTTGGGTTTAGGGTATAAGGAAAGAGAGATCAGGAAAGCCATAAACAGAGAAAAAATCACTGTCATGTCCAAGAAATGCCAGGATCCTCAAGAGAGTGGTGGAAGGGTTTCTCTGCCATATATTAAGGGTGTGACAGATAATATTGCTAGGGTTTTGGGGATGAGTAACATTTTTTGCACAATTCTCAGCAAAATAGGAACCATTAGACAAAATATGCGGTTAGTTAAAGATAGCATTAGTGAGGGTCAGATTAAAGGTGTTTACAAGATTCACTGTTCTTGTGGGAAGAGTTATATTGGCGAAACTGGGCGCTCTCTTCAGAAGCGTTTGAAAGAGCATGGTGCCGATATTAAACATGAGCGATCACGAACCTCGGCTCTTGCTGATCACTCCTCAAAAACAAAACATCACTTACGCCTTGAGGATGCTAGAATCATTGCAAGGGAGGAACACTATGAGAGACGTAAGATTAGAGAAGCGCTGGAGATTATAAAAAACCCACATAACATCAACAGGGATGGAGGATACGATATTAGTGATAGTTGGCGACCTCTTATTAGACAAATTTTCTCCCTAGGTTCGTCCTCATTCAAGGTATAATGTTGCAGGTACACTTGTCCTTACTTTTTATTTATCAAGTTTAGGGTCGTGTCACCTCAGAAACTCTTATTATTCCACTTACTCATAATAATTATTTTCATTAATTAAATTTTATTCTATTAATAAAAATTAATTAATTATTATTTATTATGAGTAAATGAAAGCTTATTAAAAATAAAAAATTTAAATGTAACTTATCATAAAGCTTTAGAATTAAAATTTATTGGGAATTAATTAATATGAAATAAATAAATAAATAAATAATATTTGAATTAACATTTATTATGGTTTGATTAATGAGAAGTGTTTAAATTCTTTTAGTAACTTATATTTAAGTATATTATTTAAAAACTATCATATTAGTGTTAATTAATATTTTCTCTTACATTTAATTTGACTATCTTAGGTTAGAACTTAGCTAATTTGGTTACTCTAGAAGTTAAATAAAATTTAGACTTTGATTTTAATTTTAGACATTAATTATTATTTTAGGGATATTATAAATTTAATAAGGTTTAGAATTTAAAATTTATTAGGAATTAATTAATATGAAATTTAAAATTTAAAATTTGGAAATTTATTAGGGTTTAATTAATGAGAATTGATTAAAATCTATTTAGTAACATAGAGTTAGGTATATTTTTGATATTAAAAATAATGTCATATTAGTTTTATTTAATTTTTTTCCCGCACATTAATAAAACTTAGACATTGTAATTATTTTTAGACATTAAATATTAAATTTATAATAAATTAGAATTTATTTTAGGGTTTTATTTTAGAATTAGAATTAATTCAATTAATAAGATAAATGATTAAAAATAAAAATTAAATTATTTAATTTTTTTTTTAAATATTTATTAAAACTTTTTAAATATTTATGATTTAAAATGACATTATAATAATAAGTTTAAGAGAATAAGAAAATAATTTTAGTTAAAAATTTTAATAAAATATATTTTTTTAAATTAATTATCATAATCTATTGTCGGCTCCTCTTATCATCATCATTAGCCTTCACTATTTATACCTTCATCTCTTGTGACCTTCTTTCATCCTTCATTCATTTCTTGTCTTGAAGATGGATCCCCATTAGGATTCAAAACGTCGACAATTGTTTTATGATACTGTGGATAATCCAGTTTCTGCAACCACAGGAGTTTGAGAACCATCAATTCACACCTTTTCTATAACTTCTGTTTTGTGATTGAGGTTACTAATATTATTTGCACATTGTTGAGGATACCATATCTACATTATAGCACTATGGAAGAGAATATCAGATGGTGGTTTCGAGGTGGGGAAAACCTCCGTGCCACACCTTTCCTACTACACTGGCACATCTGGTGTGGTCGGAATCAACTAATAATTGCTTGACAACCATGTTCTCCATAGGGTATTTCCGTTAAAATTTATAGAGCCATGGAAACGATGAAGATGAAACAGAAACCACCAGTGGATGCTTTAAAGAGATTGTGGCCTTTTGACATACACTTTCCGGCTGGCTTCTTTGACGGCGCCTCACAAAATCTGAGTTGTGGTTGTGGAGTCTGGCTCATGTTATCCTCGGACTGCCGCTATACAATTTTATAAGAAATATATTCACCTTACCTGTGGTGTATTATTTGGTAAATTTCTCGATCTTCATTTAATAAATATTTTTTTTTACTTTTACTTTCATGAAACTTGAAGCATTCTCTATTTGCAAGTAATATATGATTTAAATTAAAACTCGAAATAAAACAAAAATATTCCACTAAAAAATAATTAATTTTTAAAATATATATTTTTTATAATAAATAACAAACTAACATCACATTCACTTTATTCACTTTGAACCAATAAAAGAGAAGGAGAAAAAGAAATAATTAAGAATAAATACACATCTAATTAAAATTCAAAAGTAATTCGAAGTCAATGACATTTAGGGATAAAATACATCCTTATTAAGGCTCAAAAGTAATTTGAGGCCGATCACCTAGCCCAATACCTAAAATGGACTTGAAATGAAATTCTCAGATTGGCACACTATTCAATTACATTGGGACACAGGATTGAAAGACGGATGGACAAGACATTGCCGAAAAAAAACAAAAAAAAAGGAGGAGGAATTGTCTATGCACCAACCTCTCAAGCTTTTTCCAGAATTAGAAAATAGGGTCGAGAGATAGAGGGACAAGACAAACAATTACACATTGAGATATGACACTGATTTGTTCGAAAAGTTTAAAAGACATTTCAGATTTAAGTGTAACATTTTTTTTGAGAAAAATAAAATTGTAACATTTTGGTGGTTGAGGATTCATGTACGCCGCCTTCCCCGCCACCGTTCGGGGCCGGAACTATCCGTTGAATATATATTTTAATATTATTATTAATATCTACTCATTAATCACGCAAACCTAATCGGCTCAAATACACCCGACATTTGCACGTGTATGGCCCACATAATAGTGACAGCTATATCATTTCTCTCTTTCATGTATTCTCACAACCGCGGCGGTCCAACGGATCTGGGGAGTCCACCTGGCATTGAGGTCGCCCGCGCAGGTCACATTCCAACTCAGACGAGTGACGATGAACGTGGGACCCTTTCGTGATATTCAGGAAATTATAAAACGAAATCCATGTCCGAGAAAGGGTAGCGACGATGTTAAAAGTCGTTAGCATGATATATCATTTTCATTTTTTTATTACGTTGCAATCCAAAAAGTTTTATGTAATTAATTTTTTTAATTAACCTTAAATTAAGAATTAGTTATTATTTGTGAAATAAATTAAGATATAATTATCAATATAAAATCAATGTCTCTAAATTTTTGTTTCTAACGGTTGCATATGACTTGAAAAATTATTATCAAGACCAAACATTTTTTTTAATAAAATTTCATTTCAAATTTGATTCATAAAAGATACTCGAGAATCAGTGCCAAATTCAGTTTTGGATTACATTTTTTTTAAGCAAATGAACTTCTAAAAATGTATTAAATAAACTTTCAAAATAAAAATAAAAAACTATATTTATAATTATAATAATAATTTATATTTATATGGATATAGACCATCAAGATATACTAATATATACATAATTTTTTCTGAAGTAAATAAATTATAAAAGTGTCAATATTATCAAAACCAAATACTAAATATTGAACTTAAATACTAAATACTAAAATTTCTAAATAAAATTTATTAGAATTATATGAAAACAGCTCTGAACTATGATTTGTTTTTTTAAACCAAATTTATTAGAAAAATTTAGCAATAATAGAAACTAAAATATATATTTTTTAAATAAATACAAATATTAATGTTTGAATTATATGATATATATATAATGTATTTGACTAATATAAATAATTATTACAATACATTTCAAAAATGTCATATCTATATATCTATATTTTTAATTAAATTCCAAGACATTTAAACTATACCATAAAGTATGCTCTAACTAGGTTAGGGAAAAAAAAAAACTTCATTACAAAGTTATATTTTAACTAGTTAATAAATTATATTTACTACAAATTAACGGATTCTGAAAATTTGTGGTATGTGCTCCGTAAATTTCATTCAATCAACACATATTCCAAATTTCCCAAATTTTCACAGAGCGACATGTTTCATGTTCTTCGACTAAACAACAAAATTAAGATGCTTGGCAAGGCATTGACTATCATTGATTTTTCGATTACGCATCGAACGATTTTCCAGAAAACTATTATTTAAAGTCAGCTCTGTGATCCTTATTCTAATGTTATACTGTATACTTTATTTTTTTCAATGGTTAATGTTTATGAACAAATAAAATAAAATAAAGGCCGGGGAATCGAAAAGAGTGGAGCCGTAGAAATGATCCATTCAAATACATGATTTAAAATGTTCCCTTTCCTGAGTGTCATTCTTAGGATCATTAAAGAAAAACAAAAGTAACTATATAAAGCAGACTTCTGCATCGACCAATCACATGGAAAGATTTCGTTATTGCTATTAAATTAGAGTTTAAATTTTGATAAAGGACCATGACAATTAAACAAATAAATTTGTATTTCTGATTATCCTAAACATTCTCCTTATAGCTTTATAAAATTGCATAGGTATACAATTGTCATTGAAGATTTATTTCAGAGTTTAATTTTATATTCCAGAGCGTGGGGTTAGTTAGTGTATATGTGTATATTAGTTAATGCTTGACATTTTCATTAGAAAATATTTTGGTAAATATAAGAGTTTAAATAGTTTGATTTATTTTAGAGTTTACTTTTATATTTTATAGCAAGTTTAGTTGGTTTATATTCGCATATTAGTAATTTGGTTTATATTTGCATTTATATTTGACATTTTTATTAAAATTAGTTTTGTAAATATAAGAATTGAAATAGTTTTAAAATATTAGGAAATGAGTAAATTTATAGGGTTAGAACATCAACATAATAAAATAACACTAAATCTTATAATTTTTCTTTAAAATATAAGAAATATGTGAAGGTGTTATCATCTCTCATAGAAGAATTAAAAAAAAAAAGAGTACAATTGAAATAACTTGTCTCATAAAAAGAAAGAGGTTACGAAAAATAATTGATCGCAAGGATAGAGTAATTTGTGTTAAGATAATTTCTAATGATAGTAAGTATGACATACTCATTAAAATTCTTTTAAAATGGCTAGGGATAGGTAAAAATGAAGATTAGTCAACTCAGTTCATCTTGGTTGGTTAGGAGTAGAGATAGAGAAACAAATTATAACATAACGAGAAATTTTAATTTGGGACACTCTAAATCCTCTCTTAGAACTATTATGGATTTCCATGGACCAAAAGGTTCATGTTAAGTTGGATGTGCAGTGAAATTTATATTTTATTGCTCATCAAAAGTGGTTAGCATAAAGAGTCTAAGACCCCTAACATGGATGGATTCCTCTTGTGGTCAATATGGAATAAGATATCCTACTATAGCAAAATTGGAGGCAAGGCATAGTTTGTTACAAAAAAAGACAACATATTTCCTCACATTATGATTCACAAGAAAGACCCTTCCAATCAATACATGTAGGTGGAGAATTCATATATTAATGCTAAGAAGATTTATATAGGAATAAAATACTAAAACCTTGGGATTATAAAGTGTGTAAGATTGCTAGAAAACCATTATGCTTCTTATAATGAGTTCTTAAAATTCAAAGTACAAATAGAGTATAAAACACTAATTAAAAGGAAAAAAATGTACTATATAAATAGAAATAAAGAGAACCTTTTTGTAACACCCCCAAGTTCTATGCTTTTCAAATAAGACATTTGAACATAAATCCAAAGGGGAGTGGACCCCAATGGATAATTATTTTGTGGATATGGTTAACTATTTAATTATGAAAAATAAATAAAATATTGGGTATGCACTATGACCAGATGAGAAAGTGAGATCACATGCCTAATCCATGAGGTGATGGAAAAGGAAAAAAAAGACTTTCCCCAAATCTTTCGAAAATCCTTGAAAGAAATTATTTCTAACTTAGATTTTTGAGGAAAAATCTAAATTTCCCCAATGAAGAGGAGTAGTTGGGAAGAGGTGAGAAAAAGCTGGAAAAGCTGAGGAAAAGCTTAAAGCAGCTTTAAAGAGTCCCAAAATGGGAAGCCTATGCTAAACAGGAATAAAGCATCCTGAAATTCTGGACGCAGAATTGGAAACAGGCTTTGGGGAAAGCACAGCTTAAATAAGCTGCTCCAGAACAGATTGAAGTTAGTCTGTTCTTGGAGGATCTCTGCTCGGGGGTGAATCCTGGGAGATAAAGAGGATTCTAAGGTTGGGAGGACTGGTCATGGTAGAGGTATGCATGCCTATTGTTGGAGATTGTTGTAAGTTTGTATTAAATATATCCCTGCTTTATGAATTGTGATGTTATAATTTCTTATGCAATTTATGAATTGTGATGTTATAGTTTCTTATGCAATTTATGAATTGTTATGTTATGGGTCAGTATGAAATTTATGAATGGTTATGTTATGGTTCATTGTGCAAAATTGAGATTGAGTATTTGTGCCGTAACTCCTGTAATTGAAAACTAAAGTTATTGATAGCAGAGACAAATGGTTGTATTATAGGGATGAGTACCTTGTAGTACTGAAGTTAGAGAGGGTAGATCAATTGAGCAGCTAATCTAATAACTATGTACAGGTGTAGCTTGCTGGTTTTTTAAAAGGACTATTTAATTGCTGTGTGTATAGACAGAAAATGTTAATAAAACAGTGAACAACAAGTACCAAACAACTAAACCTACCATAACAACCTAGATGGCACAGAATTCCCTGTAACCAGTAACAGAAAGCAGGAAACATCACCCTTGTGATAGCAGTATGGGGTTCAGTATGTCAGCTGTGTCACAATGAAAAGAATTGTAAAATTTAGAATTTAAATTATTCCATTAAATGTAAGTGTAAACATATGCAAGCAGATGTTGAATCCTAACTAAGTACGAGGATCTAACGCTAGGGATTTTAAACTATCTGGTTTCGTATTCTCTACCCCCATTTGATTAAAGCAAGAGGATCTGTTCCCTAGTTTTCCCCTGGAATGTTTGTAACCCTAAATTAAGGGTAGAATCCTACCAAACATCTATTGTGTGATAAAAGTCTGTGTGAGTAAAGATTGTAAGCATATGTAAAAATGCAATGAACAGAGCATCTGTTTACCGTCCATAGAAACTACTGGGAAAGTAGTTGGAGCAATGGAGGTTTACTGCGTAGAGATAAATGTATGCGAGGAGGCATACATCTATACCTCGATGCTGGAACGTTAAAATGTTGAAAATCTTATTAGGTCTGCAAACTGGGAAGTTTGAGTAAGGGCCTAGTGATCATCTAGAGTTGGACAAAACTCTGAACAAAGAAAGAAAAAACCTGAGAAATACAAAGTAACAGATATAGATACATATAAGTATACTATATGGACTGAGAAGAGGGGAGGTCAAGCCAAAAAAATTCGCATGGGAATTCTTGCATTCCATGGCTGTCTATAAGTGCTGAAAAGAGTCTAAACCCCGGATAATAGTCTGAGTTTGTAAGTGATTCAGTATAAAAACTATAATTGTTATAGGCGCATAAAGCGGAGAATATTTGAGTTATATTATATGTGTAATACTCATCATTGAAAAAAAAAAAGAAAAAAAAAAATGGGTCTGGGAGACGTGACACTTTTACACCACTTTAAGGTAGTTATTAAGAAATTTTAAAGGAAAATTCTGAGTTGTAAAAATAAGGAAAGCAATATAATTACCTTGAGTGATTGAAATTTATACATTGAAAAATTTATGATTCTCTTGATCTTCTGGATAAAATTTAATCCTTTTTGTTTAGAAGAAGAATTATTTCCTATAGAAAACATAGAGATTTAGGTTAAGCGACTCACAAATCGAAAGCTAAGGAAATATAAGGATAATAAGTACAACTTGATTAAATATGGGAGGGCCTATCCTCATCTCTTACATTAATAGGCTCTTAAACTTAGCAATCATGCATGATTTCCATAAACCTTGGGCTTGAAAGGTTCATTATACTTATTTCAAAAAATTGAGATAAAAGAAATCCCTCTAGTTATAAGAACAATATGAGTAGTTCCCTTTTTATCCATGTTATATGGAATTCATTGAATATCATTATAGGCTAAAAATCCACGATAAAAGAGATAGATGTCAATTTCAATTTAGAAACTCTCTCTCAATTTTGGACCACCTTCTTATTCTTAATATTCTTACAAAAATTGTCATAGTAATAAATACAATCAATTATGTTATTTTATTGACTTCTATAAAATATTTTGACATTATGCCCACGACTAACCTTTGGAATAGATTATAGGAACTAAAAGTTTATTTTCATTTGAGAGATGTTCACATAAGGTTGTATGATAATGTTATTGTGAAGTTTATGAATGTTTAGGGATAGTTTAAAGAAAATAAGTTAAGCAACATTATCTCCTATCCTTTACCAATTTTGGCATAGAGCATGTAAACAAGTTAAATGGTTATATTATACCTAGTATAGTGGTCACACTTCTTCTTTAAATCAATTATAATTTTCTTATGCTGAGGATTCACTATGATCTTGACAAGTAACTAAAAATTATTCAAAAGTTAAACATAGTGTGGCACGACTATTAACACTAGCAAAAAAAACCTTATAATAATTAAGTCCAAAATGATCACTTATGATAATTTTGTGAATGATAGCAATAGCTTTAAGGAAGTGACTTCATGAAATGTCTTGGAATCAATTGCCAGGATAAGGCTAATTGGAACTATAGTATTGGAAAAAGGATAAATGGAGGATGGAAAGCATATTATTATCGACTTTACAAAATTATAAATAAGTGTACTTTTAGCTATGGAATATGAAGTTTAGGGGTACAACATCTTTAGAGAATCATGGAGAAAGAGAAAATCGAAAAGTGTTTTATAGCCTATAATTTCACAATTGAAGGAAATACACCTTATCCTATCGTCCTCATACATGCAAGTACTTTTCCTATTGATAACAAAACTATGGATTGGTATCTATTATACAAGAACCATATAATGAACATGGAAAACAAGAGGCTCCTTAAAATTGCTTTGAAATCAAACTAAAACAAATTGCAACTCATGCAAAAACATGAAAGACAAAAGCTTTTTAAAATTGCTTTAAAATCCAACCAAAAAAAATTCAACTCTCTAAAATGTAACAAAAAATTAAAAAATAATATTACTTTAAGTTTAAGAAATTAAAATTTTAAAAATAAACTAAATTATAACTTTCCTTTAAATTATTATTCCTATTATAAATTATAAAAAAAATTAACATAAGAAAAACTAGATGTCCTAATAGAGAAATTGTTCATTCATACATTTTGTACTTGAGATAACATTATCATTATTTCAGTAATAGGGTGACCCAAGATTCATTTTGATTATTGCAATAATAGAGTGACCCCAAATTTCAACATTGATTTTAACGGACTCATTCTTTATATATATATATATAAAAACTTGTAATTAATGTTTTTTTTGGGTAAGTATTCTTCAAATTCACTAATTTCCCAGGATCTGAAATCTCTGCTGTGCGGCATCTCTCTCTCGAGGTTTTTTCTCTGTGCATCTATTGATGTCTGATATGTGACGACTGATCGAATGGGATTTGGGTTGGCGGTATGATTATCTGCATTAGGTGACGTCCGATTTTATGGCCTGGATATGATTGTACATGTGGTGCAGAGCATTGGTTGTCTACATTGTGCCACTTGAGTCAATATTATTATATCCTATGCTTTTCGAGGCTTCTCACTATGTGAAATTTTCTGTTGATGGAAAGTGGCGGTTCCTTATTAAGGATGTTTAGGTAGGTGAGATTGAGTTCAGTACTTAAGATCGCACCTTGGATATGAATTTCCTCATTGGGATTGTTTTTTCTTTTTATATATGGTCCTCTTTTGGCATTGTGCATTGGGTATACCATGGTGACGGCTTTCTAATCCGCTCCTTCTGCATGTATTGCATCTGACATAAAACTCTGTCAGGATTGACTTATCGAGAATCGATTATTCTAAAGCTAAGTATATGGTAGATCTTGATGTGTTCCTTATGTGGTATTGTCATAGGTTCTATAGTGATGTTTGCTCGGTCGATGCCTCCTCAACTTCGTGAAGGTATTGTACATGTGGCGGATACGCGTAGGGGATGCTGTCGTGGCATATCTAACTCTAGATAAGGAACACAACAGGATTTGTCTTCTCTTGTCCTCTTTATTTTCTTTATTGGTCTCTCAGTGGCGGCACTCTACATTTCAGGTGTACTTATCCGGTGGGGTTCAATCAGGTTTACTATGGAGGACTTATCTGTGGGAATCCATTCAAATTTGACATCTAATGTGGATTTCATTTCTACTACCACCACAGCTGGAGCTGATCATTCTTATGAGCCAGATGTTGATGAATTGATCATCAGACATACTATCGAGAACATACAGGGTGATAATGTAAAGACGCAGGGTTGTCTTAAAAGGAATCAACGCAAAAGGCGTGGTAAGATTAAGAAAAATTATTTCAAACATAAAATGGAGATTAAGGAAGTATTTCTGGACTATGAAGATTTGTGTGGAAGGGTGGAGAGCCTGCAGAAGCGGGCAATGATTGGGCACTGGATGTTCTCGGACAACAGTGATTTCGACACAATGGCTTGGATCAAACAATTCTGGAACCCCATTATTGGATACACACCTAAGGTCAGTGTGCTCATCAATGGATGGTTTTGTATTCACTTCATGGACCAGAATGATGTTTTCAAAATAACTACCTGGACATGGGTGCAGGGTTGTAGCTTCATGCAATTTGTTCCGTGGTACCTGGGTTTCAACCCGGTTATGGAGGCGTCACGTAGTCGGGTCATTTGGGTTAAGTTACCAGGCCGCCCACTCAAATTCTGGACCCTCAAGGCTCTGCGGGCAATTGGTGACTCTATTGGTAGTACGAAATACATTGATCCAAGCATACTGGGTGCGAGTGACAAGAGAATTGTGTGGCTGCTAGTTGAGGTTGACTTTGTGGGGGGGTTGCCAGGGGACGTGGATTTGATATGGGGCAACAAGCGACATAGACAGTGCATTGATTTCTTGGGTATCCCTTTCAGATGCCTTATTTGTCATAGAACTGGACACCTTAGGGAGCACTGTCCTTTTCGGCTTCGTATTGATCGATCGGGTGGAGCTGTGGTTGGTGTTGATGATAGCAGATAGAATCTTGTGGCTTCGAGCACTCCGGGTGGCCTCACATTAGGTAATCCTTCTTCCTCTTCTTCTGAGGATGTTGCATTTGTGTTTGCTGAAGAGAATCATGATAGGACTATGCATCCTAAGGAGGGAGTTGATAGGATATTTCATCATAATAGGCCTCCTAATGGCATGTAGAGGGTCCTGTCTCTCGAGTCTAATATTGAGCCTTCCAACAATAATACCAATCTCCCTATTGTACATGGTAAAAGTATGTCCAGCACGCCTGTCACTAACACACTCGTCTGTGTCACGAGCCCTTCCCTCGGACATTCTTCTCTTGGGATTCCTGTTGAAGTTCCTAATCCTACTGCACACTGTCCTCATAGATTTGACCCACTTCTTTTTCATTCCACAAACTACTCTGTGGGGGAATCTTCAGCGGCCCCCATAAGATCTACGGGTGGGATCCTTCTGTCCCCTACAATCCTTATTGAACCTTTTGACCCTGTTCTCCCTCCTGACTCACGAAGGAATTCGGTGGGGAGTGACATTGAATCCTTAATGGGCAATCCCAATATTGATCTAGCTGCCTTAACTGTATTTCACAGACCACCTGCATCTCTGGATTCACGTGAATTCCATTCCCTGTCTTCTAATATCACAACTAGGAAAAAATCTAAGAATACAAACAAACAGGCCAGGGGAAAATTCAAGTCCATTTCTCTGTTCTTGGATGGGGAAGAAAATTTTACTGATATTCCCATTTCGGCTAGTGATGGCAATTAGGAGTGTTCCAGGGCGCTTAGAGCAGGTCACCCTGACGAGGCTTCGCCATGACTTACATACTTTCCATGAATATAAGGGGGTTGGGTGATGCCTCCAAATCACATTGCCTTCGGGATCTATTAGATGATAAGAAGTTTAGTATCTTTTTGGGACAAGAAACACTATGTATGAGGGAGAAAGCTATTAAATATTTTTTGAGTTATAAGACTAGGTGGTGTGCGGTGGCTGTCGACTCCATTGGACACTCGGGGGGGTTGATTGCTATCTGGAATCCTGATAGGGCTACCTTTAAAGCTTTCAACTTCTTTGGTGGGATTCTCCTATCAGGCCAGCTGAGCGGGGTGGATGGACCCCTTAATATTATTAATATATATGCTGCATATATCGAGAGGCAATCCTTTTGGATCGGGATAAGGGATTCCAGAATTCTTATGCTGCTGAATTTGATTTTGATGGGTGATTTATACTCTACAATTCTGATGAGATATGGGGGAATAGAGCTCGAATGGATCCTCTTTCAAATTTCTTGAATGCTATTTTCATATCTCATCACATGGTGGATATCAGGCCTTGTCCATTAATTCCCACTTGGAAAAACAAGAGGATGGGAGATAATTTTATTGGCAAAAGACTGGACAGGGCATTGGTGAAAGACAATCTGTTGGATATGTGGGGTGCCCCCAGATCAGTTGTTATGGTATCATACATTTCGGATCACATGCCGATCTCATTATCCTGGAATTCAGGTGATATGATCAAGGGGCGGCCATATAAGTTCAATAGGGTGTGGCTCGAAGATACAGATTATATTAATCTTGTAAAAAGGCTATGGCAAGAGGATGAAGGGATGGAGGATCTCGGGCGATGGGATTGATTTCATATTAAAATTCAAAGACTAAAGAAGGCCTCCAAAAAATGGGAAGTCAAAAAAAAAAAAGGCACTCAAGGTAGAGTTACATGACATTTCCATTCAGATGGAGGCGATATACAGAAGCTTCTTGATCACCACCTCGGATGTGGCTTCATATGATACTTTGAAACAGTTGGGGAATTAGAAAAGGGAGATATTGAGTATAGAAGAAAATACGTGGAAACTTAAAAGTAGAGTTTGTTGGTTGAGGAAGGGTGACCTCAATACTAAATTTTTTCATAAATTTGCAAACGACAGAAGGAATAGAAATGCGATATGGCGCATCAAACGGTCTAATGGAAGTTATGCCTATTCAATTTCTCAGATTCAAAGTGAAGCATACTCCCATTTCTCATCTTTCTATCAAAAATACCTTTCCATTAATTTTGAAAATCAAAATTGGTTACTGAATCATATCACCAGAATGTTTAAAGAGGAGGCTATTTCAGCTCTCGACCAGAAAATCACTGGGAATGAAGTCCACATGGTCCTGAAATCATTTTCCCATGATAAATGTCTGGGGCTGGATGGATGGCCCGCGGAATTATTTTTCTTCTTCTTTGAATTAATAGGGGATGAACTTACGGAGATTATGGAATTGATCTGTTCAAAAGGTTATATGCCTGCTAATCTGAATTCTACTTTTATTGCTCTGATACCCAAAGCTGTTGATCCTCAATCTTTCTCTGATTTTCAGCTGATTGCGCTCTGTAATCTTATGTATCAGGTCACTTCAAATATCATTTCGAATCGTATTAGGGCTACTTTATCAGAGCACATTTGTATGGAGCAATATGGATTTCTTCAAGGTCATTCTATACAAGATGCAAATGCCATTGCACAGGAGGTGCTTTATTCTATGCACTCAGAAAAGGAGGCTCTTGTTATGAAAGTGGATCTTCACAAGGCTTATGATTGATTAGACTGGCCCTATATTAGATTTGTTTTACTCAAGATTGGGCTTCCAATTTGAATAATCAGATGGGTCATGTCTTGTATTACTACAGTTAGATATGCAATATCGGTCAATGGTGTGCGGAATCATTTTTTTGAGGCTGCTAGAGGTCTACACCATGTTTGTGCTCTTTCCCTGCTCATCTTCATTCTCATCTTGGACGGGTTTAGTAAGTTTTTACATAATGCCAAGCAAAAGGGATTCATTAAGGGATTTTCCTTTTCAGATTCTGTGTCCACGTCGTGTTCTCTCTTTGTCGATGATATATTATTATTTGGCTACCTCATAAAAAATCATTGGTTTTATATACATATGATGCTAATGACGTTTGAATCTACTACAGGTTTAGGAATTAACAACGGAAAATATTTTCTATTATATGATAAGGGTGACCTGAAAGAGATCCTTTTCATTGCTGATTTTTTGGGGGTCCACTGTCAGTTGGCTTTGGATGGATTTAAATATCTGGGATACAAAATAAAGCCCCATCGATATAAGATCCGAGATTGGATGTGGATGATTGAGCGGTTCAGGGCTCATATTTGTAGATGGACATACAAATGGCTGTCGTTGGGCAGCCGAGTCATATTGATACAGGCTGTACTATCTCAGTTGATGGTGTTTTGGGGTCATCTTTTTTATTTGCCAGCCAAGATTGTGGAGTTGATCAACTGTACTATCACCCAATTTCTGTGGGGGGGTTCTAATATGGGGAAGAAATATCACTTGTGAAAATTTGACATTATTTGCAGGCCAAAAGAACAAGATGGGTGGGGTATTTTGAATACTCAGATTTTCAATATAGCCTTGATTATCAAATCCTTCTGGCGTGCAATCAAGGGGGATAGCATTTGGAGTTCTATCATCAGATGCAAATATATAGATGGCGTCGTTCTACATCAACTCAACTATCAGGATTTTTCATTCCCGGGGAGCATATCAGCCATTTGGGGTAGTTTTAAAAAAGTGTTGGGATATGTGGCTGACCGATTGACTTGGTTATTCAGAGATGGTGGGCGTATCTCGCTTGGTTTCAAAATTATTTTGTCCCTCCCTCTTCACTCTGGCCCTTCTCCCCGCCTATCACACAGGGGTTACTTCTTCCTATCACAGATTATACATTGTTGGTCATTTGGCGCTCTGGTTTTCAAAACAGCAAATCAGTTAGAGTTGGGTGGGGAAGATGCTGATGAATGGGATCTTTTTCATGATACTATTAGATGTACTGGTCTATGTCATACACAGGGGGGTGATCAGATCATATGGGATGGGCCTACCAAGAATAACTTTTTCATCGTGATGGATGTCTATCGGAACATTATTTTATCTCCGCAAGGGGGTCAGTCTTCCAAGATATTCTATCCCTACTGGAGTCGTAGAATTCCCACTAAGATCACCCTCTTTGGCTGGCTGGTTTGGTGTGGAAATATACTAACTTGGGATAATCTCAATAGGAGGGGGATTCATGGCCCTAATCGATGTGCTTTATGTTGCATGGATGAAGAAAGCATCATCCATTTATTTTTCCTATGTCCTGTTGTTAAGAGACTGTGGAGATTGTTCAGTCCATTCTTTATGGACCCTACTTGGACTGCCCTTGATTTCTTGTATGTTGTTAAGGATTGGGACAAGCTTAATGGAAAATTTAAGTCGCTCCCCTTTTTCCTCGTCTGGGAGGTGTGGATTGGAAGGAATTTTTTGATCTTTGAAAGCAGGCCATTTGAGATTCATCGTATTTTTTCGACTGTCATGAATTGGATTGAGGAGCGGCCTCTTCCCAATCATATGGTAGTTGATGGCTCCATCCAAAACAGACCTCCTGAGATTGCCATCCCTGCCATTTTCTTTGATGGGGCTTCTGCTGAAGGCATCACGGGATGTGGTGTTTGGATTAAGTTATCGCAGAGGGAAAGGATCCACATTTTCTGGAATGGTGGACCAGGATCCAATAATAAGGTTGAAATCATGGCTCTCTGGGGAGGTCTCCTTGCTGCCTGAAATCTTCAATTGCAGAATGTTAACATTTATGGTGATTCCATGCTGGTTATTGGTTGGATTACAAATAGATTTGATATAATGAATCCGGGGTTGCTGGGCTGGAGACAAAGAACTCATAGATTATGGCAGAATTTGAATTGTCCACCTATCAATCATATCTACAGAGAAAATAATACGCGGGCAGATGGGCTATCAAAAAAAGGTATTAGCGCAGAGTTTGGGTTTATGCAAGTGCTTCAGTTCAGAGATGGTTTGCAGATATGGAACATGACTATTCCAATTCCATGAATTTGTGGCACAGGTTTTCAAGACTATCAGCTGTTACTTGCTTCCTTTATATTCATTTTTGGTTTTGCATTACTCTCACATTATCAGCCATATCTTTTTGAACTAGTAGTATCACACCTATATTAAGGATCTAGGCGACGGTTCAGTTTTTCAATGGATATGATCTTTGTAGACATATGCTTCCAGTTTCTATTCACCATCTACAAGCGAGACTGTTTCTGCTCATACTACAAGCGAGCTTGACATTATTTGCATCAAGCGAACCTGATTATACAGGAAATGTCTACAAGCGAGCCTGACATTATTTGCATCAAGCGAGCCTGATTATACAGGAAATGTCTACAAGAGAGCCTGTAATGTTCACACTACAAGTGAGCCCGACCTTATTTGCATCAAGCGAGCCTGGTTACAAAGGGAATGTCTAGAGTTTCAATCGTGGCACTGGTCATACACCTTTATAATATCCTTACCAACATTTCATATATATTTTCAAATTCCCTGTATGTTCAATTCAATTATGTCTATGGTACTATATGGTATTGTTTGTATTATCTTATAGGGATGCACAACATCAAATCAGTTTGGGCATGGGTAATCCTACCTGTAATTTTGCTCGCCACGAACTATGAATTGTTTTTCTTACTTGAAGGGTATTTTATGTATGTGGTTGGGGATTTTTTGTTTCTCACTGGTTTACTCTTTTAGTTGAGAATGTAATTGGGATTATGTACTGTCATATTTAATATATACAACGTTTTTTTCCTTCTAAAAAAAAAAGCACACCAATAGTTTCGATGGGATTTGGTTATCATGTTAGGATTCAACATATAAAATATTAGTTTGAAAATTTTAGTTTGGTTCTTACTATGAGATTCGAGCGTGCCATTAATATTTATTTGATCAATTCGGGATTTTGTTTCTGCATTTTTACCAATTTTCTAGGTTTGGGAATTTCTATCATATTTGTCTCGGCGTTTTTGTTCATTGATTGTGTTTGGCCATGTGTATCATGTTGATTTTGTTTAGGGGCATTTTTGTCAATTTGTTTGATTTGACCATATTTATAATAGGATTAGGACAATATTTTTTTAATATTTTGACTAATTTTCATATTATGAGAAGTTATTATCTTAATCATATTGATAACAATTTTAACATAAAGGTATGCTTTAGTTTAATTAGTCTGTTTTTTTGCTTTGAAAATCATGGAAATTTAGGCAAGATTTTAATAAAATGTGGGAGGGATTTTTGTAAATCCAGTTTATAGCTATCGAACTTCAAGATTTTCAGTGCGATTTTTGATGGTGCTCAATCTATTTCCACCTTAAAAAAACATGATTCAAACAATGTCACTACAAGATTAAAAAAAAAAAATTGCCTAGATTCAAACCACTTTTGGCCATTTAGATAATTCCTCCACCTTAAGAGACAACTCCTAAGAGATATTATATAATAATATAATAAAAAATAAATTTAATTATCTTTATATTTTATTATTATTATATTTAGTAAAAGAAGTGTAATTTTTAAAGCATAGTTAGACTTTAAATTTATTTTAACTATATCAATAAAATTTAAGATGAGGTGTATAATACTTGTTTTGTATGGAGTTTAGTTCCCATTAAGTTATAGGTTCAAACTTTATGGAGAGAGATTGGGGATGCACTGTCTTGGAATGCTACCCTCACACAATCTTGGTAATAAATATCGCATGCACTATTCTAAGAATGCTAACCCTCTCAATCATAATAATAAACATCTTATTATAAGCTGATTATTCTTTTTCCATTCAATAAACTAACTTACCTAAAAATATGATAAAAATAACAATAAAATTAAATATATAAATTATATAAATATTATTTATTATTAAATAATTTAAATTTAAATAACTAATATAATAATATTTATTTAAAATTTTAAATAAAATAATTAAATTATATTAAATATTCATATTATATTTAATAAAAAAATCATTAAAAAAATTAATCATAACAAATAAAATACATGTATGCATCCATGATCATCCTACATTATCGTATTTCTATTTTTAACCTATTCTTTGAGTCACACGAAGGACATCACTGAGTTGCATTGTCTTTTCGCACACGTTCTCCGAAACTAATGAGAAGAGACGAACACATATAATGGGCAAGAATGTAGATATCTTATAGATATAAATTATAGTTTTAAGTTATAAATATCTAGTTATGTCTAGTTTAGTATGGAAGAGATATTCAATCTTATTATATAAACTAGTTTTTTGTTTTATTATATAAATATTTTGACTCGATTAAATTATAAAAAAATATAAAAAAATAAATAGAATAAAATAATGATTATGATGACGATTATTAACGTCCATTAAGACCAATAGGGTCTATATAGGAATTTAAGAAGAAGAAGAAGAATTTAATTGTAATTCTTTATAATCTTATTTCTATGTGAAAAAAGAAGAAAAAGAAGCTTACGAAGATCACCATAGTTGGGATCACTCAACAAGTCAAGAAGATTGAAAGTGTGATTGATGTTAGGGAAATGAGATTGGATGTGACCAAGGTCCAGAAAATCTAAAAGAAATTATTTTTCATCCTCAACCCTCTTAGTACCGTAAAGATAACAAATTCGATCGTCCCAGGGGGTTTTGGGAGTAGACCATCGCTCGGTTTCACTCTGCATCTCATGAGAATTAGTTATAATCTTAGCGATGTTCAAATTTTTCTTCGAGTTGTTCACAACAAAAGGATAATTCTAGTTCTCAAGGGTAGGGTTGATCACCTTCTTATAATATCTTATCTTCCTTTTACCCTCCAGGTCCTTATCATCCCATACCTTATCCTTAAAATTGGAAGTGATAGTGTCTTTGACACTATCCGTGTTTCGTAGGATGATCTCCTCATTTATCACCAAATGGTTGAGCCAAGACTGAGCATCCTTATGCCACCCACGCTTGAGGTGAAGGTGGGGGTTTTGACTAAGTTAGAAGCAATTTTAGGAAGCCTCTTGGATTCCATGCTGTAAAGCTTCTTCTTATATCTCAGATACTTAAACATAACCCTTATTTCACTAGGGGAGAGGCCAAATTCACTCAAGAAGATAGGATCGGGGGTATTTCCCTTGATCTTGAGATTGTAGGTTATGAATTTCTTTTAAATCATCTCAATCTTTCTCCATAACTCCTTTCATATATTGCAACCCGAGACTTCACAACCGTATAAGACAACAGGGGTGACGAGGGTATCAAAGAGGAACCTTTCTTTATTCCAAATAATTATAAATATTAATTAAAACATTTCAACTTTGTCAAATTAAATTAAAAAATTATAATTAATAATTAATAATTAAACTAACCTACAACTGGATATACCAAATTCCAAGAGGGATCAAATCTCTTGAGGGACTAATCTTGTTTAGAGTGAAAAGAGATTTGATCATATTAGGTGTTTGGTAGATTTAAAGTTAAGATGGATCTAAGCTAGTATATGTGTCACATACTATGATAAAACGATATCATAAAATAGAATCATAAAAAAAAATTATTACTTCCTTTTTATTTACATTAAAAAGGCTAATCTATATCTAAAGCATAGCTAACACTTCAATGTTAAAATACATGATTATCACTTCATGTTATCAATCATGAAATTACAAATTAAATCCCAACACATATGACAATATAATCCTATGATTAATTGTTCGACAGCATGAAAATCTGAACTTACATATGACATTATAATCCTCTGATTAATTTCTTATTTTAGACTTTGGTTCTTAGAATCTATTCATAATGTATCTTAAACTATGGATTGCTCCTACAATAATTTCACATATTACAAGTCCTTTACTTGGATTCTATTTAAAGTTTTGTTTTAAAATCATTAACTTTATCGATCTTCGGACGTTATATTTCCTGGCATTATGAGTGGGTGGCAGCTGTATGTCACTAACCATTCATCCACACATTTGATTTTGGGATTATTTCATCTGATGGTCTCCATTCATGACAGAGAGGTTCGGGTAACTAACCCTCTCCTAGCTTCGCTACTCCATCTCGTTCATCTCTACTCAGGGTTTGGTTCTCACCTCTGCAACACCTTCACGCTGGTGCTTGAGGTAACCTCCTTTCCTCCACGCATTCGGCTACAATGTCTCCTTTTCAAGCTTTCTCATTTAGTTTCAGCACATAAGAGTTATGTTGAGATTTTGTTACTGGGTTCAAATAATCATTCAACGGTACTTCTGTTTTTAATCTACATCTCAAGCTGTTTTGTGATCTCTCTGTGAAGGGTTCTTCAATGGTTACCAGGAAAGTTTGGATGTAGATCTTGGTTTGTACTACTCTTTCTTGCTTCAAGTTAAGTGTTCTTCTCTTATAACCTAAGAGAGTTTTCATAGTTTAGCTTGCTTGTTTCCATTCAAAGTTAGGTTTTTCTCAAGGTTTGATGTGGCCATGAGTCTCTTGTTTGAATTCCAATGACTTAGCTCTGTAATTTGTTGGGTAAATGAAAACAGAGAAACCTGTAATACTTTCCTAGGTTCTCAAGGATTATGGCCACATTGCTTGTCCGATTTCTAACAGTAAACTCGTAACCTTTAATGGGTTTTCCCTTAGTAATTATTGGAGTTTAATTTATGTTTATAGTTTTTCATTTTACTCATCACCCTTTTGTTTCCTTATTATTTCAGGTTTTGGTTCACGCTAGGATGTTAGGGTCAAAGCTATTTCTTACATGGAAACACAAGGGAAACCACAACAGGTATGCCCCATTCCATTTTCCAGTTGTATTCCTTTTCTATTCCTGTATGTAATATTGAGGGTCGCACCATCTGCCTGTATAGGTGCAACATTCGCTCCCCACTTCATCTTGCATGCAAGGTCTACTGCATATTTCTTTCTGAGCTCAAGGGGTTATCAATATTAATAAGTGGAATTGGAATTTTTTCTTAGTTTATCCTAAATTTCCTAAATGCGCCTACCCATCATGAGTTAGGAGGAATGTGGCACCTTGACATTTATTAGAATTTCTAAATTTTTTAGTTTCAGAACAGATGTTTCTTGCGAACTGAGAAAAGCCCTTATGGAAGTTAATGGACTTATACTATTAATGTTTACATTTTATACTTGTGTATCAGTTCCTTTACTTTCACTATAAAACTATATTTTTTTTTAAATTCGAACTAGTTATCTCCTTAGCTCGACGATCTGTCGACTTGTCTTTATTTCATGGTCTGTGCATAATGCACCAAGCTCGTTGCTTGAAGTTTTGCTGGAAAAAATGTATACAAATTTTCTTTAGCTTGTGTTCATCAATTATTATGAATGTAATTTCCTTATAGTTTTTCCTCTGTTATTATAATATTCGTTATTGCAATATTGGATTCAATGGCCAAAGGACCATGAATCTTTCCCTATCACTACGGGTCTCACCTCTAAACCTCTAAGCCTCTTTTCTTCCTTAGTCAGGTAATACATAATGTTTAGATGATATTTCTTTGGTTATGTACCTTCTACTCTAGTTTTATTATGAATGGCACACATAAACTTATAGTACATGATTAATAACAATTAGAGTCAAGGTAGTTATACTAGTTATTAAGCTCTGACATTATTTTTTACAGAGTATGATTTCTTCCCTCATACAAATGTTCAGGGTTGTTCTCATTTTATGTAAATCTCTGCAACTTGCTATATCAGATCATGTAATTTCCTATAGAGATATTTTCTAGTTATTTTGGTTATTTATTTGAACTTTAACTTCCAAAATATGTTTACCAAATTTCCTTGTGTATTTTGAAAAACATATTTCTCATAATCTACAGAGATACATACATGTTAACAGATTAATGGTCAAAGAAATACACTTTCCAGAATACTTGAATCTTTACAGTAGATGTAAATACTTACCTATGTACTCTTGATCTTTAAATGATGGTTCCTCCCAACCTTGATAGAGGAAATCACGTCCTCTTCTCCCCCCATGCTCTGCATCAGAGTCTCAGGTAGCAGGAAGATTTTCAAAAGCTAGGCCTCAGGACCTCTGTCTAGCCTACGCTTTCTCTGGGTTTTAGAGCTCCACTGGTGCCTACCAACTCTAGACATCTCTTCCCTTCACAACATACTATTGTAAACCCATTTCTCCTCTTTTTACAGAACCCCTCCCCCTCCTCAACATTTCCCTTTTATCCTCTCATGGAAGGTAACTATCAGAAGCTTCCTCTAACCTTTTACCTTGGACCTTGGAATTATTTTACCATTCAGTTAAATTAATTATTCAAGATAATTATTTATTTTATTTTCAAAAAATAAAATTGAATTCTTACTAAGGAATAACCATATTCGTTAACAATTCAAATTTTTTCTGTAAAAGTCTATTGATCATAATTAAAAATAAAACAAGGGGTTACATCTTCCCCCTCTTAAGTCAAACACCGTCCTCACTGTCACTTTTTCATGGAAACATTTTTGGGATATAATTTTTGAACAGAATTTTCATCCACCCAAGTAGCATCGTCTAGGATAAAGTTATTCCACTGCACCTTAACTTTGGGGATGACTCACCTTCAGAGCGTTATTTATCTATGATTAAGGATACGTTAAGGTTCTACGAGTAACTTGTTGTTCGGTTCTACCTGCAAAAAAAATATTTTATAATTAATTTAATTAAGACCCTTTTTCATTGTAAACCAAAATGTCAACATGACTTACATGTACGCTCTGTCACTATATCACATGTTTGGTTTCATGCATGTATTGCTTCAACAAAGATACATGGAACACATTATGTTCCAATATATGACTAGGAAAATCCAGTCGATAAGCCATCGACCCTATTCGTTCCAAAATATGGAATGTTCCACAATACCTGAGAGCCATCTCAAAGTGCTTTTTTTGGTTTTATTCTCACATACATGTGATCGCGTGCCTCAAATTCCCAGAAAGCTCTTTTTCGATCTGTATATATATTTTTCCTGTCTTGGGATGCTTTTAAGTTTTTTCTAATCTTTCTCACCTCCCGCTCCATTTCCTCAAACATTTTTGGTGAGAGAATCAATTTGGTTTCCATACTGCTCTAATTTATGGGGGCTTGGCATCGTTTTCCATACAATGCTTCGAAAGGGCTCATCTTGAAGATTATTGATATTCGTTATTTAGGCGGATTTAACTAGATGAAAATACTTCCCCCACTTTGTGGGTTGTTGCATTACATACATGCGCAACATATCTTCCAATATTTTATTCACCCTCTCCGTCTATTTGTCAGTCTGAGGATGATAAGCAGTACTGAACTATATTTCTATTCCCAAACTAGTAAAAATTTCCTTCCAGAAAGATGATGTAAACTTCACATCTCTATCGGAGATGATGACTCTTAGAATACCATGTAGCCTGAATACTTCTCTCATGAAGGTGTCAGAAATTTGTATGATCTTGTAAGTTTACTGGACATGTATGAAATGAGCTACCTTACTGAGTCTATCCACCACCACCATAATTGTGTTATTGTGTCTTTTACTTCTTGGTAATCATGTGATGAAATCAACAGAAATAACCTCCCATTTCCATTCCGGTACAGGAATAGAATGAAGTAATCCGGCTGGATGTTGGTGCTCCACTTTGATTTTTTGACATTCCAAACATTTGGTCAAGTATTCATAAATGTTCCTACACATTCTGGGCTAGAAATAGTCTTCCTTGACTGCTAGGAACTTCAATGACACTCATCCAATATCAGCTCCCTTATGCTCATCTGATTTGGAATACATATCTTCTTTCAAAATTTCAGGAGCTTTTCATTATTAATTTCATAATATGATCATGGATTACCTTCTTTTTCGGCCTCTTTTTCTTGCAGCCAGAAGAATTGATATTCAAGATTTCTTTTTGTCTCCTCTGTGATTTTCTCCTCGAACTTAGATTCAATATGATTAAAATAGATTTCATAGATGCAATGTAGTTTTCTGCTTAAAGCTTCAATAGTTTGGTTCTCCTTACCTTTTACATGTTGATGTCAAAATCAATTTCGCTTAGGAATTCATTCCATCTTTCTTGGCGAGCATTTAAATTAGATTTCTTAAAATATTTGGTCAAACTTCTATGATCGGTTCTTAGTTCAAACCTTTTTCCCAACAAGTAGTGTCTCTAGACTTGAAGGGCATGTATTACTGTAGTTAACTCTAAATCATAGGAAGAGTATCTCTTCTCATGATCCTTCAACTTCTTGGATTCATATGCTATAAACTTACCCTCTTGGGTCAATACTGCTCCCACCCCTTCCTTGTAGGTATCAGTGCCGACTTAAAAATTTCTACATGGATCCACTACTTTTAGTACAGGAGCAGTAGTTAATAATTGTTTTAATCGTTAAAAATTGGTTTGACACTCTTTAGTCCACTTAAAGACTCGCCTCTTCATTTGCAAGGAGGTAATGGGGAAGGCTATTTTAGAGAAGCCTTCAATGAATAGCCAGTAGTAACCATATAGGCTCATGAATGAACATATGTCAGCTACATTCCTGGGAAATCTCCACTCCATAATTGTTTTTATCTTTTCGGGGTCCACATAAATCCCTTTAGCAGATATTACATGGCCCAAGTACTAGATTTGTTCCTTGTAAAAATCACATTTGCTGAATTTGGCATAAAGCTAGTGCTCCCACAACATTTTCAGCAACAAGCGTAAATTTTGTTTGTGTTCCTCAAAATTTTTAGAGTAGATCAATATATCAACAATGAAGATTAAAACAAATTTATCCAAAAATGGGTGAAAGATATCGTGCATCAGGGTCATGAAAGTTGATGGTGCATTGGTTAACCAGAATGGTAGCACCACAAATTCATAATGTCCATACCTAGTAAGGAAATTTGTTTTGGATATGTCTTCATCCTTAATCTGTATCTAGTGATATCCAGATCTTAGATCAATCTTGGAAAATGCCATTTCTCCCTTCACCTAATCGAAAAGGTCATCTATTTGTGGCAATGGGTATTTATTTTTTGCAGTCAGATTATTGAGTTGTCGGTAGTCCATATACATCTACATTGTACCATCCTTATTATTGACAAACAATATTGGTGCTCCCCAAGGGTACACACTTGGCTGAATATATCCTTTATCTAATAATTCCCGCAACTGCATTTTTAATTCTCTCAAATTGGGAACGCTCATTATGTATGGTACTCCTTGTGATACAAGTGTTTCCCTGGGTATTAACTCTATAATAAAATAAATATCTCGCTTCAAGTGTAATCCTCAAATATTTTCAGGAAACACGTCCATGAACTCCTCGACGACTAGTATGTTTTCCATCATCAAGGTCTTGTCTTTGGAGTAAGATAACCCCACCTGAATTGCATATAGCTAGCACTCTTTTCTAATAAATTTACTCAACTAGGATGGAGTGACGGGACACAATTCCAATGGATTCTTAATTCCTTGCAATTCTTAACGAGTTCCATATTCAACCTTTAAATGGACAATTTTCTCTTTACAATCTACCAGTGAACATTGTCTCTCTAACCAGTCCATCCCCAGTAAAATATCATAGGAGCCATAATGGAGGATATTCAGTTCTATTTTTATATGTTGTTTTTCTATATCCAAAATACAATTCGGGACTTTGGTATTAACTCATCTTTTTGCTCATGTAGCCAATTATACCAGCCATGGATTTTTAAATTTTTGGCTTTGCAGTTTAGAGTTTTCAACTACTCCGGGACTTAAGTAACTTAAACTTGCACTAAGATCAACCAAAATAGAAACAGTTTGGGATTGTAGCTTACCTTCCAGTTATATCATAGTTGGTTGGAAATTCTCTTGTTGATCTTCTAGTGACGCATTGATCCATGGTAAATTTCGAGCAACACTCCCCACTATAAACGCTTCTTGCAGATTAGATACCACTTCATTTCTTTTGCGATGAGGTCAATTCTTAAAGTAATGTGCCTCATCACAACCCCAACATTGTAATGGTCAGTTTTGGGACTGTCCAAGGTCTCGCTTGCTAGATGCCTCATTTAGTCTTTATTCACCTACCCACTTGCACCTTTGTTGATTTTTCCCTAATTTCCTGTTTGTTTAATTCCTAACAACATTTTTATAATTCCATGATTTGTTGTTTTTAAAATTTGAGGGGCCTTTCTGCCATTTCTTTAGTGGCCAATTTTTTCTAACCTCTCTCTTTGCCTTGGACTGCTGATAGCACATTCGCGCTTTCCGAATCACTTCATCCATCATCTTTGGATTAGCAAATTCAATCCTCTCCTTCATGTGAGCAGGAAAAATACTCAAGAATCGTTGTAATTTTTCTTTCTCATCCATTAAATATGGTACGTACTTTAATAATGAGGTGAAATTAGTGATGAAATCATCCATAGATAATTGAACCAACCTTAAATCATGAAACACTCGATATTTTTCATCATAAAATCATTTTGTTAGGTACTTGTCCATGAGATACTACTAGAACTCATCCCAAGTCACATTCTTATCTTCAATTCCACGCATGCTTTTAACTTCCTCCCACCATAATGTAGATTTTTATTGCAATTGTTAGATATTCAAGTGAGACTTGAGTTTTTTGTTGTATTCATAATATTGGAAATATTTATTCATGTTAATTATCGATGCTTCCGCCACATCCTCAACTTCTCCATCGAAAGTAGGAGGTTTAATTTTCCAGAACTCACCTTGTAATTCTACTTTCTGCTTCTTCAGTTCTTGTTGATCAGAAACATTCCTAGATTCAACTTCATTGTACATCCTACTCTTATTACTTCATTGGGTATGACTCACTTCTAGATTTTCATGGGATTTTTTCCGTTGCTCTCCTTCCAAATGGGTGTCCCTCTCTGGGCTAGGCTGTGTAGTGGGATGATTCTACTTATCTGAGAGGCTCTTAATTATTCTTTCTTGTTCTCTCATCAACCTTTCATTATCGCTTCGAACCCGAATCATATATTTTTGGAGTTTTTGTATTATATCCAACAAGCTATTGGTCTGTCATTGTTTCTCTTCTAGTAATCTACAGGTTTTTTGGTGCTAGTCCATGCTCAATTGTACCCACACTTCTAGATTAATGTCAGGATTGGACAGGGGAGCAGCTTCCCCTATATTTCTTGGTGTTTGATGGCTAGATCCCCTCCTCATTGGAACCTTTACCAAACTTCCTGTCACTCTCTAACTCTCTCTCTCTTTGTACAATTTAAAACAGGAATAGAAAATCATTAGAGTTATCTTTAATGGCCCGACTGGCCCCAACGTGTGACCATGCTCTGGTACCACTTGTCACATACTATGATAAAACCATATCATCAAATATAATAATAAAAAGAAAATTATCAATTCGTCTTTATTTACATTAAAAAAGCTAATATATATCTAAAACATAGCTAACAATTCAGTGTTCAACAACCTGATTATCACTTGATTTTATCAATCATGCAATTAAAAATTAAATCCCAGCACATATGACATTATAACCTATTATTAATTGTTCGAGAGCATGAAAATCTGAAATCACATATGACATTATAATCCTATGTTTGATTTCTTATTTTCGACTTTCGTTCTTAGAATGTATTAATAACATATATTAAACTATAGATTTATCTTGCAATCACATCACGTACTACAAGTCCTTTACTTAGATTCTATTTTTTTTTTTAAATCATTGAATTTCTCGATCTTCGGAAGTCTGGCTGCCTGGCATTATGGGTGGGTGGAAACTGTATGTCTCTAACCATTCATCTACATGGTTGAATTTGGGATCCTTTCATCCGACGACCTGCATTCATGCTGGAGAGGTTAGGGTAACTGATCCTCTCCTAGCTCCGCTACTCCAGCTCATTCGTCTCTACTCATGGTTTGGTTCTCATCTCTGCAACACCTTCATGTCAGTGCCTGAGGTAACCTCACTTCCTCCACACATTCGACTACAATGTCTCATTTCTGGTCTTGCTCGTTCATTTTCAACACATAAGAGTTATGTTCACATTTTGTTACTAGGTTTGAATAATCATTCAACAATAC
This sequence comes from Pinus albicaulis, assembly GCA_034641835.2. Lineage (NCBI taxonomy): Eukaryota > Viridiplantae > Streptophyta > Pinopsida > Pinales > Pinaceae > Pinus > Pinus albicaulis. The sequence continues at coordinate 1,181,479,616 of CM076581.1, forward strand.
TTCTCTTTGTAATCTACATGTGAAGTTGTTATGTGATCTCTCTATGCAGAGTTCTTCAAAGTTTACTAAGAAAGTCTGGCTATAACTCTGGGTTTGTACTACTCTTTCATGCTTCAAGTTAAGTGTTCTTCTATTATCCCCTCATAGGGTTTGCATAGTTGAGCTTGCTTGTTTCCATTTGAAATTCAGTTTTTCTCACAGGTTGATGTGGCCATGTCTCTCTCGTTTGAATTCTTGCAACTTACCTTTGTGATTTTCTCGGTAAATGGAAATAGAGAAACCCGTAATACTTGCCCAGGTTCTGAAGAGTTATTTCCACATTTCTTACCCAGTTTCTCATAGGTAAACCAATAACCTTTAATGGGTTTTTCCTCAGCAATTATTGGTGTTTAATTTATGTTTACAGTTTTTTTTAACTCAATTTTCACCCATTTGTTTCCTTATTGTTCTAGGTTCTGGTTCGCAGCAAGACATGGGGGTCAAAACGATTTCATACATGGAAACAAAAGGGAAACCACAATAGGTATGCCCCATTCCATTGTCCATTTGCAATATTTTTCTATTTAATTATGGAATACTGACGGTCGTACCCTTTGCCTGCATAAGTGAAGCGTTTGGTCCCCACTTCATCTTGCATGCAAGGTCTACTGCATTTTTCTTTCTGAGCTCGAGGGGTTCTCAGCATTAATAGGCATAAAATTTATTTTTTCTTAGTTTAACCTAACAGTCCTAACCGTGCCTACCCATCACAGGTTAGGAGGACTGTGGCATCTTAATTTTTGTTAGAATTTGTACATTTTCAATTTCAAAATAGATGTTATTTTCGAAATGAGAAAAGCCTGTATGGCAGTTAATGGAATTCTATTGTTAATGTTTAAATTTTCTAATTGTGTATCAGTTCCATTACTTACACTCTAAGACTATATTTTTGTTTTAAATGCAAACTGGTTGTCTCCTCAGTTCAACGGTCTGTCGACTTATATTTATTTCTTGATCTGTGTGTAATGCACCAAGACTGCTACTTGAAGTTTTGCTAGAAACAATTTATACGAATTATCTTTAGCTTTTTTTCGTCAACTATTACAAGTATAATTTATTTTCAATTTTTCCTCTACTCTTATAATATTAGTTATTGCAATATTGGATTCAATGGGAAGAGGACCATGAACCTTTCCCTGTCACTGCGGGGCTTGGATCTAAACCCATGAGCCTCTTTGCTTCGTTAGTCAGGTAATACTGAATGTTTATATGATATTTATTTTATTATGTACCTTGTACTCTAGTTTTATGCTGAATGGCACACATAGACTTATAGTACATGATTAATAACAATTCTAGTCAAGGTAGTAATTACTTGTTATTAAGCTTTTCCATTATCATTTACATAGTATGTTGTCTTCCCTCATACAAATGTTCAGGTATATTCTCATTTTATGTAAATATCTGCAGCTTATATCATGCACTTTCCTATATATCTATTTTCTCGTTATTCTGGTTATTTGTTTTAACTTTAGCTTCCAGAATATTTCTTCCATATTTCCTTATGTATTTAGACTAACATATTTCTCATAATATACAGAGATACATACATTTTAATAGATTAATGATCTAAGAAGTACATTATCTAGATTACTTGACTCTTTATAGCATATGCAAATATTAACCTCTACTCTTGATCTTTAACTGATGGTTTCTCCCAACCTTGAGAGAGGAAATCATGTCCTCTTATCCCCTCGTGTTCTACACTAGAGCCTCAGGTAGCAGGAATATTTTCAGAAGTTAGGCCTTAGGACCTCTATCCAGCCTACAGTTCCTCTGTGTTTTAGAGCTCCAATTGCATCTACCAGCTCTAGATAGCTCTTGCCTTCACAAAATATTGTTGTAAATCTATTTTTCCTCTTTTTGCAGAACCCCTTCCCCTCCTCAGGATTTCCTTTTATCCTCTTGGGGAAGATAACTATCAGAAACGACCTCTACCTTTTTACCTCAGATCTTCGAATTCTTTTACCATTCCGTTAAATTCATTATTCAAGGTAATTGTTTATTTTATTTCCAAAAAACAAAATTTAATTCTTACTAATGAATAACCATATTCTTTAACAATTCAAATGTTTTTTTTTTTTTGTAAAAATATATTTATCATAATTAAAAATCAAACGAGGTGTTACAATATGTGCTTTATCCTTTCTAATAGCAACTTGAGTAATTCTTTTGGTACATTTTGAGGATCTTCTATGGTGTAATGTGGAATCATATAAGGTGATTGGTATAATCCTGAATGAAATCTTAATTAAAGTTTATGTGAAAGATATTTTTTTATCTAGTAATATTAATGATAAATTTTCCCACTATAACAATTGAGAGATTATTTGGTTAATAAAATATTTCGTCATTTTTAACATATTTATTTCATTTTAGGCACATTTAAAGTAATTTGATTGTAAATTTATATTATTTTTTCCATTTTAAAACTATGTTAGATAAAACTATTTTATTTTTTCCATTTTAAAACTATGTTAGATAATAAAGATAATTTATCATTTTAGTAAAAATTTATTTAAAAAATTAATATTATTTTACTTAATTATTTTTTTTGTTTTGGCTTTTTTTTTTCTAACCTTTTTGATTATTTTTTAAAACATTTAATTTTAATCATATATATTCATAAAAATATTTTTTTTAAATAATTTTTTAATAAATTAGTCATATTTCTTTTATTATTATTTAAAAATGTACATAATTATATATATATATATATATATATATAATTAAGGCTAACAATTATTGTTGTTGTTATTATTATTATATAATCCTAAGTCTATGATAATGGGATCTCTATCCCAAAGGATGCCTTCCCATTTAACTTTATTGGAATAGGCCAACATTTCATATATAAGAATTGGGGAGAAGAGTTTGTGCAACCATTCCAACTACGGACCATTAACACTCCTGCAAGTAGCTTTTTGTGAATGTTATCTTAACCAAAACCCAATATGGCTATGGAATAAGAGCTAAACAACATTAAGTAAGAGGTATTGTCCCTTAAGAATTTCTAATGAATTATTTTAAGTGTTATGATTTTCTTTAAATAATTTTCATGAAAATATATATTTACAAATACCAACCAATGATAATTGGTAGCATTGATGATTAACAACTAGTTTTAGTTTATATATATATATATATATATATAACAATTTAATAAAGTGCATATTTTTAACCTACTACCAAATAGATGTGTAATTTTTCCCCCTTTTCAATAAAATACTTAACATTTAAAATAATAATAATAATAATAATTATTTCAAGTTTAAATAAAATACACGATTTCCCTATCAAAGAAATATAAATAAAAAAAGTAAAATAGTTCCTCTTATTTTATTTTTTAAGTGAGAAATAACATTTTAAAAAATTAATATCTTAATGTCCACCTTTAATAAAATATTCTAATATCAATTTTTACTATAACATAATTAAAATAAAAATTTCTAATAACTTTGTTAATAACATATATATACATAAATAAAAATATTCTAAACTTATTTTTATGTATTTTACACTCAATATTTTGTTCTAAATGAAAAATATTAGATTTATAATCTTTTTACGTCTAAAAAATTATAACTAAAATAAATTTAACTTAATATAAGGAATTTGGTTTCTGTGATCCATAAATTATGTATCAAAACTTTCAGTGAAAATCACATTCCAGTAAATTGTGTCGACGCGTTTCGAACCAGCCAGTATAGTTCATCATCTTGTCTTGATGATGAATCACATTTACTGGTTCAAAGCGACACAATTTACTTGAATATGATTTTCACCAAAAAAAATTTGAAACTATACTTAATATATTTTAAACTAAAAAAATATTACACTTCACATCTTTATACATATAATGAATTTATAAGTAAAATAATTTTAAACTAGCATCTTTCAAAAGATTATATGTTTTAAATGAAAAATAAAATAACTCGTTGAAAAGCTCTTCAATGAAGTAACATTTCCCATTTTCACTTCGTAAATACATTCGAATTTTAATTGATTGTTACTTATCATTCAACCTTTCGAGTCGAACGAAGATGCGAGTAGTAATCTCAGTGCTTTATGCGAATATTGATGAGATTGTATTTTTGGTCAGCGTATATTGATGAGATTGTATTTTTTTGGCTAGGGAAGGGGCTATGGTACTTGTTTTGATGTCCAAATTTATTTATTTTAGATAATTTTGTAGAATTTTTGTAATTTTAGGTAAAGTTTTGGGAAAATGTTAAATATTTTTATGTTTTTTAAATTTAAAAATATATATATATTTTTTATTTGGAAAAATATTATTTTTAATATTTTTATTTGTCAAACAAGTATTAAAATAAGTTTCTTATTTTTAAAAATTTTATTTTTAAATTTTTATTGGTAGAGCAAGCCTTGATATGACATACTTTCAGTGATGGAAGGATTTCTATTTTTAGTATTTGTTAATGTTTTACAAATCATTTTAAAATAGGAAAAAAACTAATTGTGTAAGTGACCATTTCATTTCTGAGTGTTCTAACATTGACATTGACATTGACAAAATTCTATAACTATGTCTTTTACGTAGGTAGGTCAGGGGGTGTTTCCTAGTGTGCTTATCTATTATTTCATTTTAAACTTTTATAGTATTTAGTTTTGCAAGAGACCAATTGCATAGAGCTATGAATTTGTCCAGAATGAAGGATGCGTGGAAGAGGAGGTATGAGCGAGAGAATGAAGGTGTAAAGAGAACTTTATTCCATAGACACGAAATTATTTTAACTTTAAACAAAAATCTAGTATCCAATATTAAATGAAGTCTCTTTTTAATGTGTGAGAAATGATGGTTGTGTGGGACAATGGTTGTGCAGAGAAAGGAACATAAACTTTGATTTGTAATCTAAATACATTTGCCTCTTATGGTGGAATGATGTGTGCTCCTTTTAATTGATAAAGTATGTGCAGTTTTCAAAACTATCTTCAATGACTTTGATTGCTTAAGAACTACAAACAATGAATATTGGTATTCAAGGTTTCTGAATACTATGTGCATTTTTTATTTAACATTTGTGAATTTAATGCTTTATTATTCAATATTAAAATTAAGTGTCCTTTTAATGCATGTGAAGAAGAATTGGTGTGCTAGATAATCAGTGTGTGGAGTAAGAAACATAAACTTTCTTCTACAATGTTATGGTCCTCCTTCCTCACATCCTGGTATATGATAGTACATATTAATCAACTAATGAGGAATAAGACTGAAGGGCCAAATTTATTCCATATACATAAAATTCATTTAACTTTAAGCATAAACTTAGTATCCAATATTAAACATATATATATTTTTTCGTACTTGTGAAAAAAAATGTTGTGTAGAAAAATAAATATAAAGAACAAGAAACAAAAACTTTAATTCTTAACGTTCTATATTTTAGGATAGATTTCTCTTTAAAAATTGAATAATATAAACAATAAAAATAAACTAATATATATTTATACAAAAATAAAATAAATAAATTTCTTTTTAATAAAACAAATATAAATTATTCGGAAAAAAAACAAAACATTGTATAAATAAATTATAAGAGAGTTAGCACTGTCAAAATCAAATACCAAATATTATGTGTGACGTGATATATTATATTTCAAATTCAGAAACCATTTCATTAGTTATCGTCTGTCAAATTTGTTAAACAAAATTTATTAAAAAATATCAATAGAACTTGAGCGACAATTTCATTTAAAAAATTAAATTTATTAAAAATATTTAATAATAATAAAAATTGAGCGACAATTTCATTTAAAAAATTAAATTTATTAAAAATATTTAATAATAATAAAAATTGAAATATATGTTTTTAAAAGATAGGCTTAATTTAAATATTTAGATGTTTCAAAGAATTTGAATATAGTTAAATACACGTGGTTGTATGATATATATAAATTGTATTTGACTATTTTAAATAATCATTATAACACGTACCAAAATTTTGCCATAAGTTAAAATTTAGTGATGAAAATTTCCAATTTTAATAATTTTTGATAACCTTTTTTTTAAGGTAAATATATATCTTTTAAATAATGTAAAAATTTAAAAATATACATGTATTTAAAATTGAGTTAAAAAAAGCTTATACATAAAATTTGGCAATAAATTTTAAAAATTCACACATATATATATTAATATTAAAATTGCAATTTCTATACTTTCAAAAGATAAACTTATCCGTTGTTTTAAATTAAATTGTAAGACATTTAAGCTATACCATAAATTATGCTCTCTAGGTTCATACAAACAACCTTTCATTACAAAATTATTTTTTAATTATTTAATAAATTATATTTACTACAAAATTAACGTATTTTGAAACTTTGTTGCTTTATATTTTTTTTTCTAAATTTAATAGATTATTACTATTTTCTATTTATAAACGAAAGTAGGGCAAAATGATACAACTTTAGGCCTCAACGTGCCCATAGGAAATCAGATGGTTGTCTTAACGAGTTATAGGCCATCCAAAACATATACATCTTAAGTCTAATTCTTATTGTCTTCAAATAGATAATATCAGTATCACTATTTGCAGGCATAGGCATAATATTATAATAATAACTATCCGCTAACATTATCAAAAACTAAAACTAGGATGATCATTTCTCAATTCAACATAGAACACAGTAGCCATCAGTCATCATCTCACTCCACAGGAGCCAGATCTTTGACACTGGAGCGACGCATATCAAACTCGTGCATGGGTTGCAATTCCTTCTCGATTCTGCTTAAGCGGACATACTGATGGTGCTGTCAAAGGTTCATTTCCTGAATGGAGCTATTGATCTTAGCTAAACTTGTTGCAGCTTTGGGGTCACCCCTCACCTCTTGAACATACATTATTATGTTAACCAGAAGGCATTTCAACAACCAATATGTTGGAATGGAATGATGGAATAATGAAATTTTTCCTCGAGTGTGACTAGGGTCAGTGATGATGTGGCTGAGTTCTTCCTTAGCAGTTTCTTTTTCTTTCTCCTCCTTGGATTTTGCATGGCCCTCCCATCCATGAATCAAGGACTTGATGTAACATCGTGTCTCCTCAGAATATGCTTCAAACAAATTTTCCATAACTTTCTTGCCCTGCTTGACAGGAGGTTTTGAAACTTTGGCCTTTTCTTTTTTCTTTCTTTCCTTTTTCGCCAAGTTTCCTTTGGCCGTAGTTTTTACAGTGCGGCCTTCCAACAATATTCTCAGCTCGAACGGTTTGCGTTGAAGACCTGTAACAATGACAAATTTAAAATATCCCAATTGAGTATAAAACTAGTAGATAAACGAGGCTTGAATTCTACCAGCAGAAGTTGGAGGATGTTGCTTTAAGAGACTCAGAAAAAGCAACGTGAATACAGATTTCCTATCCCAACCCAGATAAAACTTGTGCCCCTTAGTAGTAAACCCATAAGTCTGGGTAGATGGAAAAGTCAGAGACAGCACTGGAACTATGACCATACCACCCTTATTCTAGTTACCCATTTTACCTTTGACCCAGGCACCCCTCCCAAAAGAACTGACAGAATGACAGTTAACGAAATTAGTTAAAAGGCTGACTCACTAATAACACAACCTCATATTCCGACCCTCAACTAACACACCACTAGTGTTAACATCATTAGAAGCCATACATGTGACTTCTGACATCTCGAGATACAAATTGAAGGACGACAGAGGAATAGGATACCTAGAATTACTACCATGCAAATTAAAACAGTGTCAAGCCGTAATCAAGGAAAAAACTAGCAGGTCCACACATCTCCCCAGTGGAAACAACTTAATCATGCAGGACATGCAAGATGGAGTATACCCAGACATAGACCAATTGACAACCTTCCTATTTAAACCTACCAGAACTTCTACCAGGTCCTTTCGACCCATATATCCTTCATCTTCTTCATTAAAAAAACTATTGCTAATGATATCCGTGCACCATATTATAGAATAGGAAACCAGATATATAAAATCAAGGAAAAGCAGAATCTTTCTTCACATGCCATAGTATGCATAGACTTATTTCATCATTATGACATATGGAGAATTAGATACATATCAATTCAAAGTTGCAGGTTGCAAGTCCTCTATGGTAGTCTAGTCAGTTGACACGGATCGTCGCGGCAAGACCCAAACATGCATAGATAGCTAACATGTAGAGGAGAATGACACTGCACAGAATAACCGGAACCATGTTAATACCCCGCGTCTATCTAACCACGACACACATTCTAACTTCTCTTTGACAACCCACGTGAGTCGCCAAATTGTTCTCCATGTTATTTTAATAATTTCATAATTAACTAAACCGTCCACACGTCATCCTCGACTTTGATACCACTGTTACCCACTTCCCATCACGACAACGTGACTTTGACCTCACCAATTGGCACCCCGGTCGGGGGTGTTGCTCCGTAAATTTCATTCAATCAACCCAAATTTCAAATTTCCAAATTTCTCACACAACCACCTGCGACATGTTTCATGTTCGTCGACTAAACAATAAAAGTAAGACGTTTGGCGAGTCGTTGGATATCATTGATTTTTCGATTACGCATCGAACGACTTTTCAGAAAGGTATTATTTAGGGTCAGCTCTGTGATCCTTATTCTAATGTTATACTGTAGAGTTTATTTCTTTCAATGGTTAATGTTTATGAACAAATAAAATAAAATAACGGCTGTGGAATAGAAAAGAGCGGAGCGGTAGAAATGATCAATTCAAATAATAGAATAATAAAGCATAAATTCTTTATGCTTAAAACAATAAAACAAAAAATTGTACATGATTTAAAATGTTCCCTTTCCTTAGTTTCCTTCAGGCATCATTAAAAAAAAACAAAAGTAAATATGTAAACCAGACTTCTGCATGGACCAATCATATGGAAAGCTTTCATTATTGCTATTTAATTAGAGTTTAAACTTTTGATGAAGGACCATGGCACTTAAAATAATAAAGCTGTATATTTGATTATGCTATACATTTTCCTTTTAGCTTTATAAAATTGCATACGTATAGAATTCTCATTGAAGTTTGCAAGAAGATTTATTTTAGACATTACTTTTATATTCCATTGCGTTGGGTTAGTTGGTCTATATTTATATATTAGCCAATGCTTGATATTTTCCTTAAAAAAGAGTTTGGTAAATATAAGGTTTAAATAGTTTGATTTATTTTACCGTTTATTTTTATATTCCATAGCGTAGGGTTACTTGGTCTATATTTGTATATTAGCCAATGTTTAACATTTTCATAAAAGGAATAGGTTGATAGTTTTAAAACATTATATTTAATTTAAATATTTTTAATTATTTTATAAAATTTTAAAATAATTTATAAATAATTATAAATGGAAAATGGTCAATTTTAAATTTTAAATCTTACATGTTAGGAAATTATTTATTTCCAATTATTTTCCTTACAGGAATATCTATAAATTAATTCACATTTATCATTATAGGAATATCTATGAATCTATTGCAATTTATCAAAAAAATTAGAGGAAATTTAATTTTTGTATATATAGATTATTAAGAAAATATGGAGAGAGTAAAATGCGAAACTTTAAAGAAAGCTAGAAATAATGTATGATAATAAGTTTTTGAAAAATATAGACAAAAATGAAGAAAAAAAAATATTAGTGATGGATTTTAAGTTTGATAAAATTGACATTAAATTATAAGAAATGTAAAAGAAAAGAAACAGTCCAACCAAAAGGGGAGAGGTAAACAACATAGAACATCTTAATATGAGGAAAACATTAATGAATTAGAAGAAAAAATAAATAACAATTTGATCATGAATATTTTGGAAAAAAAACTGCACATCAAACCCATTAAGAGAAAAAACTATAAGGTTATAGAGTTAGATAATGAATATCAGAAAAGAATATTTGGCCTCATAATTTATTTATTTATTTATTTTAAATAAGATGGAAACATAATAGATTACAAAAATTGGAAAAATAAATTAAATAAAAGAAACTACCAATAATGTAAGATATCTTAATATAAAGAAAAAATTAAAGTATTAGAAGAAAAAATAAATAACAATTTGACCCTAACTAGTTTGCAAAGTAGAGTGGATACCAAACGAGGTAATGAGTAATTTTATAGAGTTAGAATATGAACATAAAAAAATAGCCTTCAACCTTATAATTTTGGTTTAAAAGATAAGAAATATTTTGAGGTGTTATCAGTTTTCATGGAAGAATTAAAAAAAAATTCAATTGAAATAACTTGTACCATAAAAGAAAAGAGGTTAGGAAAAATAATTGATCATAAGGATAGGGTAATTTTTATTAAGGTAATTTCTAACAATCCTAAGTATGACATACTCACAAAAAATATTTTAAAATTACTAAGAGTAGTTATAAATGAAGATTAGTCAATTCGGTTCAACTTGGTTGGTTAGGAGGACTGAATTTTATCATCCTCATCCAGGTTCCATTCCTGCAAGTGACATGTTGAGCTCCTCGCCCTTGCTTCAAAAAAAAAAAACCTCATGTGCGGCCAAAAAATCCCCATTTCATTCCAAAATACTAATAGATTCATGTACAATATAATGCCCCTAACACGGAAGGATTTTTCTTGTGGTCAATATGGAACAAGATATCATACTATAGAGAAATTGGAGGCGAGCTATAGTTTTCTACCCAAAAATATAACATATTTCCTCACAATAGGATTCACAATCAATATCCTTCCAATAAACACATGTGGGTGGAGAATACATATATTAACGCTAATAATATTTATATAGGAAGAAAGTACTAAAAATTTGGATTATAAAGAGTGGAAGATTCCTAGAAAAACCATCATGCTTCTTATAATGAGTTCTTAAAACGAAAATTACAAATAGACTATAAAACACTAATTAAAAGGAAAAAAAAAATTATATAAATAGAAATAATGAGAACCTTTTGCACCTTTCTAAGGTAGATATTAAGAAATTATAAAGAAAAATTCTAATTTGTAAAAATAAGGAAAACAATATAATTCCCTTGAGGGATTTGAATTTCTACATGGAAAATTTTATGATTCTCTTGATCTTGTGGATAACATTTAAGCGTTTTGTTCAGAGGAAGAATTATTTCCTATAGAAGACATAGATCTTTGGGTTAAGTGACTCACAGAGGGAAAGCTAAGGACATCTAAGGCTACTAAGTACAAATATTAAATATGGGAGGGTTTATCCTCATCTCTCACATTAATAAGCTCTTCAACTTTTGCAATCATGCAGGGCTTCCATAAATGTTGGGCTTGAAAGGTTCATTATACCTATTTCTAAAATTTGAGATAAAAAATCCCTCTAGTTATAAGACCGTTATGAGTAGTAGCTTTTTTATCCAAGTTATATGGAATTATTTGAATATCAATATAGGATAAAAATCCATGAAAAAAGAGTTGGAGGTCAATTTCAATTTAGAAAAACTCTCTCAATTCTGGACCACCTTATTATTCTTAATATACTTGCAAGAATTATCACAGTAATATATCTAATCAATTTTGTTATTTTATTGAATTCTAGAAAATATTTTGACATTATGTCGATGAGTAACCTTTGGAACAGATTAGAGGAGCTAAAATTTTATTTTAATTTGAGATATGTTTCGATAAGGCCATATGATAATGTTATTGCGAAGTATAATAACCTTGAGGGCTAATTTGAATAAATTAAGTTAAGAAACATTATCCCCTATCCATTACCCTTTTCGGCATATAGTTTGTCAACAAGTTAAATGGTGATTTGGATGAAGCAGGTTGCGCCATCCTGATTGTACCTAGTATAATCACCATACTTCTTCTTTAAATCAATGATAGTTTTCTTATGTTGAGGAGTCACTATGATATTGATAAGTAACTAAAAATTATTCAAAACTTCTACCATAGTGTGGCATGACTATTAACGCTAATAAAACAAAGGTTATGATAATTAAGTCCAAAATGATCACTTATGATAATTTCATGAATGATAACAATAAATTGAAGGAAGTAACTTTGTAAAATGTCTTGGAATCAATTCTTAGGATAAGGTTAATTGGAACTATAGTATTGGAAAAAGGATAAATGGAGGATGAAAAAATTATTTTTATGGACGACAAAATAGTTATAAATAAGTTTACTTTTAGTTATGGAATATGAAGTTTATGAGTACAACATCTTTACAGAATCATGGAGAAAGAGAACAAAAAAGTGTTTTATAGAATATAATTTCACAATTAAAGGAAACACACATTATCCTATCATTCTCATATATGAAAGTATTTTTCCTATTGAAAACACAACTATGTATTGGTACCTATTATACAAGAACAATATAAAGAACATGAAAGACACTAGGATCCCTAAAATTTCTTTAAAGTCCAGCCAAAGAAAATTTCCACTCATCCAAGAACATGGAAGACAAGAGACTTCTTAAAATTTCCTTAAACTCCACCCAAACCAAATTGCAACTCACACAAGGTTAGCCACCTTGCTTCTCTGTACATTAACAGGTTAATAAATATAATTACTTCTAAGTTTAAGAAGCCCAAATCTAAAAAATATCCTAAATTATAAATTTCCTTTAAATTATTATTATTATTATAAATTATAAAAATAATTAATTTATGAGTTAAACATATATACATGTAAAAAAACCATGTAACAAGATGCTTAACTATGCTGATTCATCTCTAGTTTACCATTAAGATTATTAACTTATAAAGAGGATTTGTTACAGTATCAGGAGCGAATATCATGCCTTACTAATACCAAATGCACAAAAAAACCATAACTTATATTCACATGTCACATGTTCATATAATATTTTTTTAAATGCATTAATTTAATTAAAAAGGTAAAAATGACGTAACTATTTTTGAACTAAATCTGAATTTTGATTTGTATATATTATTAAAAAAAATTGTGTAAACATTAAATCTTTACCATCAACTTAATAATTAGATTAACATTTTGAAGAAACTATTTCAAACTAAATATCCCTAATTAACAAAATATTCATTCATACTTTTATACTTAAAATATCATTATGATTATTTCAGTCATTCATACCAAATTTCACTCAATTATGTGACCCTAGATTTCAACATCGATTTTAAGTGACTCATTCATATATAAGTATATATAATTAAACAAACATTGTAATTAATGTTTTCTTAGTAGGTATTCTTCCAATTCACTAGTTATGATATTTAGCACGCCAATAATTTCGATGGGATTTGGTTGTCATGTTAGGATTCAGCATATAAAAACATTGATTTGAACATTTCTGTTTGGTTTTTACTATGAGATTTGAGCGTGCCATTAATATTTATCTGATGAATCCGGGATTTTGTTTCGGCATATTTGTCGATTTTCTAGATTTGGGAATGTCTATCATATTTGTGTGGGAATTTGTGTCAATTTATTGTGTTTGGCCACGTGTATCATGTTGATTTTTTTTATTTTATTTTTTCAATTTGCTTGATTTGACCGTATTTATAATATGATATAGACCATATCTTTTAATATCTTTACCAATTTCAATAATAATATAATAAATAATAACATTTAATTATATATATATATATATATATATATATATATGTATGTATATATATATATATATATATATATATATATATATATTATTATATTTAATAATCATATAGCTATTATATTAATTATATCAATAAAATTTAAGATAATGTGTATATTAGTTTTTTTTGTATAGAGTTTAGTTTTTATGAATAGGTTCAAATTTTATGAAGAGAGGTTGAGGGTGTATTATCTTGAAATGCTAGTCTCACATAATTTTGGTAATAAGTATCCTATATAAGATATTAGTCTCCCATAATCATGGTAATAAGCATCTTATTATGGATTGATTATTCTTCTTCCATTCGATAAACTAACTTACCTTAAAATATGATGAAAATAATAATCAAATTTAATATATAAAAATATGTAAATACTTTTTGTTATTTTAAATATTTTATTAATTTATGAATTATAAAATATAAATTGTACAATAATATATAAATGGATCAAATGTCAATCTCCACTATGTTATCATATTAAAAATATTAAATATTTTGATTTTAAATAATTAATATAATAATATGTATTTTAAATTTTAAATAAAATGATTAAATTATATCAAATATTTTTATTATATTTAATCAAAATTAAATTTTAAAAATTCAAATGCAAATAATTTTATATAGGTCTGCATCAATGATCATCCTACATTCTCTTATTTCCATTTTTAACTTATTATTGAAGAACACTATCCCTTTCACATCAATGAGTTTCATCGTATTCTCGCACACATTCTCTCAAACTAATGAGAAGAGACTGAACATCTGGCATGGTCAAGAATGTAGATAGCTTATAGATACAAATTATCGTTTTAAGTTATAAATAAAAATTATCGTTTCAAATTATAAATATCTAATTATGTTTAGTTTAGTATGGAAGAGATGTTTTCTAGTTTTATTATATAAATTTTAGTTCTGAGCTATTATATAAACATTTTGACTCGATTAAATGATACGAAAATATAAATAAATAAATAAATAATAATAAAATAAATAATGATGATAATGATGATGATTAACGTTGACTAAGATCAATGCGGTCTATTGTACCTTAAGAAGAAGAAGAATCTAATTGTAATTTTTTAGAAACTTATGTCTGTTCTAAAAAACAAGGGAAATAAGTGCACCAATATCTGAGCTCACTTAACAAGTCAATAATATTGGAAGTGTGACACATGTTAGGACAATGAGAGTGGATATCAGTAAGGGTCCAAAAATATAAAAGAAAATATTTTTCATTCTCCAACATGTTTGTATAACAAAGCTGACAAATTCAATTGTTCCAGGGGTCTTGGGCGTAGACCACCGCTCGGTTTCACTATGAAGCTCATGATAATTACTTCTAATCTTAGCAATGTTCATATTTTTCTTCGAGCTGGTCAAAACATAAAGATAATTATGGTTCTCAAGGGTGGGGTTGATCACCTCCTTATAATATATCAGCCTCCCTTTACTCTCTAGCTCCTTGTCATGCCATACCATATCCTTAAAATTGGAGGAGATAGTATCTTTGACACTATCCTTGCTTCCTAGAATGATTTCCTCATTTACCCCCCACATGTTTATCCAAGACTAGACATCCTTATGCCACCCACGCTTGAGGCAAACTTCGGGGTTTTGACTATAGTTAGAAGCAATTTTAGGAAGCCTCTTGGATTACATGTTGTAAGTATTCTTCTTATACATTGGATACTTAAGCATAGCCCTTCTTTCAATAGGGGAGAGACCAACTTCGATCGGTAGGATAGGATAGGGGGTGTTTCCCTGGATCTTCAGATTTTAGATTATGAATTACTTTTGAATCATCTCAATTCTTCTCCATGACACTTTGGATATACTTCGACCCCAAACTTCACAACCATATAGGACAACCTGGGTGATAAGGGTCTCAAATATGAACCTTTTTTTACTCCAAATAATTATAAATATTAATTAAAACATTTTGAATTTGTCAAATTAGATTAAAAAAATTATAATTATAAAAGAAATGATTTTTCATCCTCCAACATGTTAGTATCACAAAGCTGACAAATTCGATTGTCCCAGGGGCTATGGGGAGTAGACCACCACTCGGTTTCACTCTGAAGCTCATGAGAATTAGTTCTAATATTTCCAATGTTCAACTTTTTCTTCAAGCTGGTTAAAACATAAAGATAATTATGGTTCTCAGGGGTGGGGTTGATCACCTCCTTCTAATATCTCAGCTTCCCTTTACCCTCTAGCTCCTTATCATCCTATACCATATCCTTAATATTGAAGGTGATAGTGGCTTTGACACTATCCTTGCTTCCGAGGATGATCTCCTTATTTACCCCCTAATGGTTTATCCAAGGCTAGACATCCTTATGTCACCCACACTTGAGGAAAACATGGGGTTTTTTACTATAGTTAGAACCAATTTTAGGAAGCCTCTTGGATTACATGTTGTAAGAATTCTTCTTATACATTAGATACTTTAACGTAGCATTTATTTCAATAGCGGAGAGACCAACTTTGATCAACACGATAGGATAGCGAGTATTTCCCTTTATCTTGAGATTGTAGGTTATGAATTGCTTTTGAATCATCTCAAATCTTCTCCATGACTCTTTGGATATACTGCGACCCCAAACTTCACAACCATATAGGACAACAGGGGTGAGGAGGGTCTCAAAGAGGAATTTTTTTTTACACCAAATAATTATAAATATTAATTAAAACATTTTTAATTTCTCAAATGACATAAAAAAATTTGTAATTATAATTAATAATTAGACTAGCATATAACTAGATCTACCAAATGCCTAAATGGATCAAATATCTTGAGGTTCAAACCTTGTTTAGAGTGAAAAGAGATTTTTGTAATTATAATTAATAATTAAACTAGCATATAACTGGATCTACCAAATGCCTAAAGGGATCAAATATCTTAAGGTACAAACCTTGTTTAGAGTGAAAAGAGATTTGATCATGCTAGGTGTTTGGTAAATCTAAAATTAAGATGGATCTAAGCTAGTATATGTACTTTATCCTTTCAAGTAGCAACTTGAGTAATTCTTTTGGTATGTTTTGAGGATCTTCAATAGTATAATGTTGAATCATATAAAGTGCTTGGTAGAATCCTGAATGAAATCTTAATTAAATTTTATGTGAAAGATATTTTCTTTATCTAGTAATATTAGTCATGAACTTGCCCACTGTAACAATTAACACATTAACTGGTTAATTAAATTGCTTTTCATTTTTAACATATTTATTTTATTTTATTTCAAGCACATTTTACACGATGCTTTTAATTTTTTTTTTCCTATTTTAAAAATATGTTAGAAAATATGTTAAAAAATATCTTATCTCTTTCTTAAAAATTATTTCAAAAATTAATATTTTTTTTCTTGGTTAAATTTTTGTTTGTTTGTGTGTTTTGGTTTTTTTTTTTCAAATCATTTTTAGATATTTTTTAAAGAATATAGTTTTAATCATAAATATTCACAAAAATATATTTTCTTAAATAACATTTTAAGAAATTAATCATATTCCTTTCTTTATTATTGAAAAATTGTACATAATTTTATATAAACGCTTGCGACTTATTATTATTATTATTATTATTATTATACAAATCTACTCCTAAGTATATGAAAGTGGAATCTCTATCCCAAAGGGTGCGTTCCCATCTAACCTTATTGTAATAAGCCAACATGTCATATCTAGGAATTGGGGAGGAGAGTTTCCCCGATAATTTCAACTATGAACCATTAGCACTATTGCAAATACCTTTTTCTAAATTTTATCTTGCCCAAAACCAAATATGTCTATGGAGTAAGACCTTAAACTATCTATAATTAACTATGAGGTTTCTTTCCTTAAGAGCTAGTAATGAATTGTTTTAAATGTTATGATTTTGTTTAAATCATTGTCATGCAAATATGCATTTACCAATAAAAACCAATGATAATTGTTCCCATGGATGATTAACAATTTTTTTTGTTTATATATATATATAAATATTTTAGTAATGACAATTTAACAAAGTGGGGCGTTTTAACCTATTATGGAGTATATGTGTAATTTTTTTCTTATTCAATTAAGATTCAACACATGAAATTTAAAATAAAATTAATAATAAAAGATATTTTAAGTCTAACATAAATGCACTATTTTCCTATCAACTTTATAGATAAGAAGAAAGATAAATAGAGAAAGTAAAATATTTCTTTTTAGTTTTTATAGATTCTTTTTACATCACATTATAAAAGAGTTAGTTAATTTTTTTAGTATATAGAATTGACACATAATCATATAAAAAAATAATATCTTAATTTCCATTTTTAATAAAATATTCCAATATTAACTTTTTAATTTATCATAATTAAAAGTAAAAAATTATGATGATAAATTTATGAATAAAATATATAAATAAAATTGATTATAAATTCATTTTAAATTTATTTTACACATTAAAACATATTTTTTTTTAAACAAAAATAATTACATTTCAAAACTTTTTACATATAAAAAAATTTATAACTAAAATAAAATAAATTTACATAAATATATTTTTAGCTTAATATATATATATATATATATATATATATATATATATATATATATATATATATAACACTTCACAACTTTATACATATAATGAATTTATAACTAAAATAAATTTAAACCAATATCTTTCAAAAGATTATATGTTTTAAAAGGAAAAGAAAATCACTAGTTGAAAAGCTCTTCAATTAAGAAACATGTGCCATTTTTCCTTCGTACATGCATTCCCATTTCCAATTTTAATTGATTGTTACTTATCATTCTAACTTTCGAGCCGAACGAAGATGAAAGCATTAATTTCATTACCTTATGCGAATATGGATAGAGATTGTATTTTTACTCGTTTTGTGAGGGATATGAGGGATTATAATACCAGTGTTGTGGTCAAAGTTTATTGACTTCGGATTATTTTGTTAAGATTTTGTAATTTTAAGCAATTTTTTTTTGAGAAATGTTGAATATTCTGATTTCTTGGTAAATTAAAAAATAATTTTCTTATTTATGGAAATTTTATATTTAATTTTTATAAGTCTAGTGAGCTTTGATGTAGTATAATTCTCTTGATAAATGACTTTCTATTTTTGTATTTGTTAATGCATTACAAATCATTTTAAAATAATAAAAAAAGAGAATTTTGTAAGTGATTATTCCACTGATGAGTGCTTTGACATTGACATTGACAAAATAATTTAAGCAGGTATTTTACGTATGCATGGGAGAAGGGCGTTTCCTTCATTAGTTTTCTCACACTAACAGTAAAAGAAATATTCGTAGAGTTATGAATCTGCATCTAATTATGGTTGTGTGGAAGAGGGGGTATGAGTGGCAGAATTAGGGTGTAAAGGGAACTTCATTCAATAGAAATAAAATTATTTTAACTTCAAACAAAATCTAGTATCCAATATTAAATGAAGTCTCTTTTTAATTCGTGTTAGAAACAATTATTGTGTGGGATAATGGGTGTGCATAAAAAGGAACATAAATTTGATTCATAATATTTTACATCTCTAGATACATTTCCCTTTAAGGGCTGAATGACATGTGCTTATTTTATTTGATGTCAGATGTGCAGATTTCAAAACTATGTTCAATTACTTTAATCGTTTAAAAACTAGGAACAATGAATATCGATATTCAAGGTTTATGTGCATTTGTGAATTTGTGAATTGAATGCTTATTATTATTCAATATTAAATCAAGTGTCTTTTTAATGCATGTGAAGAAGAATTTTTGTGCGAGATAATCGGTGTGTGGAGTAAGGAACATGAACTTTCTTCTACAATGTTTTTGCCATCCTTCCGCATAGCCTCCCACATGACAGTACATATTAATCAACTATAACTTGAAGAATAAACTTAGTATCCAATATTAAATGTAGTATATTTTTTATGTATCTGAGAAATGAGTGTTGTCTGGGAGAACATGTGTGTGAAGCAAGGAACAAAAACTTTAATTATTAATTTTCTACATCTCTGAAGACATTTAAACCTAAGGTTGGATCAATGTGGGATCATTTGTTTGATATCACGATGATTCTATGATTTAATGATTCAATGTGTAGTTTTCAAAGCTATGTTCAACGACTTTAATCATTTAAAACTAGAAATATCTTCTATTGGTATTCAAGGATTCCTTGGTTAGTGCCTTGGAATTTATAATAAAATAGGTATTGCTAGTGTATTCATCTCTTATTTCATTTTAAACTTTCACAAATTTGGTTGTGTAAGAGAAAAATTACTTGGAGTTGTGAATCTATTAAAAATAAAGGATGTGTAGAAAAGGGGTTATGTGCTAGAGAATAGGGGTGCATAGAGAACATTATTCCTTATACATGAAATTATCTTAAATTTAAATGAAAACATAGTATCAAATATTAAATGAAGTCTCTTTTTAATGGAATTGATAAACAAGTGTTGTGTGGGACAATGGGTGTGTGGAGGAAGGAACATAAACTTCGATTCACAATGTTTTGAAAATTTGGATACATTTCCCTTTAAGGGTGGATCGACATGGGCTAGATTTATTTGGTATCAAATATACATTTTTTAGACTTATGTTAAACAACTTGGATTGTTTAAAAATTTGAAACGACAAATATTAGTATTCATGGTTTTTGAATACTATGTGCATTTGTTATTTCACATTTGTGAGTTAAATACTTTTTATTATGGAATATTAAATTAGAATCCTTTTTAATGCACATGAAGAAAAAGTGTTGTGTAGGAGAATGAGTTTGTGGACAAAGGAACATAAAATTTCTTCTGCAATGTTCCAGTCTTTCTTCTGCACACCTTCCTCCCACATGATAATACATATTAATCAATTAATGAACAATAAAAGCGACAAGAGAAATTTATTCCACAAACATGAAATTATTGTAACTTTAAATAGAAACTTAGTATACAATATTAAAAAAAAAATTGATACATATAAAAAAAAAAAAAAAAAACTATATTGTGTGGGAAATAGATATAAAAGACCAAGAAAAAATTTTAATTCCTCATGTTCTATATCTTTAGATACATTTCCCCTTAAGAGTGGAATGATGTGGACAATAACAATATAGTTATATATATTTAAAAAAAAAAAATCCTTTTGAAAAAACGATTTTGTGACTTACTATGCATGTAAATAAATGATAAGAAAGTTAACACTATCAAAATAAAAATCAAATACCAAATATTAAACTCAAATACCAAATATTAATCTTATGTGGAAAATATTAAGTTTATGTGGAGGTGATATATTATATTTAAAATTTACAAAGCATTTAATTTCAAGCTTAATAGTCATCATCTTCAATTTCTAATTTATAAAAGTCATTTTTTTACAATAAAATTTAATAAAAGGATATTAAAAGAGATTAAACTGAAGTTTTATTTAAAAATATAAATTTATTAAAAGAATTTAACAATAGTATAAAATGAAATATTTGTTTTTACTAAATAAATTTAATACAAATTTTTAGATGTTTAAAAGAATTTGAATAAAGATAAATACAAGTGTTATTATAATTTTTTAATATTGAGGAGTTACTATGATGTAGATAAGTGACTAAAAATTATTCAAAGGTTCTACCTTAGTGTGGCATGACTATTAACACTAAAAAAACAAAGGTTATGGTAATTAATTCCAAAATGATCACTTACGATAATTTACTGAATGATAGCAATAGCTTGAAAGAAGTGACTTCATAAAATGTCTTGGAAACAATGGTCAGCATAAGGTTAATTGGAACTATAGTATAGGAAAAATGATAAATGAAGGATGGAAAAATTATTATTATGGAATTCAAAAAAATTATAAATAAGTGTACTTTTAGTTATGGAATGTGAACTTTAAGGGTACACCATATTTAGAGAATCATTGAGAAAGAAGGAGAAAATACAAAAGTGTTTTATAGCATATAATTTCAAAATTAAGAGAAATACACACTATCTTATCTTCCTCATAGATGTAAGTCTTTTTCCTTTTGAGAATAGAACTATGGTTTGGTACCTATTATACAAGAACAATATAAAGAGAATGGAAGACAAGAGGCTCCCTAAAATTTATTTAAATTCCAACCAAAGAAAATCACAACTCATGCAAGAACATAGAAGACAAGAGGCTTCTTAAAATTGTTTTAAAATCTAACCAAAAAAAAATTCAACTCACCCAAAGTTGGTCTCTTTGTACAGTAACAATATGTTAAATAATAGTATTAGTTATAAGTTTAAAAAACTCCAATCTTAAAAGTGAACCAAAATATAACTTTTCTTTAAATTTTTATTCTTATTAATAATTATAGAAATAATTAACATATGAGTTAAACGTATACACATGTACAAAAACATGTAACAAGATTTTTAACTATGGAGATTCATCGCCCCTTTAACATTAATATTATTAACCTATAAATAGGGTTTATTACAATATCACGGGCCAATATCATGCCTTACTAATACCAAATTCCCAAAAAACCATAACTTGTATTCATATGACACATGTTCATATGAATTTTTTTAAATAATTTATTTTAATTGAAACGGTAAAGGAGACTTAACTAATTTTTAAATAAATCTCAACTTTTGGTTTGTGTCTACTATTAAAATAGTATTAAAATATGTTTTCAAGTTAGATCATTACCATTGACTTAATAATTACTAATAATTAAATTGAAATTTTGTAAACAAATTTTCAAGCTAAATATACTTAATTAAGAAAATATGCATCCATACTTTTGTACTTGAACTATCATTATGATTATTTCGGTAATTGAGTGACCCGAAAAAACAATCCAAAATTTACACACACACACACACACACACACACACACACATATAATTTTTTTTGGGGAATAGTTATGACATTCAACATGCCAATAATTTCGATGGGCGTTGGTTGTTGTGTTAGGATTCGTCATATAAAAATGTTGGTTTAAACATTTTTGTTTGGTTTTTACGATGAGATTTGAGCGTGCCATTAATAATTATCATATTAAGGAAGGATTGTGTTTCAGTGTTTTTTGTCAATTTCATAGATATGGGAATGTCTATCTTATTTGAGTGTGCATTTTTGTCAATTTTTTTAATTTGACCATATTTACACCGAAGATGTTTTCTTTGCAGGCGTGGGGTGAGCAAACACTGTTCACCACAGCCAATAGGAAGCCTTCGTTTTCATCATTTCAGCTAATTAAAATTTGACATATGTTGGATCTTTAAATGTGTTTCACCTCGGTGTATCGAACTTGTCATTAAGTCAAACAACATTGTACTATCTTGTATCTTTGATACAATATTTAATCCCGGGGACAAAAAAGAATAGGGAGAAGATGCCTGCCTCTTAGTTTTTACAGCCAGGATGTCAACCTTGGGCCTTCGCATCTCTGTGCATCCACAAATGTCATTGATCTATAGACCTTCTCTTAGATAGATACTACCTTATTATGGAAACTCATAGAAAATGATTATTCAAATAATGGTTATGTGACTCCCCCAAGTGATGGATCCCTATATGGTATTGTTGAGTCATAGAAAAGTTATGTTTTTATCCTCATATTAGTGTGATTAATCATTTAATTTTAAATATTATCTTCATTTTTGGGAATAATCTAGAAGAAAATTTTGTGAAACCTGAATAAAATCAATTGTCAAGAAATTGTATGATTTTAGCATAAAAAATAACTTTTTCTTGCCTTTATGTGTATAAATTAGAATTGGACAATTGTTGTTCAATTGGTGGAACAACAACGGCCAAAGAAAGAAAGAAGACCACTTCTTGATCGTGCGGGCTAGCGAAAGAAAAGGAAAGTCAAGCTAATTCTATGGTGGAAATCCGATTATGAGTTACGAAATCCTCATGATATCCTGAGCCTAAGGATTCACTCCCATGTATTAGTTTCCCATTAGGTTATAGAAGGTCGATAGGTGAAAAATAAACTCTTGTTAATTTCTAAGCTTTAACTTCCATTTGGAAATTATTATTTTCATTGAATACAAATTATTTTCACTATGATGATGTTATATATTTACTACTATGATTTATGAGAAAAATAGTCCTTTCTTCATAATCGTGTTCTGAGTATTTTTAACAGTAACTTTTGGAGGCTTTGGGCCCGGTCACTAGGAGATTTGATGGTTCTTTTGTGCAATAATTATTTCTTTCGTTTATGCATTATTGTATCTTGTATAATTGAGTTATTTCAATTGTTGTGATGTTAGAATTCATTTTCATAATTTACCTTTACGTTTTGGGATAAATATTATATGATGTTACTTTTACAATTGCATATTGTTCTTTAATGAATTGTACAGATTAGTCCAAGCATTACATTGAATTGTTGTTCTTTTCCAGTGATGCCATCATAGATATTGAGTGATTAATTACTTTCATTCTTAATTAAAGGCTTAAATAATTTATTATTGTTCATTTACTGTAGTTTCTCTTTTCATTAGATAAATTTTTGTTCATATCATATATTAGTTCTTTAAGTGTGATTCCATCAATTCATGCGTTTGGATTTAGTTTCTTTATAAATCAGTTGAGATTTGATCAAGATTTATGGTTTGGAATTTCTTTCATATTTTCTTTTGAATTATTCTAGATTGAACTTCGAGAATTAGAGATTGGTTATTGCAATGATTTAGAATCATTTTATTCTGAAATAGCCTTTGATCTCACTTGCGTAGACAGTGCCAACACTCTTGAAATAAACAAAAATATCCTTGTTTGATAATTAATGTAGGTATTAAGAGTGATTTTCATAGACATCTTAGTGCACCAACATTTTGGTGATGTTTTTGGGGAAAGTGTCAAAAAGTGATTTATTTTTTGAATTTTATTGCTACGAAAGACTTGGATATTGAAAAAGAGAGGTAAGAACCTTCATACCAGTCAGTAAAACACTTGCTTAAGATCCTGATTTTCAGCAGATGCATAAATATCAAATATGAATAATTTTCTTATGAATGACTAGGAACAATAAAGTAGAAATAGACCTAAATACACCACGTAAATCCGCCAAATCCAAGGGGTAGGTGACCCTTGGAAGATCGACCTTTATAGAAGAAATCATAAGAAAAGGTGAATTTCAGGCATCAGTAGGACCCCAGACCATATCTGGAAAAATCCATACTATAATCCATCAGGCAGCAAGATCAGCATCTGTAGCTCATGTCGAGATCCATAGAAAAAAAAAGGATCTAAACAGAGCTTTCAGGTTACAGAAAATTTGCACTCAAACCCTTACACAAGAGGGAAATTCATGCAGTCTACAAGAAGGAGAGGCAGAGACTAGTGGTGTTGTAGGAGAAAATCTATACTCACCAAAACCTGTATATCCTGAGATATCGGTTGAAGAAAAGATACCTGATATCCCAGATCGAGGTACTGTTGTAAGACCCCTTCCAAATTTTTCTACTAGTCCTATCCAAATCAACTTTCCAAACCAAGAGATTCCTGAAGGTTATTCGAACATCTTTGAATAGATGGTGCAGAATCATCCTTAGGGACAAACATCAACGTTGGAGTATCCTGTCATTGACCTAGTTGCTAATTACCCCATGAAAACCATTCCTTTATAGAATAAACCTATTTTGCATGGTTTAACCTCGAAAGACCCAAATGCTTTCTTTCTTGAATTTGACATTTTATGTAGGGGATATTGTTATGCCATCGATCCCTAGAAACTAAAAGTGTTTCCCTCTTCATTAAATGGGTCAAATTTGCGATGGTTTATGGGGCTTGGTGGAGGAACTATTAACCCTTGGGATAAAATGAAAACTTCCTTTCTAACTAAATATAAAGATTATTGTAGGAACAGAGATTTGAAAGATGAAATACTTAATATGGCTGCAAAAGATATTGAAACTCTAGAAGAGTATGTTGAACGGTTTCAATACAATTTACAAAGGTATCCTTATGCCACATTATCTAAAGATGTTTTAAAAGTAACTATGATAAAAGGGATGAAGGATGAATGGATATAAATTTTAAATTTAATGGGAAAAGGAGATATTTATCAAGAAAATTATGATGACATTATTCAACTTTATATCATGTTCTCTCAAGGCAGTGCGCGCATCAGGCCAACTGGACGAGATACTATTGCCATAAATAATATAAATTCTTGTGGCAGCGTAACTCGAATGGAAATCATAAATATCTTAAGAGGATTTCAAAATTGATATCCTAGGCACCCTCACAACACAGTTAGACATCCTGCAACCTAGATAAAAACAGGCAGTAGCAGAAAATAATTTAGCCATCTTCTGCCCACGATGTCTAAAGAAGCACAGTTAGAGGGAGTGTCCGTTGGACATGGTCTGGACGTGTGCTATCTGCAATAAGGATAATGACACCAAGTAGTGCCCATCACTTCCAAGGTTAAAATAAGTTTTTAAAGACGTGGAAGAAGAGACATAACCAATATATGTAATGAATCAATGTTGAGAATGGCAAGTCCAACCCATAGGTATGTCACAAGATCCATATTTTTTCTTTGCTTCCCCACCATTTAATAAACAACAGAGTTTTGGAACAACATGGCAAGGCCAATCACCTATCTCTACTTGGCAGTACCAACCATTTCCTATGTCACCATTTCCAAAATAGCTCTTTCTAGGTACTAGTTGGCCAAACACTCATTTTCCTACTCCTTTCTGGCAAAACAATCTATACCCTTTGCAGTGGCCTGCCTCCACTTCACAAAATCCAAAATGGTCTTCAAGTTGGTTGCGACCTCTCGGGATAATCAATTCACATATCGGGATGGGTCCTCAACCTCAACCTATATTACCAGCTCCATATCCATTGTAGAAAAATCCTCAGCCTGTTATGTGTCCTAAACTACCAACTCAACCAAAACCAAATCCAAATTATAGACCATTTCAACTTATACAAATTGTTAAAAATTTAGATCCTGAGATAAAATGAATATAATGCAAAAACTTAGGCTGAGATTAGGACGCATTATTACCCCCAAGGAAAATAAAATCCAGAAACAATATAAGACAAGAACACCAGCCATAACTAAACCTTGGACTATGACTGACATAGAATTAAATCAAGGAGAAGACATAGTTGAGCAGCAAGACCCTGAAAAACTTATAATCACTTCTCCTCCGTTCCCTAAAATATTAGTAATACCTAAACCCATTTTTTATCCAAAATTTTATCTCTTAAGGGAACTAAAAAATTTATGTATTAAAATTCCTCTCCTCCAGGCTATCCAAGATATTCTTATTTATGCTAAAACAATTAAAGAACTATTTGTAAAAAAGCCTGCGAGGAAACCAAAAGCTTCGTCAAGCATCTATGTTGTAGGGAATTTATCTGATCTTTTTTTAGGAAGGGAAACACCACTAAAATATGAATATCTAGGGAATTCCATAGTTACAGTTCAAATATATGGTGTCTCTTTTTGGAACACACTAGTTGACGTAGGTGTAGCCATTAAAATTTTAATGGTTTAGACCTGTAAGGCACTCAGTATCATAGATTTGGAACCCACCACTACCTTGCTAGAAATTTCTAATCGTTCTGTCGTTAAACCCGAGGGAAACTTAGAGGAAATTATTGTTTCTAATGATTCATGGGAGTACCCAATGGATTTTCTAGTTATCAACTCAATAAGTCGATTAGATGGACACCTTTTAATTCTTAGTCGAACTTGGTTAGAAATATCCTATGCTTATATAGGCTATCAGGTGAGTAGCATGACCATTAAAAAAGGAAACACTATAAAAAATATTGTTTTATATCCGCTTGCTAAGCCAATTCTGCCCATTCTTAAAACTCATAAACATCCACCCACATACCTAGAAGAAAATAGTCGTTCACCTCTTACAATAGCAGAAGTGCTTGAGTTCAAGAATGAGACTGAAGATGATGTAATTAATAATTTTATCAATCAGTGAGTTAGTGTTAATAATGTGCAATGTCAAAGTTTGAAATTTTTGGACAATGAAGCCCAAGAAGACCGTTCGAAATATGTCGATGATCATCATATACCAACAACTGTTGTTCATAACAGAAGGCCTATGGAGATTGAACCAGGAAATATTTTGAACATTAATGATAATATGGATAGTGACCAACAACCAAAGCTTATATAGGTTATGAAAAAATATAAAGGGGAATTTACCTCTAACTATGCAGACATGAAGGGCATAGACCTTCATTTATGTACACATCACATCTATACCTAAAAGTATTTTCATCCTATCTATCAACCTCAATGAAGATTAAATCTACATCTCAAGGATATCGTAAAGGAACAATTACAGAAGTTGTTGAACGTGAAATTTATTTATCATATTTCAGATAGTAAGTGGGTCTCTTTGCTGGTCATTGTTCCCAAAAATAACGAGAAGTGGAAGATCTGTGTGGAATACAAGGAATTTAACAAGGCCACGCAAAAATACCACTTCCCTCTTCCATTTATTGATCAAGTTCTTGATACCCTGGTAGGAAAAATATTATTTTCCTTTTTTGATGGCTTCAACAACTACAACCATATGTGAATTGCACCTAAAGAGCAAGAAAAAACTAGCCTTACCTGCCCATGGGGTACGTTTTCCTATAGAGTGTTACCTTTTGGTTTATGCAATGCCCCAGCTACATTTCAGAGGGCCACACTCAAAATTTTTCTCTGATATGATAAATACAAGACTTTAAGTTTACATGGATGAATTCACCCCGTATGGGAATGATTTAGACCAAGCGCTACAGAATTTAGAGAAAGTTCTAGAATGATGCATTGCTACCAGGCTATGTTTAAGGAACAAGAAATGTCACATGATGATGACAGAAGGCATAATCCTAGGAAACTACATCTCTGCAGTTGGAATACCGGTAGACCCAACAAAAATAGAGGTAATTATCCTACTACCTACACCCTGTACCCAAACTGAGGTAAGTAGCTTCCTTGGATATGCAGGATACTATCGTAGATTTATAGAGAAATTTTCACAAATTACTGTGCCTTTGTAAGCTTTAACAGGAAATGTTAAATTTAAATGGTGTGATAAATGTGACATTGCTTTTACAGATTTGAAGAAGTTAGTCTCAACTGCAACAATATTGCGTGGACCCAACTGGGATTTTCCTTTTCATATCTCTTCAGATGCGTCAAACACAAAAATTGGCGTTGTCCTCAAGCAAGAGGAGGAAAAAAAACCCTATGCTATTTATTATATGAGAAAAAATATCACTTCTGATGAACTCAATTATATGGTAATAGAAAAATAATTTTTAGCTGTCATTTATGCCATAAACAGATTTAGACATTATATAATAGAATACCAAACATTTCTATACATTGATCATTTTTCCATTAGATACTTAGACAATAAATCGATTACAATGGGTGGCTGACCCGTTGGCTGTTACTTTTGTAGGAGTTTGGTATCACCATTAAAGACCGTCTAGGGAAGGAAAACCCAGTTACATATTTTTTGTCTCGGTTTATGAAAATGAAAAATTCCATAGCCATAGATGATCAGTTTACAGATGAAAATTTATTTGCCATAGCAGTTAAGGCACCATGTTATGTATATGTAGCAAACTATATGATGGTAGGAAAACTACCAAAGCATCTGACAGCTAAAGAGAGGAATTTCATTGTCTAACGCGGCGCCCAATTTTCTTGGATTGGTGGATACCTTTTTCACACATGGTCTGATATGCAAATACATAGGTGCGTATATGAAGATGATATTTATGAAATCCTGAAGGCTTGGCATGACGAGCCTTGTGGCAAACACTTCACAGATCACAGGACCAGACATAAAAGACTATAGATGGGCTATTACTGGCCCACTATATCAATTCAATTCCCACTAGAGGATAGGCCACCCTAATCAATTCAATTAAATTTCGTTGCGGCCACAATTGTTAATGGAACCTTTCGAACGGTGGGCATTGGATTTTTTTGGCCCATTCAATCCGTCAACAAAACAATAGCCTTGTCAAGAGCTACACAAGAAACTATAATTAATTTCCTTTTTGAGTTATTTGTGCGCTATGGTTTACCCAGGGAAGTGATAACATGTGGGGGGCCTTAATTTTTAAGACATAATATTACAGCCACTCTATGGAACCACCATATCACACGTAGAGTCACTTCTGCATATCACCCATAGGCAAACCGACAGGTTGAGAGCACAAAAAGGGTCATTGAGGTAATTTTGACCAAAAAATTTTCAACATATCAATGAGATTGGGATACTAAACTTCCAAATTCCTTGTGGCCCTATCACACAACTTGGCGAAGTACTATTGTTTATTCCCCGTACCAACTCGTATTTGGTAAACAACCTATTTTTCCTATCAAATTTGAAATAAAGACTATCATAACAGCCCAGGAAGTGGGACTGGTCCTGACGGAAGCCCAAACTAAATGAATTCAACAAATAAATGAATTGGATGAAGCACTGTTACTTGCCTTACATCACACAAAAATTATTCAACAACAATAGGATAAGTGACACGACAATCTTATAAAAAAGAAGACGTTCCAAGAAGGAGACTGGGTACTATTCTATGATTCCAGGTTTTAAGACTTTTCGGGTAAATTACAGACAAGATGGCTTGGTTGTATGAAATTAGCGAAGTGCACAAAAAAAACACTATAACTCTGACTACCATCGATGTGTCTAGCTCTTCTTTGTAGGAGAATGGACACCAGGTATGTATTTATCGCAAGTTGATCACCAAAGAGTATTTTTTCCAACAGGTACGTAATGATCCCACTATGAAAATTTTAGTTGTAGGGAGTGATGACTCGAAAAATTTAATTTCATGAAAATCGTTTCTTTCCAACTATAAATAATGTATATATTTTCTTTATATAGCTAGTTTATAATTTGGCATTTCTGTTTTTTTCTAGAACAAGCATTGTTGTATAAATGCATGACTTTTTTTTTGCTTTGAAATAGTTGCTTACAATCGAAACAATTGTCATTCCTTTATCATTGTTTTATGTATTTTTTTTAGCAGTTTTTATTCACTTCTTTGGAAAAATACTTGTTGAACAACTATTGTTTCTTTCCTTTATTTTGGCTAGAGTATTTCAATGTTGCTGTTCCTTTTCTAAAAAATGAACAGTTGATGTTCAATAGAGTGAAAAATTGTTGTTCAGTAAAATGAATAACTGATGTTACGTTAAACGAACAACTTCTTTTTAGTAAAATTGAATAGTTGTTGTTCAATAGAATGAAAAACTACTGTTTAATAAGATAAATAGCTGTTGTTCAATTAAAAGAACAACCGATGTTTAGTAAAATGAAAAATTGCGGTTTATTTTTTCTGATTTGTGTTCGATATATATTGTTCCTTTTTAACGACTTTCACATACCAATGTTGTTCAATAAAGTCAACAGTTGTTGTTCCGTAAAATGAAAACTTGTTATTCAATTAAATGAGCAATTGTTGTTCCAACATCCGCACAACTACTATTCAATTTTACATCAAACATCCATGTTTTTTTCACATGATTTTCTATGTAAATCATCTTTTTTGGCTATAAGTTTACACTAAATTTGAAGAAAAAGAAGTTATATTGACAACATTATGGATTTTAAACCTTTCATGATTATCTTTATTCTAAAATTGTAATGGTCCACCTATTTAATGACTTTTTGGATATCTCCTCTTTGGATATATCATAAAATGATTAACTATCTCAATACCATGTTTTTTTATCTTTCACACTTTCAATTGAGAATTCACTTTGATATGATGATACATGTATACAAGCGTAAATTTTATTGGCATTATTTTACTTCTCACACCATCCCTAACACTTAAGGAGTTAATGAGCCTACCTCCACTTATAATATGAATTTGAAAAATATAATATATTTTTTCTCAAAGGGGATAGGTGGTCTCATCACGAGCCAACCTACCATGATCATAAGGAGCTTAACATGTGACATTCCCATAATGGCCACCACACTAGGGTAATGGCATTCCAGATAGTTCAACTATCAGAAGGACATGAGGTCTCATCACGAGCTGGCCTGATCATTGTGTTATACCCTAGTGAATGGAACTGTGATTATCTGGTTACCATTCAAGCACAATGATCCCTTTGTATAAATGAACAAACCATATAAATCCTAAATGGAGGATACTGACTCATTTTTTGGGTTAAAAAGAAACCTTGTCGAGGCTATAGATTCCTGCTACCAACACTGGCCTACTTGTGGTATTGAAGGTTTATTTTACATTGCCAATTATTATATATCCTACTATTTCCTATTGATATGTGTGGTAAACTATATTTTTATGTGAATTATATTAACAATGTCCGCTCAATTTATGCCAACCGTTATTATCACTAATAGCCTTGTTAGCTTCGTCCTACCTTTTCAACAAAGGAAAATTATTTCTCGTAATGATTATTTCTCTACTTTATTCCTTTTTCGGTTATTTTCTAAACCATTTCGATGATTTATAGTTAACACTTCTCTGACTGTTTCCTGCCATATTTCTACTTCTCTAACTATTTTCCTGTCGCATTTATGAAGCCACCTTATCCTTTTATATTTTCCCATCCTCTGTGGATGTGGACACCCTTTTCTAACTCGAGTGGGGAAGGTATAAATAATGAGAAAACATGCGAAATAATTATCGAAATCTGCCAAATTTTGCTGATGCGAAAAATAATATTATTGCCTTTATATAAAAATAACATTTCCCAGTTCAAAAGCTTTGTATGGGGTATTTATTGTTGTTCCAAACTGTGAGAAAGTGTAGGCAAAGGTGTGAATTAGGCAACAATACCATGACAACCATAGGAGGAAATTATGTCAGCAACGAACCTACAATATTATGATTAAGAGAATAGGATCGCACAATTCTAGAGCGTGCCAGTTGGCTTCAATACCTCATTAAATTACATGGATTCCTTATAGAAATAATGCTTCAATTTTTGCAAAATTTGCAGAATGGACACATAACTATAAAAGGATGAAGTATAACAGTTTCTGAAGAATTCATAGCCGAAGTCTCTAGAATTCCAGCAGAAGGCATAAAATGGACTAAAAAACATGTTCTACTACATGAAGTAGTTGCAGTATTTAAGGACCCAGAAGAAGAATTGACACACAAAGGAACAGGAATTCACCTCGCATATTTAAGGGAACCATGGTGAGAACTAGAGACCATCGTTTAGAGATACATCACTTATGATGGTCGTCAATATGTGGTAAAGCCTCAACAACTTAAATTGTTAGCAATTCTTAGATAGAAAATCATAGTTAACATATCATTCTTTCTAAATTCTTTATTGCATGATGTTTCTAGTTGGGTTGGAAAATCCAAAAATCCACATTGTACCATCATCCAACATGGCTTGGTTAAGCTCATTATTATTCATGAACTAGTCGGGAAACAAGTGACCTGGGATAATTTTGTAAATCCTACTTTACCCCTATCAGAATAAAACCCAGATGCACAAGCATGGGTAGATGATAGGAATATTGATGACCCAAAACAAAAAACTGTAGAGGTAGAAATCCCAAAGAGGGTAGGAAAAAGGAGTACTTCTTCCTTAGTTGTTGGCCCAACAAAATAGAAATGTTCTGCAAAGCTAAACTCATGGTAGTATACCATGAATCCAATAGATGAAGGAGGTTCGTCTCATACACCCCTATCAAGCCCTAAAAACACCTTTTCATTAGATGATGAGGAGGAGATGACACGACTATTAGAAAATTTGGGAACAATATTTGATGAAAGAGGCCAAGTTGAACACTGTCAAGGTCAAAACCCTACCCTCAACCAGACTACCTCTGTAGGTATTTCTGACCACACATAAATTTTTCCATTTACTCAAGAAATAGATGATTTGCAGGAAAAAGGGAAACCAATTCCCTTTATAGATGAATATCCTGAAAGAGAAACTCATGCAGAAAGAGATTCTGAATCAAAAAATCAATCAGGAGATATTATTCCATTGGAAGATGACCCTAACATTGGCATAACCTCTCTTTTATCGGAAATAGATACAGTTGTTCCTTATCCAATCAAAAACCAAATAAATAAGGAGAAGATTACAGACATTATCAAGTTGAAAATGTTGAGTAACGAGAACAAGAAGTTGAAAAAAATGATTAAATGATTAAGAAAATGGTTGAAGGAAGCAGATAAAGCCTGGAAGAAGAAAGTGTAATTAGAAACCATTGTAACCCAAATAGACAAATTTTCCACCAAGGATATTGGAACTCAAACTGAAAAACTTTGTGTTTGTTCAATAGAGACTCAAGAAACTTTTATGTGAATTTTTTGAATATTGTTGTTCAAACAAATTTTGTAGAAAATTCTCAGATAAATGGTTGTACTCCTCAAGAGACAGCTGATACTGTGGAAATTGTTGTTCAAATTGATTTTGTGATAACTTATGAAAATGTAGCTCAGATAGAAGAAACACCTCACTATGTTCCTTTGGTAAGGGAAGCTATTATCTTGAAATTGAAAAATGAATTAACAAGGATCCAACATGTGTTGGATAAACACCAAAAAGAAGTGGTACCTTTACAAATTCACTAGGAATTATTAAAGAAACTTGATACACTTACTGCAACTGAGGACAATACTTTTTCTAGTCTCATAAATGAGCAAGAGAAAGGGAAGAAAGTGCAAAACCGGCTTCAAAAATCCATGGAACAAACTAAAACCATTTGTTCTATTTATTTTGATGTTTTGTATTGTCAATCACCAGCCACCAATTATGCATTATTTTTAATAGAGAGATACTTGTTACTGAAGATTAAAGTTGTCAGGGCTTGTAAGCCAACTGAATTCAAAACTACTTTATAATTTATTCAATGGTGCAAGGAACATGATGAGAAGGTAAAGCACCTTCTCTGTGAGTTATACCTGCATAATGTTTTCTTAGAAAATGAAATGGATGCTAATACTATCCCCTTTATTGGGGATTTTTAATTTCAAGCCTTCCTTTATTTTTCTTCTAACCATCTTGAATGGGCCAAGGCCTATCATACTTTTCAAAAAAGAGAACATGTCTAGATTTATGCATTAGAGGAGAAACCACTAAACATTTACACCTTTTCATTCAACAAAAAAGGTTTATGGAACAATGAGGAGTTGTGGCCACATTGGGACCTCTCCATAAAGATGTTGTACAGGTTGGAAGATAATATTTCCAGGATATTAAGGAAGAGGCCCTGTCGGCAGTGAAATATAGGTGGAAAGCTTCTACTAACAATGT
The DNA here is from genome assembly GCA_034641835.2 of Pinus albicaulis. NCBI lineage: Eukaryota > Viridiplantae > Streptophyta > Pinopsida > Pinales > Pinaceae > Pinus > Pinus albicaulis. Next base: position 1,181,514,497 of record CM076581.1, read on the forward strand.
TAAAAATGGGGAATAGTTCGGTTACAGAAATTTCAAGGATGTTTATTCTCATATAAATTTGTACAACAATATCATCCTATGCATAGGCCCTACCTAGAGAGGATGCTGTTACAGGTGTCCCATTATCTGGTATCCCCCTGAAGGATATTATTTGATTATGATTTACCAAAATGTCATGAGAGTTGTGCTTTTGCAATGCTTAAATAGAAGAATGGTTTTAGGCTATATCAGGAAGAAGTTTATCTTACCTAATTTGACACAATTACACCTCAACTATCTTATTGCATGAGAAAATGCAAAAAGGTAAGCATGGGATTATGTTGAGTCACATAAAAGGTATGTTTTTATCCTTATATTAGCTTGATTAATCATTTAATTTTATGTATTTATCTTCGTTTTTGGGAAGAATCTAGAAGAAAATATTGTTAATGTTGAATCAAATTACTTTTCAACAAATTGTATGATTTTAGCATAAAAACTAACTTTTTCTTGCCTTTACATGCAGTAATCAAAATTGGACAATTATTTTTCAATCGATGGAACAAGAGCGACCGAAGAAATAAAGAAGGCCACTTCTTGATCGCACTGGCTAGAGAAAGAAAATGAGAATCAAGCTAATTCTATGGTGGAAATCCAATTATTATATGTGAAATCCTTAGGATATCCTGATACTAAGGATTCACTCTCATCTATTAGTTTCCCATTAGGTTATATAAGATCGATAGGTGAAAAATAAATTGTTGTTAATTTACGAGCTTTAACTTCTGTTTGGACATTATTATTTGCATTTAAGATAAATTATTTTCACTACGGTGATGTTGTATGTTTACTTCTTTGATTAATGATAAAAATAGTGCTTTCTTCGTAATTGTATTCTAATTATTTTCAACAGTAACTTCTGGAAGCTTTAGGCCTGGTCGCTGTGATATTTGTTGCTTCTTTTGTGCCAAAATTATTTCTTTCGTTTATGCATTACTTTATATTGTGGAATTGCATTATTTCAATTGATATGTGATGTTAGAATTCATTTTCATATTTTATATTTGCCTTTCGGGATAAATCTTATATGCCATTACTTTTACAATTGCATATTATTCTTTAATGAATTTTTTCAATTAGTCGAAGCATTACATTTAATTGTTTTTCTTTTCGAGTGATGCCATCATAGATATCGAGTGATTAATTACTGTCATTATTAATTAAAGGCTTGAATAGTTTATTTTTTTTCATTTATTGTAGTTTCTCTTTTCATTAGATGAATTTTTATTCATACCATATTGTAGTTCTTTAAGTGTGATTACCTTAATTCATGCATTTGGATTCAATTTCTCTATAAATCAGTCAATATTAGATCAAGATTTATGGTTTGGAATTTCTTTATGATTTTCTTTTGAATTATTCTAGATTTAAATTCAAGAATTAGAGATTGGTTATTGCAATGATTTAGAATCATTTTATTATGAAATAGCCTTTGATCTCACTTTCATAGACAGTGCCAACACTCTTGAAATAAATAAACGTGTGCTTGGTTGATAATGAATGTAGGTGTTAAGAGTGATGTTCATTGTCATCTTAGTGCACTAACAGGTATCACTCAGCGTTGGCCCACCTTTACCAATAGTATTTGCTAAGGATTCTTGATAGAATCTCAAAATCAATCACTAACCTGTCTTCCCAATCTTCAAGCTTGGGGTCTCGAGGTAGGTTGTTTTATGTGTTACCCACCTTACGCTTTTTTCATGGATAACCTGACTTCCAGTATGAGTTTTATATATTTGTTGCTACTATTTTCTATTTGATTCTGATATAACATCTATGTTGATTATTTATTTATTTTTAATTTAAAATGCATCATCGACTAATTTGACATCATCGTCAGGAAAGTCATCATCGAAACTAGTGCCTATACTGCTAGGATGCACGGGCGGGGAAGCTTTGGTTGTGGTGATGCACTTCATACTTTTCTATCGACATATTACACATTAGAAGAAAAATGACAAACTGGTGATTATATAGCTATTTCCCATATTATTTTGACTTCTTTAGCTTGGTCATCATCAAATATTATCATAAAATTATTATTATGATGCTATGAGTAGATGATAATTTCAATGTGAGAGAAAATTTCGAGCAATTTGTCTTTGATTACAAGGTTCTTAGACAAGTGACTCATGACTTTGATGAAAAAACTATCATTCGAAAAGGAGGATTTGGTGAAATTTATAAAGTATGATATTTAAAATGGGTTTGAAAATTTTGTTTAAATATAAGTGGTATTTTCAAACTAAGTCTAATGAATTAATCAATGAGGAGTAGATAGTTCCTAATGGGACTCCATGTCACTGTTTAGAAACTAAAAGGAAGGGAGAATACACAAGGTGCCAAGGATTTTTTGACATAAGTGAAGCTCCCCACCAGTGTCTGTCACTGTAATCTTGTTCATTTACTCAGATGTTGCACGCGAGGGCATGACCGGTTGTTGGTATACGATTTCATGTCAAATAATAATCTTAAAAAGCATTTGTTTGGTAGGTTACTTTCAGCTATCATGTGTATTTTTCCATGATTCAAGTTTTTTTTTTAAATTATGTGTACTCTTTCAATTATCGATGTGAAAATTGTTATTGGAGATCCGCAGGAAAGATAAAAAATGTTTTGAGCTTGAAAAATCGTTTAAATATTATAGTGGGAACAACTAGAGGCCTTGCATATCTACAGGAAGATTCCAATGTTTTCATTATATATAGAGATATGAAATGTGAAAATATACTTTTGGATGACAGACTCCATCCTAAAATAGTTGATTTCAGAATGGCTAGATTATTTCCAGAAGATGAAGACCATGTTTCTACCAGAGTAGGAGGAACAATGTAAGATATGAAATTCATTTAATTACTCATTAATGTCTCAATTTGTAAAACCCAGTTATTTCTTCATTTTAAATGGTCAAACACAACCATTAATTACGTTGGAGGCGTTTTCTTTGCGGGCTTGGGTTGAGCAAACACTCTTCAACCAAACTGATATGAAGCCTTCATTTTCGTCATTCCATCTAATTAAAATCTAACACATGTTGTCTCTTTAAATAGATTTTACCTCGGCATATCAACATCACGATTAAGTCAAATAAAATTATGCTATGTTGTATCTCCAATACTATATTTAACACTAGGGACATAAAAGAACAGGGAGAAGACGGCTACTTCTTATCTTATTCAGTCACTCTTTCTTGAGGAAAGGTGTTCGTTGAGTGTGTCTGCAGGAGTATAGAAGAGGTGTTGTCTGTTGATTTAGTTGCAGCCATGGTAGACGCATATGTGGATGTTGGCATAATGTAGCCGAAGAAGAGAACATTCTAGTGTTGATTTTGATGCCATTTTGGACATGAACTCTAAATATCTTATCAAACTCTTCCATGCTCATGTTTAAAGAAGGTTTCAATGAGGTTTGAAGAGGAAACCAATGGCCTTGATCAAGTTACTTTGTAAAGTGAAATGGGAAGCTCCTACAAGTGAGAAACCTGAGCCAGTTAGAACCCACCTCTCTAACTAGAATATTTTTTTTGAAATGATTGGGATAATTAGTGGTGTTTACAATTGGAAGACATTCAATCAAGTTGAAATCCAACCTGAGATTATTGGCTATTATATGGTAGTGTTTTCTATTTTTTATAAGAGAAAATAACAGGGAGAACCCCAAACCATACACATGGTGAAGCATTTATATTCATTCATTTGCATTTCATGAGCCAAGTGTTCTGAATGAATGAACTATGCTAGATTTAGAGACCTCAGGGATCATTCTCGATGCCTCTTATTATTTTGAGGTAAAATTTTTCACTGATTTCTCTTCCCCATGGTTCGATTTTGTATCCATTGAGTTCAAAATTTGGCAAAATTTAACTCGAAATTTCTCTTCCCCTACTTTTTCCGAATGCTACATCTTTTCTTTCACTATTTAATCGATTACAGGGCACATGCTTTATTTTTGTTGCATCTCACAGACACAAATTTTCAATTTCACTAAACCATCATGACAACGTATATCCATGGTTTGATGGATTATTTATTCTAATATCCGCATGTTTGACATGTGGTCAGGTAATTGTTTCCTTAATGTTGCAATTATCTATCAACATGTTCCTTTATGAAACTGGTTTTGTTTTCTAACTGAAGAGAAATGACATAGATTATGCAACTAGATTGCATGTTCCTTGTTTATAGTAACTAATAAAAGAGGTGTTAGGAGGAAATCCACAATGTACCCTTGGATTACCTGGCATTAAATTCAATTTAGGAATTTAAAACTTGTAATTTCCTAAGCAATCACTGGAATCAATTGAATTAGTGAATGTCACATTTATAGGGATCTGCATCTGTATTAATCAACCACGGGATACAGGTTCAGCCATTCATCTTCTCTAATGTTTATAAACCTTTCTGAAGATCTAGGATATCCCCAAGAAGAGGGATTAGATGAGGAACATGAATTTTTTTTCATTGGGGCACTTGCAAGAAACACCAAAAATAGGGTCTGATTCAATATATCCACTTAGAGAAATTCAGATGACTATCCCTGAGACACCTTTGCCAGATTAATGAAGTAGGGAGATCGATGTAGTAAAGAAAAATAAATATGGAATTGTGAGTGGGCCTATTGGAGATGGATTGGGAGAGCGGAAGAGGAAAATTCAATTTGCATCTAATTCTCGTATTTGTCAAAACAAGGATCCTAAAGATTCCAAATCGATTGTGTTATTTGGGAAAAAAAATCTTCATCGGCCTACAATTATGTTTTTTATTTAGTTTCCCAAAATTTTGGGAGTATCCATGAAGCCGTCATAGAAACAGATGTGCCATCTGTTCTGATTGTTGGCTTCCTGAATCCTTGTTGAGACAAATTAGTAGTGGTATTGGGAGTGGAGCTATTTTTGTGAATTTTGAAACCTTTATGGATATGTTTTTTGCACCTGGTGTTGTGGACGTTCTTAGGAATGAATGCCACATAATGCATAAGCATCTGGATGTTTTTCAATATTTCTTAAATGAATTTTGAAATCTTTCTTGTGCACTTTTATTTGGATCGGTTTGTCAAATCTATCACTATGCATATCACATCATGTGGTTGTGGCTAGTTTTGCAGAATTCTTTGCATGACATTAGTATTATCCTATGGTTCGATCGACAAGGCATGGGTATAGTTGTTTGAACATAATTTTGATTTCCAAATAATAAAATGGCTGGTGTTGAAAATATCAAGCATATCATTGGGGTTCACCAGATTCCAGAAGTTTTTGAGCAAGGTGACGAGCCACAAATCCTATTCCACCCATCACAACACATCAATCAAATTCCAATGTTGGGAATGTTATAAACCCTCCTCTATCTCCATTGTGGGAACTCAAACACTTTGCACACCAATTACAAACTTTTTTCACCTTTAAAATTCACAACAATTGAATTAAAATTAGCCTCACCTAGATTGAAATTTATTGTCCAAATATTTCGCTTGATTATTTCGTCCGACAATCTACCCACTTCTCCTATCAGTGTTACTTTGCACCTCTTCATGAAATTACTAGTTATAATATGATTTGGACAATATATTTTAATATATTTACCAATTTTCACATCACAAGGCCTCATTATCTCAATGATATTGATAGATTTGATGACAATTTTAATAGAAATAGGTATTATATATTAAATAATAATTTTTAATTAATTTCATATTTTTAATTATTATATTTTGTAAACATAGTTAGAATCTAGATCATTATATTAACTATATTAATAAAATTTAGTATGAGGTGTACATTAGCTGGTTTGTATTAGGTTTAGTTCCCACTAGGTGACAAACTCAAACCTTATGGGGAGGGGTTGAGGATACACTTCATGGGGATGTTAGTCTCACAAAATATTGGTAATAAGTATCCCACACAATATTCTGGGGATGCTAGTGTCCCACAATACCGGTAATAAGCATCCCATTATAATTTGATTATTCTTCATTCATTCAATTAACTAGCTAGCCCTAATATATGATGGAGAAAATAATAAAAATTCAGCATATAAAATTATGTAGATAATATTTTAAATATATAAATAATTTTTTAATTATTTGAAACATTTTAATAATTTATGAATTATAAAATTTTGACTATACCAAAAACATATAAATGAATAAAATTTAAATTATATATATACCTCAAATTTTAATAATAACAATTTAATAAAATAGCTTTTTAACCTACTATGAAGTAGATGTGTAATTTTTTCCTTATTCAATAGGGACTTATCACATCACATTTAAAAAAAAAAATAGTAATAATAAAAAGAAAAATCAAGCCTAACTTAAATGCACTATTTCCCTATTAAATAAATAAGAAGAAAGATAAAAAAAAAAAAATATTTCCTCATTTTTTTATACGTTCTTTTTACATCACATTATAAGAGACATATTAAGTAATTATTTTAGTACTCAATATAGGAATGAAAAAGCATTTTAAAAAATATATATTTTACTGTCCATCTTCAACAAAATATTTCAATATCAACTTTCTTAGCATAAAATTTATGGATAACATATACACATATAAAAGTATTATAGATCTATTTTAAATTTATTTTACACTTAAATATATATATATATATATATATATATATTTTCCAAATAAAAAATATTACACTTCTAACTTTTAACATACAAAAAAAATTATAATTAAAAAAAATTGAATTAATATATTTTAACCTACGAAAAATATTACACTTCACAATTGTATACATATAATAAATGAGAAAAAAATGACTAGTTGAAAAGTTGTTCAATGTAGAAAGATGTGTTATCATTTCTCCATAAATGCATTCCAATTCTAATTGATTGTTAATTATCATTTTACCTTTCCAGTAGAACAACCTTTTGTGAATATTGATGAGATTATACCTTTTGTCTTTTCTTTGCTAGGAAATATAACATTTTTGTAGTGGGAAAAGCATATTGAGTGAGCTTTTATAATTTTAACTTAAATTTTAGGAATTCTTTTTTGTTAGCAAATATAGGCCTCCTTCTATTGACTAATTAAATAAGTACATTCTATGGTTTGTCGAAATGCTGAAAACCAGACCGAGAGTGTCCAGAATTAAAAAATCATCCCCCCCCCCCATACTGGGAAATCAGAGGAAAGTATAGTATGGTCCCTAACAAAGGTAAAAGAGCCAGAACTCCAACTTGTAACGAACTAAACCTACTAAGACTACGCACTATAAACATTACTGGGATACAATCACACATTATGTTAACAAAGAAAAAAATTTGAGGCACCTGATCAGTCCCGATCCTAGTCCTCCCCTCCTGAGCCTTCTGACTTAGATTTTGTCACGTCCTCCTCATATTCCCCATCCCCGATGGCTTCCAATGAGAGTACACTCACGGGCCGCGAAATGTCAAAATATCCTGCCACGTCCAAGATATCCTGCATTTTACCAAGGCTTTTGTCCAACGCTTTCCTTATGATGCTAAGATTTTCCTTGACATCTTTCCCAATTCTTGTCCTCTCATGCATCAAATGACCAAGGAGGATCCTCGATGCTGAAATCGGGTGCACCACAACCGCCCCCCTCCCGCACCCCCCACCGTACTCAAGATGTAGTGAATTAACCACATCAACCTCCATTTCTGAAATGGAATTGACATCATCATCATCATTTTCTGCAAAGAACAAGGCTTCCCAATCGAGTCTACCAGCCCAATTCTCCGACTGGAATGGTTGAGGGGTCTTTCCTCCTCTATTCACCGCTCTGATGCAACTGCCTTTTCCACGACCCACGCAATGATGACCTTGAAATGACCAGGCTGCTATATTCCCTTACAGAAGGGAATAGCAAGAGATCCCAGCTGCAACTACCTGCACAACACTGTGGACCCCTCAACCTCTCATCGAGGACACACAGCTACACTGGATTGAAATAATGCCAACCATGCCCCTCTGCACATATATAATATCATCCAGACCTCCACTAAATTTAGTAAAATATCCTCTCCACCCTTCATCAATAATAAATAGTCACTCGAGTTGACATGGAAAAAGGTGTTACCTCCCTCCCTCAAGATCCTACACCCCCATGGCCTCCTCGTCCATTCTCCTGTAGTGATGAGTGTAAAAAATTAACATCGTCCTTCCCGCCATAAAACTCTCACCGCTGCTCATGCCAATGTCTGTGTTTCAACTATCATGAGGCATTTGCATGCTCACCCCCTTGTTAGACACGTGACACCCCTCATGCCACTCGAGGATCCTGGTCACTGGCATTCGGGACACCCCTGATCCTTCAACATTATCCGCTTGCATCTTTCCTTCTGGTCTAATTCAGAAAGTTCTCCCCACATCCTTCACTGAATTTCTTCCCTCGCCTAGACCCCATGGTTGGAGAGCAAGTCTAAAATAATATTAGCTTTTTGACTCAGGTGATTGTGTTGGACCTGCGAATGCATCTAAAGGAGGGAGTTCAGGCATTCTAAGATGTTTTAATATTCCAATTCTTGATAACCTTACTCACATACGACCCATTTATCAATCTCATAGTTAGATCAACAATGATTCAAGAGTCCTCCTCAATGATCGAAGGAAAACACTAAAGTTGAATTGTTAATTCGAGTCTTGCCAGAAGCCCCTCAAGCTTCGTAACATTGTTAGAGGTATCCTCCAGGAAACCCCAAGAGATTCCTTATATCTCCCCACTACAGTCGTGTATTACTCTGTCGTTCTCAACCACCCCTAGGTTACCTTTTGATGCCCCATTGAAATTAAATTGGAACATCTGATCCTTGGGGGGTTCCTAGGTTTCCAGCTCTTAGGTTTGTTGGGTCCATTATCAGCCTTTCTGATATACTATGGAGGCTCCTGAACCTTCCATTCATGAAGCATCTGAAGTTCCTCCCTACTAGTCTTCATATCACCTGGTCCCCATCTCTTGAGGCCCAAGGTTTCTTGCACATGGACTTGGATTCTCACCCAACCTTCCTCTTCTGATATTTTTCTGCTATTAAAGAGACGGTGGTTCCTCTCTTTCTATATATTCCATAATAAGAACCTTGGGACAAGCTCCCAAATTTGATTAAATAAATTACTCTTAAAGGGGCCCTCCTCCTAGTTTATAATAGTGGTCAATGGGCATCCTAGGACTTGGTTGGCCCTTTTGAAAATCCTAGCTCCCTTGTCCCAAAATTTAGAGGTCCATCTCCACTCATCGAATAGGTGATGCATGGTCTCTTCCGCTGATAGGTATAGAACACAAACGAAAGGCCCTCTCATCCCTCTCTTGTCGAGCTTCTTCCACGTAAACAATCTTCCTTTGAACAACAACAAGATGAAGGTGGATATTTTACATCAAAGACCTAGGCCCCACACATTACTCCATTTTTTCTCAGATGAAAACAAATGCTGATTCTCAGCTAATATTGAGGTTTATTTAATGTTGATTTGGCCAGCTCTGTTGTACCCCCATCTAATTTTATCTAAGTGTTGACTCTTTTTTACCTTCCTTTTCTGTATCACCTACATTAGGTTACTTGTGTCTTCCATTGGACAATCAATCATGAACTAATCCCATTTCACCCACTAGCAGAAAGGGTTGTCCTCAACATCATTGTCCCATAAATCCTTGACTCTTGTTAGACCATCCCTTTTTATTTTTTCTCTCCCCACTAACCCCTGGATACTAGGTAATTTTTCCCAAGCATCCCTAAAGAAGTTTGGCTCTACGCCATCCCCAATTTCCCAAAATATGTACTCTTTGACCAAGTTAGGGTTAGCGTTAGCAGCCCTCAAAATCAAGGATCTCGAGGTGTCCTCATTGTATCTGATCAGGTTTTGTTTGTTCCAACCCCTAGCATATTTACACGTCTAGAGATCCGCCCATGGTTCTAACTTTTTTGAGATCCAGCGCAACTAGAATTTTGACCCAATCACCTCATTACTTACTTCTATATCTTTGAGCCCCAGGCCTCCTGCTTTCTTGGGGAGACAAACTGCAGTCCGGTCAACCAAGAACCATTTCTGCTTGTTGTTTCTGCTACCCCATAGGAAATTTCTCTGGATGGCCCTGATATTCTTAAGGACCGATTTAGGGGCCACTAAGACCGAGAAGAGGTACATAGTCATGGACTGAAGCACCAAATTCACAAGAGTTAGAAAGCTAGGAAATTTTAGCGTTCGATGGGTACAGTTGTCTAGTTTTTCTTTCAACTTATCCACAAAATCTTTGCAAGTGCTTTGTCCAGCCTTAGAGTCCAGCAATGGGGCCCCCAAGTACTTAGAAGGAAGGGAACCTTCTAAGAAATTGAGGATTCTAATAATGTTTCTTCGTGTTATCAGCGAAGTATTGAAGAAGTAGACTTGTGATTTCCCTTAATTTACCTCTAGGCCACTTTCTCTTTTGAACAAGTCCAAGATCTCCTTTAAGCCTCTAGCCTCTTTGAATGCATCCTGACCCATAAACATCATATCGTCCACGAATTTTTGGTGAGTATGATGGGTTTCCCCCTCTTGTAGCCCAAGGCTACAGATCCTCCCATCCTAATGCCCCTCGATGCTTGGAAATTATCAAGAGGAGTGCCATCAACAAGAATAGAGTAAAAAGCTGAGGACACCAGGTTAAGGACCCATTTAACCTAGTCGTGGTAAAAATTGGAAGCTTTTAACATCTACCGCATATATTTCCAACTCAGCTTGTCATAGGCTTTGGCCAAATCAATTTTAATGATACTCCCTAGATTCCTATAATTTTTCATGGAGTGGATCACCTCATGGGTAAGGATGATACCATTGAGAATCTGTCTCCCCTCCACAATACCATCTTGCTTGAAGGATATAAGCTTTGAGAGAATGGGTTTTAATCTATTTTCCTTAACCAACATGATAATTTTATAGATGATATTACATAAGGCTATCGACCTGAACGTACCTATTTCTTCCGCCCCATGCTATTTTTGAAGGGTGAGGAAAGACGATTTTAAGGACTTCAAAATTTTTCACGTTCTTCGAGAGTCCTCTACAATGTCCAAAAATTCATCCTTCACTAAATCCAAATAGTTTTGAAAGAATTTGGTCATGAACCCATCCAGGCCCGTGGCTTTCCCTCCTTCCATCTACTTGACCAATTCCTCCACCTCATCCATTTCAATGGTGTGCATCAACATCATTCTATTCTCCTCCAACAGCAGAAGAGGTATATTAGTAGTTATCTTTTCTATATCAGGTCCTTTGTCTTCCTATGTCTCATGAAGCATAACAGAGAAAAAATGGTTAAGGTTTCCCTCTAGACCTTCCTAAGTCTCCATAATTGGCCATTGGAAATTTTTAAGCAAGCTATGTAGTTTCCTTGACAGTGTTTGATTGTAGCTCCGTGAAATAACCTGGTGTTCCTTTACCCACCCTAAGCCAAAGGTTTCAAGATTTATGTTTCCACAAAATATCCTCCTACCTTTCACGTTGAGAAATCTCCAGGAGGAGTTTGGATTCAATTTCTCTCTCCTCATAACTGTAGCCATCGAGAATTATCTTTTGCTAAAGGTCCTCAATATTTCCTTCTATTCATTGTTTCTCTTCATGGATATTTCAAAAGGATTATTTATTCCACCTCTTCAACCATTATTTTATAAAATTCATTTTCTAATATAGGTAATACATTTTAGAACATGAGGGTCCTCATATCCCTCCCACAACTCCTTGAGAAGACCATGGAAGTCGTGGTGCAACAACCAGGATCTTTCAAAATGAAAGGGTCATTTTAGGTTCTCTCCTAATTGATGCTAATCCAGATAAACCAGACAGTGGTCCAACCCAACAGTCGGGGGGATGATGGCCCCAATATCTCCCCTCCCCTCAACAAAATATATTCTGACAATAGTAATTTATCTAGATGAGAAGAAATGTGTCGAGAGTCTGCGCGCTTGTTTTTCCAGGTAAATAAGTTGTTGGTAGTCTGCACATCCACCAAGTGGAGTTCTTCAATAACTTTATTGAACCATTCACTCATGTTACTGAGGGTCTTCATTCCCCCCTGTTTCCCTCCTATCTTCCTGATCAGGTTGAAATCCTTGCCTAACACCCATTGCATGTCACCCACCCAATGCCTAAGATTTTATATGCCTTCTAAAAATGTTGGTTTCAGAGCCATTTGAAAAGGCCCATAAACATTCAACATCACCCCCCCTGATAGAGGTGTTGAGGACATGAAAGTGGGAAGAGAGGGTGTGGGGGGAAACCACAATGTTCGAAAGGCTTACCACTGTGGGGTTCCAAAAAATTCCTATCCCACCAACCATTACCTCACGTACACTGCCATCACCTCCAAACCTTTCCAGATGTGATGACTCATATTCTTCAGGTCTTTGCTGCTGCACATAGTTTCTTGGAGAAGGAGAATCGAAGGATTCTCCACTTTTTTTTTCCTTTTAATCATTGATTTTTTTAGTTGACTATTTCAACCTATTACATTCCAGGATAACACTTGCATGAGGGAGATTTTGAGTTAGCGAGAGAGGTGTTGTCAATAGTTGGATATCTCCTTAATGCCACCAACTTACCCCCCACTTCTTGGATCCTTTTTAAATTGCTTCATCTCCCTCGTATTTTTCCTTCAGAGAAATTTAAGGATTCTAAAACCACTTCTAATGTCTTCTACCTCTTCGATTTAATGATCACCTCTCTTAAGAGTGCGATGTGTTGGAAAGGGATGTACCCAAATTGTGGGTCTGCACAAGCTTGCTTGATCCCGTTGAGGTCTAAATCCCCTATATCCATATCCTTTTCCTCCTCCCCTTGAATCTTGTCTCCCTAGGTAATCTCCTCGTCGGTCTCTTGATTAGAAGCCTCCAATTTCTTACGATTCTCTTCTTGCTCCTTGTTAGTCGATTGAACTCCCACCACATCACTAGTCCCACCCTCACTAACCTTGTTCATGGCCTAAAACTTATTCTGGAGTTATGGTTTCTTATGCACCTCCAGCCTAGGGTTTCTTTTTTCCTTTTTTTTTTCCATTGAAAACCTTTTCAAACCCCTATACATCTTTCTTCCCATTAGTGTTCTCAGATGTGGCAGGTGGGGAGTCCAGAGGGAATTCACGAAACAAGTGGCAATGTTCATGACACCACCTGCACCTAAATGGGATGTGCTCATAGTCTATTTATTTGAACCAATCCTCATCATTCACGTTTAGGTTCACTCCTTCTGGCAGTTACTTCAAAATATATAAATACACACAAATGCGGGCATATGATACATACCTCATTTTCTTGGTCTTTCAGCTACCTTGACAAAATACCCCAAGACGTTACCTATATATTCAAGAATCTTGGTATGCTATAATTCTTCCAAAAGGGAGTAGAGTCTTAGCCAAACTGGGGCCACCGAGAGATCCTCCTTGTCCGAGTTTAATTTCTCCCTCCACATGGTTAAGTACAACCCTGTTGAATTGTAGAAACAAGGTCCTCTGTCAAACACCCTATTTTTGTCTTACATGTTAAAAAGTAGTATCTTGGAGAAGCCCTTTTCCCCTTGATTTAGGTCATAGTGCCCTTTTGGTTTCTAGGTTGTATTGATCCACCAGATAAGGGACCTTTCCAATTGCCATATACTAACAAAATTTCCTGTTAGTGTGTGGCATTTCATGTACTAGATATGAGGATCCATGCCACCTGATTTAATGCGAACCTTGGGTATCTCCTTTTTCTTTCGTAGGAATTGGCCAAGGTGCCTGGGCTCCCTTTTTTCACACCCCTAATCACATGTTCTGAAGCCTACTCCTTCTCAGTTCCCCCTGTTGTCCCAAGGTCCTTTGTTTTCACCACCAGGAGCTCTGTCACCAAGGGGCCCATAGAAGGGACACCTGCACCTCCCATACCCACAACCAACATCTCGGGCCACTCAGGCCTAGAGGCATTTCCTCCTTCCATATTCTCCACCTACAACTTATTTCCTCACTTCGTCCTGACCTAGGGTTTCCACTAGCCCAAAACCTAGAGATTTTTTTTAAAATTTTATGAAAATGTTCAATATTCCTATTTTCCTGTAATTTTCTTATTTCTAGAAATTTTATTTCTAATTTTTTATTGGATTAGCCAACCTTGACGTGAAATAATTCCTTTAAAGGAAGGATTTTTATTTTCAAGATTTTTTAGTGCCTGGCAATCATTCTAAAATAAAAAAAGACTAATTTTGTAAGTGACAATTCCATTGGTGAATCCTATGACATTGACATTAACAATATTCTTTGAGAAAGTCCTTTACATAAGTGGGGAAAGGTTATTTTCATTAGTTAGTGTTTTGACACTGACAGTAAAACAAATATTCCTATTGTGTTGATCTCTCATTTAATTTTAAACTTTTATAGGTTTCAATGTGCAAGAGAATAATTGTGTAGAGTTGTGAATCTGTGCAGAACGAAAGATGTGCGAAAGAGGGCGTATGAGAGAGATAAATTTTGTATAGAGGGAAATTTATTCCACAAACACAAAATTATTTTAAATTTAAACAAAAAACTAGTATCCAATATTAAATGAAGTATCTTTTTAATGTGTGTGAGAAATCATTGTTTGTGCAGGACAACATGTTTGCAGAGAAAGGAACATAAACTTTGATTCGTAATTTTCTTCATTTCTGAATACAATTCCCTTTAAGGGTGGATCATCATGTGCTCATTCTATTTTATATTAGATGTGTGTTTTGTTAGAGTCAGCCTTTGCAGCTTTCCTTCAGTGATCAAACATGCTCTTACAAAGTGATTTTAAGGTGTCAAGGTCAAATTTTGTCATTTGAATGAATCTTCAAGAAAAATTTGGTCACTAGGCATTAGGTCTAGGGGTTGCTTTTACTCCTGTCAAAGTTGTCCAAATGTCGGTCCATGTCACCATTCAGCTGAGTGTACCATAATTTAGAGGGTTTTCATCATCATGTCAAGTTCCGTTGGGTCATTTTACACCTTGTTCATGCTTCAGTTGTGCCTAGGTAAGGTCCATTTCCCTCTCCTAGGGTTTTGGAGGTAATTTCTCTTGGATGGTCAAATCATTAGAAAAACTTGTATCCTGATGTTCATACACCTTCCCCTATCATTAATTTACCTTATTAAACACTTCCCATCACTGAGATTCCCCAAATTCCTCATTTTTGCACAAACCCTAGTTTCTTGCCACAACTTGGCAATTTTCTAGGCTAGGCCTGTGTTTTGCCCTTTTGGACCCCTTCCTCTCACTCAATCTCTGAGATTACACTTTCCCCTGCTTCCTAACATCCCCCCCTACTTCCAAAAATTTCTCCAAGAAATTAGAAGCCCCTTATCCCCTTCATTTCGCTTCATTTCGACAAAATCCCTTGTTTCACACATCAGGATAAGTTTCACTCAAAAGATGTTTCAGAGCAATAAAATATGAATTTTGGAAAACTTAGAGAGGTGTTTGTCCAAAAAATCCCAAGGAAGAAAAACCTCTTTCACTTTTTACACAGGTATCATTTTTTTAGAGAAATGTCAAAAATACCGTTGCCTCAGGAGAATTGAATGCACCTCTGAAGTGACCTTGGGAAAATCAAGATTTCTCCTAGCATGGTTGGCTAAATGACTTTTTTGATGAGTCAAAGGATAACTAGACACAAATATATTTCCAATGAGCTATCATGAGCTCAATTTGGAGATGAGGAAGACCTTCAAAAGTTGACTGCAACAGCACTCTGCCTTGAGGCAGCCTCATTCTGCTCATTTTGACAATTTTTGGGATATTTAATTTCTGACAAGGAAAATGAAGTCCAAATTGACAAATTCCATTTGGGTTGGAAAGTAGACTCCAAGAGCTTTCCAACGAGCTATCACACGCTCAGTTTGGACACCGAGAAGGCCTCCAAAATCTTCCTACAAAATGCACTATGTAGCCCACTACTCACAAGAGGCGCGCTACCCATACAGGAGGTGCGCTACCCATATAAGGTGCGCTACCCACATAAGTTCCATAGCCAGTGTTAATTAACATGGGCGCTACCCACTTGCCAGGCACTACCCATTGGGCAGGGGCGCTACCCATACAGCGACAGAGCCCAGAAATTTTTTGTCTTGCGCCCAGTTTCGTATCAAATCGGCTCCATCGAATTGCAAGTACGTCCTAAAGGTTTCTCAGTAGATTTTTAGCATGATTGTGGTGTTATTGATGTTGGGAAACAAGCCTTGGTTGAAGAGAAATGTATAAACCCTACATTCATATGTAGATTTATTCCTTAAGGGTTTTGAATATATATGGACAGTCTTGTGAAGGGTTTGAAAACTTTTGTGAATGGTAAATATGCTCATGCCCTAGCACGTTGTGTACATGATCCTCACGCCCTTAGTTTATCATCTTATCACTGCTGTCATGCCCTTTCATGTTTTTACACAGTCTTATGTTGACTAGTCTATATCCTCCATCACCATAATATCACCGCTGTTGTTATCATCATTCTATTGCCACTGTCATGGCCATTTGTTTCACTATGGTCATTGTCATGTTGTTCCTATTCTCCATTTGATAAAACACAGTCCCATACTTGTTTGCTCCTTTGACAAATTTTGGCCATCATTATAAAGTTGTACCATACATTTTCATTTGGTACTCATTTGTCAAACTTACTTGTGATCAAAACAATGATAGTTTTTATGCCATTAAAACAGAGCCATCCTCATTATGATTTTGTTCTCCTATGATACTTGGGTACATGTGTGACATTTATTGGGTTTTGAACATACATTAAAATTTTTCCTTCACTGCACCTATATCAGCATCCATATATTGCAAATATCTGACAGTGATTCCGCAGCAGAGGGTAATGTGCCACAGAGGCCTCACAAAGGTGGCAAAGGTGGTAAACATCTCAGGGAGGAGCCTACTTCTTTGGCTCAATTGCAGGCATGTCCGCTTGCAATGGATTGTTTTCGGGTTCAGTCATGTTTTCGATTCTGTGAGATGATTTCACAAACCCAGCTTCATCGTGAACTAGCTCGTCTGTTTGTTCTACATTTACATGATGGCCGTGTAAATATCGCTGGAGTAGATTTCATCCTGTCACCAATGACTATTGCTCAGGCCACTGGCATACCAAATTTAGGAGAGGAATGGAACAAACGTCAGCAGTTAGAGAAATTCCACTATGAGCCATACATCAAACCTAGGTATATGAGGCACTTGGGCAGAGTTTTTCCTTTCAGATTTCTGAGGGATGAGTTTGCACCATTGATGAAACTCATCATTCTGTATTTCAGTTGCGAGGGAATATTCTCGCGTCTCTTTGCGTACCATGTTCGTTTGTTGATGCACTTCACAAGGGTACGTATGATGAACATTCCGTAATTCATGTATCGCAACATAGAGAGGATGATGATTTTTGTACAGAAGAAGAGCCCAGCACAACAGCATAGAAGTATATATCATTACGCTTTGATCAAGATCATAGTGTTACATCAGTTGGCACAGCAGGGCATCACTTGGGAGGATTTAATCTCCCGTGACTTTTTCACAGCGCCACAGTTGCCTCCCAAGGTAGTTCATGATGTGGGAGAGCCTTCACACCAGCCTGGCATTCCTAATTTTGAGCATATCAGTGCTCCATTGTTTTTGACATATCAGCAAGGCCACAGGGCCTTATTTGCAGCTACACGACGAGTATTATTTCCACCCGGGGTGGAAGGGGTCTTGCCGACTCCATCAGTAGAGCGAGTATTATCTCCACATGATGTGGAAGGGGTCTCGCCTTCTTCTTCAACACAGGTACAGATCCAGGACAGGGACAAGAATCCCATGCATGATGAGGGCCCATTAGGAGGCCGGGACACAGATTTCACGATCATTGATGTTGATGCGAGCTCTCCTAGCTCAAAACTGAGGGAGATCATCCAGGAGCAAAGGGCCGAGAATGACACGCTGAAAGATAAATTGTATAAGGCTCAGTGGGTGATAAACTACCTGGAGTAGTGCAACAAACAACTAGAGGATGAGCACACACTTTATGAGCTGCGGCGAATCTGTGAGGATCGACAATTCGCCCGGAAGAGACCCGGCGACATGACACCAATCGATCGAGATTATATACTCACGCATGTTAACATTCATTTGGAGAAGTTGTTGGCAAAGTCCAACAGATACAAAGACATGCTTCGCCACATGAAAGGTCATTATTGGGCTCGCATGCATGTCTGCAAAGCGAGAATGAAGATTCTGAAGAGGAGGTTGAGCGAAGCACTAAAACGGCGGAAAAGGCCTGATCCACTCCGGATTTTGGCCGAGGATTCATTGGCTAGGCATGATACATGATGGAGGGTCTTCGCTCTGAATTTGAGCAAATTCAGAGAAATTTTTGTCATTTTGAAATATTTTGGTCTAAAAACAGGTTTTTCAGCTATACGCGTAGCGCGTCGATGTGCTCACTTTTTTTCAGGACACTAGCTGAAGGAAATATTTGCATTTTTGGGTTTTTCATGGTAAGTTATGCATGCTCAGGCATTTCCGAAGCATTTCATCAGATTCTGGATGGTCAAAAGGCCCAAAAACACCATGAAAACCACCTTGCTGCCACCTTTTGCACCAGCAGGAAGTACTTCTGGGAGAATGAAGTTTTGGAGGAGAAAATGAGCTCCCAATTGGGAAATTCCACTTGGGTTGGATAGCCAACATCCAGGGCTTTCCAACAAGCTATCATGAGCTCAATTTGGATGCCGGAAAGTGCCTCAAAATCAGGCTGAAAGGCGCGCTACCCATACAGCTCAGGCGCGCTACCCACATAGATTTTTGGCTGATTTTTCAACTTCCAGCTCAGAATTTCGACCAGTTGGGACCAATTTTGCTTGTGGATGCAATTTTTGGGTTTTCATGATGTAAATTGATGGTTGGCATGTAACTTTGGCTCATTTTTACCTATTCTAGAAGATTCACTCTAAAAAAAGTGAAAATCATGCAAATGAATCAGTTTCCACTCTTTTAGAGGCAAGTTGTTGGCTGCCTATATTCTAGCTCCTTGTTTAGAATTAGTTGGAACTGCTCCTAGAAGGAGGAATTCGACCCCTAGAGGCATGGGAAGGGGTTAGGATGCTCTATATGATGTAATTTCTCAATCATTTTTAGAGGTTGGATAGGTTAGACTCTTGGGAAACTTTTGGCACACTATTGTACATATTTTTCATATTTTGGCTAAGGAAAGATCAGAGGTTTTGCAGCACCTGTTGGGATTCTTGTGGCTTTCAGTCCTTGATGGTGTTTTCTTTCAGTTTATTGTAAGTTATTTCATGTTTAATGTATGCCATCCCTTCTTATTCTTCTGAAACTAAAATGAATGAGTAGATGAGGTTGAATCCATTGTTTACAGTGCTCTGCCTTTGAATTCATTTAGTTTTGTATGTTTTCGGCTGTTTGAAAAGGATCCATGTTCGTCCTTGCCCTTTTCAGCTCCTTGTCTATCTGATCCATCCATATACTCAATCAAGAGCATCAATACTATTGCCTACCTCGCCCCAACTCGAATTCTGCAAAGATCTGGCCTTATCCCCGGACCCAAAAATTGTTTTTTCCCATTTCTCCAACAAAAACCCAAAAAATCAAAATCAAACATTCCTATCTCTTTACTAGCCTAAAATCAGTATTCATTGTTCATTATAAGTCATCTCAGCCCTTTTGAAGATCTTTTGCCGAGATAGACCCGGAGAGAGCCCTCTCATGTCCTCGTAGGGCTAGCTACGAGGCTGAGCGTGGTTTGATGTAGCCTTGAGTTTTACCTTATTTCAGCCTAAGGTAGATTTAAGCGCTAACATGTTTTTTAAAACTATGTTGAATGGCCTTGATTGTTTAAAAACTAGAAACAACGAATCTTGATATTCAAGCTTTATGAATACTATGTGCATTTGTGATTTCACATCTGTGAATTAAACTCTTGTTATTATTAAATATTGAATTAAGTGTATTTTTAATTCGTGTGAATAAGAAGTCTTGAACAAGAGAATGTGTGTGTGGAGCGAAGAACATAAACTCTCTTCCTCAATATTCATGTCCTCTTTCCACACACCCTCCTACACGACAATGCATATTTATCAATTAATTAAAAACAAGGGAAAGAGAGAACTTTATTCCGTATACATGAAATTCATTTAACTTTAAGCATAAAATTAGTATCCAATATTAAATTAAGACTCTTCTCAATGCATGTGAGAAAGGAGTGTTGTGCTGGAGAACATGTGTGCAAAGCAAGGAACATAAACTTTAATTCGTAATGTTCAACATATCTAGATACATTTCAACTTAAGATTGGAGAGATGTGGGATTATTTTATTTTATATAATGATGATAATATGATTTTATGATTTTATGTGAGGTTTTCAAACAATGTTCAATGACTTTGATCATTTAAAAACTAGAAAGAGCTTATGTTGGTATTCAAGGTTTCCTTGGTTAGTGCTTTGAAAATAGCAGTAAAATAGGTATTTCTTGTGTTTTTATAACTTATTTCATTTTAAACTTGTATAAATTTAGTTTTTCAAGAGAAAAATTGAATAGAGGTGTGATTATGTGTAGAATAGGGGTGCATAGGGAACTTTATCCGTAGACATGAAATTATCTTAACTTCAAACAAAAAACTAAGTATTATATATTAAATGATGTCTCTTTCTCATGCATGCCAGAAAAAACGATTGTGTGGTACAACGAGTGTGCATATCAAGGAACATAAACTTTTATTCGTAATGTTTCACATCTTTGGATGAATTTCCCTTTAGGCATGTATCAACATGGGCTAGTTTTATTTGATATCGAATGGTTATTTTTCAAAACTATGTTCCAAAAATTTGATTGTTTAAAAATTAGAAACTTCAAATTTTTATATTCAATTTTTTTTAATACTATGTACATTTCTGATTTTACATTTGCAAAATAAATACTTATTACTATGCAATATTAAATTAAGTGTATTTTTAATACACATGAAGAAGAAGTGTTGTGTAGGAGAATTGGTCTATGGAGCAAAGAACATAAGCTTTCTTCCACAATGTTCTGGTCCTCGTTTGACACACCTCCCTCCCACATCAAAATATATATTAATCAATTAATAAGAAATGAGTGTGGAGAGGGACCTTTATTCTCTAGACATGAAATTATTTTAACTTTAAGAAAAATCTTAGTATCATATATTAGACGAAGTTATTTTTGATATGTCTGAGAAAGGAATATTATGTGGCAGAATGGGTATGCAGAGCAAGAAACAAAAAAATTATTTCGTAATGTTTGCATCAGCAGATACATTTCCGCTTAAGGGAAAATTGACATGGGATTTTTTTATTTGATATCAATCTGATTCAATGATTTGATGATTCGATGTGCGATTTTAAAAACTATGTTCAACGACTTTGATCATTTTAGAACTAGAAATAACCAATGTTCATATTCAAGGTTCTCGAATACTATGTGAATTTGTGATTTCCAATTTCTAAATTAGATACTTATTATGAATTATTAAATGAAATTCATTTTTGAATGCACGTGAAGAAGAAGTGATGCATGTGATAAAGGAGTGTTGTGCGGGAGAACGAGTGTAAGGAGAAAGGAACATAAACATTATTTTGTAATGTTTTGCATCTCTAGATACATTTTCCTTAAGGGTGTATTGATTTTGGATTTTTTTACTTGATATCAGGACAATTTGATGATTTGATGTGTGCTTTTTAAAACTATGTTCGACGTCTTTGATCATTTAAAAAGTAGAAACAACTAATGTTGATATTCAAGATTCCAAAATACTATGTGCATTTATGATTCACATTTGTGAATTAAATAATTATTATGCAATATTCAATGAAGTTTATTTTTAATGCATATGAATAACTGTTTTTTTAGGAATTTGTATGCATAGAAAGGAACAAAAACTTTCTTATGCAATGTTCCAGTCCTTTTTATATTAAATTTATCATTCGCAAAATTCTTCTTCACACCTCCCTCCTACATGATAGTGAATATTAGTCAATTAATGAGTAGTTTCGGTTTATTAAACTTTATTTTACATGTCTATCAGGTGTGAAATACGGGTGGGAAATGAACTATTTGAATTACTATGTTCGACAAAATTCATCGTTTATAAACAATATCAAAGTAGAAAGAGCAAATTTTGGTCTTCACGACTTTCAAATACCATGTGCATTTGTCATCTTACATTTCTAAATTAAAATTTTATTATTGCATATTAAATGAAGTTTTTTTTTAATGTGTATGAGGAAGACGTGTTGTGTGGGACAATGGGTGTGTATAGAAAGGAACAAAAACTATTTCCTTGCAATGTTTCGTATCTCTGTATGCATTTTTTCTTATCCCCCTCTCGCACAAAAATACATGTTAATGGATTAATTAATATATTTTTTTAATATTTTATTTAGTTTTTAAGTTGAACATAATATTAATATTAATTTCACACAAAGAAGATGTTGATACATGTTAAGATGAAAAAATTGGAAACACTACATTTTTTAACAAATTTGTAAACATTTTATATGATACATTTTCCATTGAACGTGCAAGTGAAATCATGACCATGCAAAAAATTTAATGGGAAATTTAGAAGGATATTGATTTAATGAAAATTTATAGTTATTCTGTATGTCTGCAACTTTGTGGCATTTCCCCTTCCAAATGAATGAGAATTGTGAACAAGCATAGGTGTTGTCATTTATTTCAAATAGATTAAATTGAGTTCTAAAAAAAATTGTGGAGCTCAAAGCATGAGTAGAGAGGATAAGAAAGAAGAAAATCAAGAAGCTAGCTTACAACTACGAGGCTTATTAATAGTTTCACATAACAACCATCATTTCGATGATATATAAGGAGATGAACTACTCACGTGCATATTCGATGAATTGAACGTTGAAAGGATTGATATTTTCTCACAGATTTATTTTCTATTAATCATATATACTAGTTAACTTTAATCATGGGTTACTAGGAATGTTTATGTGACATTTTTTGAATGTGTTGTGGGAGGATGTGAATTATATTTAAAAATGAAGAAGAAAATTGGTTCTATGAACCTATTAGAATGAGACCTACAAGTGTTGATGACACGAATAAATTGGTCAATCAGGATAAACATTGGGATGACAAAAAATCTCTATGCTAGCATGATCTCCAATACAAAGATTTCATATTTATTTAATTTCATACATTTATGTGAATTAGGGTACACATGTGTATATTATGTCTCCTATGTAACATGTTTCAAATGAAAAATAGTAATAAGTAGAGATTATATAGGGAAACGAGAAATATATAGTTAAACAACATTGATAATGCCATTGTTTAAGTGAAAATTTTTAAGCACAAAGTGTAAATGCCTTGCAATGTGATGAAACAATATATTTACAGTGATACAATTAATAGTTTGCTCATATTGATAGGAAATTTAATTAGTTTCTTGTGTACTAATGGTATTTGGAAGAGCAGAGTGTGAAAATAATTTTGATTGTTCGCTTTTGTGATGATGTTCATTTTATCTTTGCAGGATGTGTTTAAAGGCTAGGAGTATTGTTCAAGCTTTTGTTACCTTACATAAAATTTTATCTCCAAAGTCGGAATCCCATAAGATCACATCTTCGGCTTTGAATTTTGTTTGAATGTCATGTATAAATATCGTATTAAAAGCACAAAATGATTAATATACAGCTATTAGGATATATTATTAATTCAAAATTGATGAAAAAATAGAGTTCAAGAAGTAGCTTATCATGGAAAGAGAGTTTATCTTCTAGCAATGTAGTATAATGTTCCTTGTTATCGATAGATAATATAGGCTCGACATGTTTTTTAGACTCAATTGGAAATCAAAATGTGATATTCTGTGATTTTTCCAAGAAATCGTGAATGTGAAAGAGAGTCAATGCTTCAAAAATCATGGTTCTTTCTTTCATTTTATATGAGTAATTTTCAATCTTAAAGTATTTTCCATGAGTTAAGATTATTTGTGCTTATAGTTTATCAAATGTGGGGCCTATTCCTTTATACGTCAATGAGAAACATGAGAGTAGAAAAATTGTTTTGCAAAGGGGGAAGAAGTGAAATTTGATACACGCAAACAAAAAATTTCATGCCCCAAACTTTAACAAATCTAGAAGGATAATTAATTGATTAATATGTATTATTGTGTGGGAGGGAGGTGTGCAGAAGGGAATTTTTGTACAATTGCATTTCGTGTAATACTTTTTCCCTATATTCATGAATTCTTTTTAAAAGGTTTTAATTTTTCAAGTTTTGTAAGTTTCTTGCACACAATTCCATTTTTTGTAACACTTTATCTATATATCTATTTAAGGGTAAGTAGCGGGTTCACAAGTTTCTTTCACACACTTCCATTTTGCACAACCCTTATTCCATATATTCATGATTTTGTTTAAATGGGATTAATTTTTCAACTAAAATTTATTCAGGGGTAAGTAGCATTGAGTATGTCGATAGTAAATTGCGTAAAAATTAGGAATGATGAAATATGGTAGATAGATAAGTGAGAGAAGAAATTTCCAATAATTGGCAAATGATGTTTTCTTATCTAAGGTTTTTTATTTTGAAAATATTGTAATGTTCGTTTCTCTTTCCATTGAAATTTTTGAATTTTACATTGTGTCTAATATTAGCACTTTTGTTACCAAAATCAACTAACTTGAACACATTGAACATAAAGCTACTGGAATAAACTATTAATTCATTGTTGGTGGAAAATCATTATGGAGGTGTGGGGAGGTAGAGAGAAATTAGGGTTCGTAATTTTCAATTATAAAGTAGTTTGGAAATACTTTAGTGTATAATGATAACTTTGTTTCTAGTATTTCTTCTTATGATCAGTGCCAATTCTTCTCTATGTTAAAAAATTTGGGTTTTTGGGTACATTGTCTATGATGTTCCTTCTTATAGAAAAATAACATAGGCTGGAGGTGCCGCTAAGGCTAAATTTCAAATCAATAATGTACTTTAAAATAAATCATGAATGTGAAAGTTAATAGGCACTTAAACAATCTAAAGTATTTATTTCATACTATGAGTATTCACATATGATATACACATAAACTATTTTTTTCATTGCACAATATTTTATAAGAAAAAATGACTAACTAATAGATTAATATGTAATGTTGTTCGGGAGGGAGGTGTAAAAAATAAATGTGCGAGGAGAATTTCTACGGAGGTACAAAAATTCTAGAGCAAAATTTCCATTCCTTTCTCCATGTAGCTTGCTTCTACACGTTGTGATAGTCAACTTTGCACCCTATTTTTCGAAACTGAGTGTCAAGTTATTCCTAAATCAAATGTGGTTCAACATTTTTTTCACTCTTATGTCAAATAAAATGAATAAAAATTGACATAGTGATAGGGACCAACTCAACCATCAAGTTCATTCATGGTAAAGGTAGTTGAGCACATATTTTCACAATATTTATTTGCAATTTTCCTGCACAATTTTCTATTTATAGTTATTATTGACGGCCTCAAAGGTAATCGTGATGATAAAAAATACTTCATATTTAGTTTATATCGTAAATTTATATCTCTTATGACTTATATATCGATTCTATTAAATTAGTAGAGAAGTGAATGTGAATTGGCAAGGGTTTTGGAATTTTGAGATTTAATTCGAATTACTTCCCTTAAATGTTGGCATCAGTGTCTTCAATTTCTATTTACTGAGAGTGTTGTTTGTGACTTTTTTTACATGTGAAATAGTAACAACTAGTAAAATTGCTAAGGGAACCAAGAAATGTACAGTTAAACTAGACTAAGATTGTTAATGATTGACAGAGTGTTTTTTAGTACAAAAATGAAATTACTAGTAGAGGAAGAAAATAATTTATTTTCACCGATATGATTAACTCACTTACTTGTCTCGATGAGAATTTTCAATTTTCGATTGCATAGAAGTGGTTTGTGAATATGTCATCTGTAGTGAAAAACAACAACAATATTTTTACTAACAAATTGGAAAATTTTGCATGCATTCGAGAAGTCTTTAGTTTCAAAGAAATTGTTTATTTCTCTACAAACAATTTCAATTAAAGAACAAGAAAAATTATGCCAAAAACAAAGAATATTTCTATGAATCCTAAGGAATTCAGATGGATTTTCAAGCTACCATAACCAAATAAGTGTTTAAATTTGTCTAGAGTAGATATTTTCCTGAGCTTAGAAGTAGGTGGGGTTAACAATATTCGAGAATTTATTTCCCTAAATTATCAGATTCCTTCTAATAATATAGTGTAAGCACAAGAGGAAGATATAAGAAAAGAGGTAGAAATCCTATGCAAGAATCTCGATCTTACACACTTGGTAATAGTTAGAGTTAATATTCCATTCAAAGAAAGATAAAATATACTACAAGTGAAAGATTTCTTTACAGTGAGCTATCAGGTTGTAGAGATAATGAAGAGCCTCCTTGGATATTTACTGATATAACTCCATCATATGTGCAAAGTAATTTATTAAAATTTAAAGATATACATTGTGCAGAGTCTAGAGGAAGAGAGCTTGACTTAGTATAGTCCTTACTCTTTGAAAAACTTCAATATAGTCTTTGCACACCCTTTCTCCCACACTTCTTGCACACCCTTACTTTGCATAGAAAAATAGTAGTAGTTTGATACTAAATTATTATTAAAAACTTCCTTCACTTATTTTTTTATCTCCCCCACCCCCTTGCGTACATAAGGATCTTGGAACATTGTCTCTTATTTTCCATACCTTTTTGAACCCAATGTTTGATCTATATTAATCCTTTGATTCACCAAAGCTCCCTTAGTAATAGATACAAGTATTTCTAACAATTACTCGATGAATCAATGTGTATTTAGGACATTGTTTGAGTGCGCAATAACATTTACTTTGTTATCTTGTTTCACTACGAGCAAACTTTTTAATATCAAAATAGAGTGAGAAAACCTTGGTATTGACATTTCTAGAATACTAAATACATCAGTGATTACACATTTTTGAATTCAACACCTACTTGCTAATATTAAATGAAGTGTGTTTTTAATCCGCATGAGGAAAAAGTGTTTTTAAGGATAATGAAAATGCATATAAAGAAACGCAAAAAAAAATTCACATTGTTCCACACTTCTACATACATTCTCCCTCGACATAGTTCATCCACACACTTTTGTTATACACAATACTATGCATAAATAAATTAATTAGTGGTTTTGGATTGTTAATTTTTAGGGCATGAAAATTTTGGATTACATGAATATTTGATGCAGTATAAGTGTAAATGATTAGATGTATTTGGAGCCAATTTGATATCTTGAATCAATATGGTTTCTACCAATTCACATTAGTCTCAAAAAAAACATTTTAAAACTATTATCGATTTTATAATTTTAGTATGGATTTTATATATTTAGTCTATGATGGGTGTATAAAGCAAGAAACAGAATAATTCCCCCCATTCACACATAAATACCAGATATTTTGGTGTACCAAGAAAGGGTGCATAGAGAAAGGGTGTGTAGAGGAGTTTGTGTCCCTTGCTCTGCACATCCATTCTCTGTGCACACTTTCTATTTCATTCACCACACACACTTTCTACTACACTCCTTGAATAAATTTTCTCCACACACAAAAACAAAGAATAATATCCACATATCTTCGCTTTTATATGTACCTTGGTAGAAGTTCATATTCCTAAAAATATATCTCAATGGTAAGGTAAACCATTTGACCTTGCTAATGGGGAGGTTGATGCGTTGTGTAGGGATATATATTGCATCTCAATCTGGGATGATCAACAATATGTCAATAGCATAATCAACATATACTATTATGGGAAATAAAAATCCCATTTTAGGTATCCTTAGAAATTCCATATTATCGATTAATTTAATGATTTGATCTTTTGAATGTCCAAGGATTCTAAGGGTGCTTGTTGTATTAGTTCTCAGAGAGTGAGAATTACACTATTGAACCATCAACATAAGTCTCCAACACACAGAAATGCATTTAACTGCCTTGAGAAAAACACATTGAGCATTAAAATGAAGTGTTCAAGTTTTAAATGTTTTCTGGGGAATGAATTAATCAAATTATTAGCAGTTTTGGTTTATTAATGTGTGTGACGAGGAAGTGTTGTGTGGTAAAATGGGTGTGCAGAGCAAGGATCAAAAAATTTCTTCCGTAATATCATGCATCTTTGCATACATTTCGGCACACTACATATTAATAAATTAATTAGCAGTTAGGATTATTAAAGTTTGGGTTATGTGAATCCTAAGTGCATTTGCGATTTCACATTTTTCAATTAAATATTTGTATTAAATGAAGTCTCTTTTTAATGCATATGAGGAAGAAGTGTTGTGTGGGAAAATGGGTGTTTGGAGCAAGAAAAAAAAAATTCTTTTGAAATGTACCATTCCTTCGAATACATTCCGAAAAGCTACATATTAATGAATTAAATAGAGGTTTTTGATGTAAATACAAAATTTTTGGAATGCTTAATAATATTTACTTTGAAACATTATGTAATGTCTGTTGCTTCATCAACATTCACAATTAGTATCCATTATAACATATTGAAATGATGTGCACAATAAGGATATGGGCAGGAGAAATATTATTCACCCACATTCATAGCTTCACATAAAATCTTCCTCTACACATTCCTTATGGACACCATAAAATGTCAAATTGATGGAAATTGACTGACATATTTTCCTGTTCTACAACAACATTTTAAAAAAATGTCACATAAGATCAATAAAGTTCCCACGCCCCAAACATATTCCCCCTCCATATGCCTCTTTATGCACACTGTAAATCTTCAATTTTTATGTTATTTGACACACATATTTTCTCGTTTTGCAACAACATTTTTACTTGTAAAATAAATTTAAAAATTACTTTATCTTTACATATAATCACATGCATTTATTCTTCTACGACAAAAGTAATAGGTTCCTCCAATTATATAATTAAAATGAACGTGACAATTAGAATTATATATCCCTATAGAAATATGATATACAATTAGCTAAACTTGGACATAACTACCTTTTTGTCTTTGTTTCTTTCCTATTTTATGCTCCTTTCTCCATGTCTCATGTGATATATACTTTTGTGATTATGCTCACATTATTTTAATAATGAAATTATTATGCATCACATTTCAATTTGTAGAGTGAAGAAGTGTAGGAGCATGGAGGAAGTGCAATAAAATCTTCCTCCAAACTCTACGCGCATCATTTTTTTATTTTAAGTTTTTCCCAAATTTTAATAAATACAATTTATCAAACTATTTATTTCTTTAATTAAGTAAGTTTATTTAAGATATTGAAATAAACATGGTTTTCAAACTATTTATCCATTCGCTTGTGAATTTCAACATTCCTTTCAATTCACCGTAAGTGAGGTATTTTTCGTTGAACCTCAAGGCGAAACCCTACATTCCATGACTGTGTTTTGTGATATGCTAAACAAATATATTTTTAATGGATCCAATAAATCACTAGACATCAATAGAGCATAAAGCCTAATATATTAAATACTAAAAATGAGTTGCAGTACATAGGGATTGGATGCCATGTCCTAAAGAAACAAAACAATTATCTCATCAAATTTTAAATAAGAATAAATGAAAATAAATAAAATAGAATAAGTGGATGCCATAGTAGGAAAAGGGAAACCTTAAACACTCAATGATGAAGCCTACAATTATTTTATGGAAAAAATATTACATTGTAAAAAAAAACTTCACAAAATCTTACTAGCCTCACTCTTACCAGATTTATTAGGTAGTAGCTAATTAGATAAAAAACATTACAAATTGTGAAAACTTGCTTCACTACCAAAAAGGAAAATGAACATAGATCTAGAGAAATTTCAGGATCAGTACATAAATAGGAGCTGTTAACTATGAGGGTTAGTTATCAAATAAGATTATTTGTTCGTCAACATGGTGATGCACATGTTTATCCATGTGAGTCAATCTTCCTTCAAAGAAATATAGTTTTTCATATAGATGCCTTTGTCCCCTTTTTATATTCACTAATTTTTTCTACTTCTGCCATCAGTTGCATTGGATATCATTCATGAACGAGATGTTCCAAATCATATTAAGATATTCAAGCTAATTTCCAATGTTTTGTTGATAATATGTAGGGTCATTAATATCATAGCCATTGATAGGGATAAGATATATAGCCACCCTCTAAACAATACTCTTCAGGTGGCATTGCCTTGAGTCTCCTCCTTCACCAAATCCATGCATTACTCAGTGTTGTTGAAATGCAATCTTGTATTTCACCTGAAAAAAAAAATTACTTGAATATAATAATGCTATGGATAGTCTAAACTAACAATTTTTTTTACATTAAATAGAACACCAACCCAACCATGAAGAAGAAAAAATCACCTCATCTTGTATTACAATGAACCATGACATAATTCCAAAAGAAACTATCTAAATGAATAGTCATATATTACAAAATAAAAATTACAAAACCACTGACAATCTAGTGAGAATAGAGTTACATAACCATATAACTCGTGTCTTGAAATTGCCTACTCCAGATGCACCTTCAAATTCTCAACACGAATAATTATACCACCAAATAATAACAGAAAATAGTCAAACAACCCAATTAAAAAAAAAAATTAATGTATATAAGCATAGACACAGTAGTGGGGACAATTAATCGACCACTAAAGCATATAAATATTCCATTTTACCTCGTTATCAAGCTAGGAATTAAAAAAAAGAGCTAGTGTGTATTTCTTAGCATGCCCTTCAACGAAAAACAAAATAGGAATATTATCAGAATTTTCGAATAACTAACATTTAATTCCCATGGGTAACATGTATCTATATAGCTCTTTTTAATTCCTTAGTTATACCCTACGTCAATGTAGATCACCATTGATTTATCTGCTTCCCTACTCTGTTTGTAAAATCTTATTTCACCCACCTTTCCATAAACCAAAAAATATTTACCTCATTTTAAAATATTTCCCTAATTTAATTTTCATATCTATTTATTTATTGTCTATTTTTTTTCTCATTTAATCATGTCTCCTATGATATCTACTTTTCTAATTGTGCTCACATTATTTTAATAATGAAATGGTTATGCCTCACATTGTAATTTGTGAAGTGACAATATGCATGACTATAAAGTAAACACAATAAAATCTTCCTCCTATCTTCGCACATATACTTTTGATGTTTTGGGATTTTCCCAAAAATATTTCCCTAATTTCAAAATATTTCTCTAATTTAATTTGTGCATTTCTCTATTTCTTATTTTTTTCTGCTCCTTTCACCATGTCTCTTACGATATCTTCATTTGTAATTGTGCTCAAATTATTTTAATAACGAAATGGCTATGCATCGCATTTCAATTTGCAAAGTATGAAAATACAAATTTGTGGAGGAAACACAATAAAAACTTCCTTTACACTATCCACATATCATTTACATGGTTTTTATTTTTATCCAAAATTTAATAAAAGAGTTTATCAAACTATTTTTTTAAAATTAAATAATTGATTTAAAATACTGAAATAAGGATGTTCTTAAAACTATTAATGAATTCATTCGTGCATTGTGGCATTCCTTTCAATTGGTGAAAAGTCAATAACATAATTTAACTTTTTTTATTATTTTTCTATCTCCAAGGCCAATATGCATGATAAATATACAAGCTTTATCAGTTTCATTTCTTTCAATACATATGGAAACAAATATAATAGAAAAAGAAAAATTAATTCAGAATTATAATATTTCTATAATAATTTTAAATTTCAATATTGACATAAATATAGATATCAAAATTAGTAAAATGACTATATTAGAAGAAATTAGAACAAAGGCCAAAATTCTTGAAATTTGGAAAAATTGCAGTTGATGCTTTATTATATTCAATGTGTTTTTGTCTAGGTAATTGGTGTAGCAGATAGAAATATACCCACATGGCTTTTAAGGCAGTATTGTTGGAGAGATCATCATGATTACATTTCTTCGAAATGCATTTCTTCATATGTACATAACCTAAGTAAACACAAATCTCGCATTAAGTACGTTGCACTTAGTTATGTATTTTACCCAAGAAATCATGGAGTTGTTGTCAACATTCTCCAACTTCTTACCTTTAATGGCTAGTATATTTGAGCATTAAAAAAAAATACAATCAAAATTATTTTCCTCTTTTAGGATTGCATTACATAGGTATCTTAGGTTCTTCATCGTCCTTATTCACAACAAGACAATAAATGAGTCGATAAGACAAACAATACCTTAAATTATATTACCATAAATACTACTTCTATAAGCTATGTGTTTTTCAGATATGTTAGTTTAAATTTTTGTTTCATTCCTTCCTATGTACTAAAATCTGACCTTTTATATCATAAATATTATGGGTTTACTTAGTAATGTAAACTCTACCATGTTTCTTTCTACAACACTGAAACAAGAATAATTAAACTTCAACCTCCATTTCATTTATATATTTTGAACAAGCGTCCATATTTCACTGGCATATGTTCCCTCGTTCGTTATGACCTAAACAACCTTTAGATGAGAGGAACCAATTACAATTTCCTCTTACTATAAAAAAGGTAGCAGCTCTGTAGCACAAATAAACAACTAAGAAACAATAAACACTAGAAAAATTCAATAGGCATCAACTCACATAAGCTCTAGATATATAATTATTTTACCATTTCTCTGCTATGAACATTTATTATTTTGATAGTAATTTCCATTAAGATATGAGAAGATATGCTTTAATCATAGGATTAAGCCATAATTAAGTTTTTGATATCTACTAATTTGTGTTGGAGGAAGTCGATATGTGCATAGGGGTAACATCTACCACACATATCCCTCTTTCGCAAATCCTTCCAGTCTGCTACAACATATATCAGTTGTGGAACCATGTTTACACTTCAATTCATTGAATGAATTCTGATAACACTATTTTATAATATTGATGGATATGCTCTTCTTGATTTGCTTACAAGAAGTAATCATTACACAATGCATTAGAGTAAATTCTCTTAAGCATTTGAATGATGTTGTAATTGCATGTTGATTCACCAAATAAATGCATACGTTTAGCAAGAAGGCACCTTTGGTTTATGATTGTATTTATCATTAATTATTGTTTTACTATGTTATCAAGCACTTGAACAATATCATGATTATGTGTCAATTCACCTAATAGATGTAGATTAGATTTACATTTACCAATAACAAATATTTTTTTAATCATAAAATTGAGTCTTAATTAATTTATTTTATATCCAGTAATATGTGTCATAGGATATTGATGGAATATATGTAAAATTTCTCCAAACATTTCCAAAAAATGAGGCAATGTTCAGAACAAGTTTATGAAGGGGATTTGCATATCATTTCAATCTATTATAATGGATACTTATTGAGTAGACCTGTGTATCTTCTTTTCTTGTTACAAGTAGTAAGTTCTACTAAGCACTTGAATGATTTGTTTATTATACATCAATTCGCTAAATAAATAAAGAAAATTTTATTTTATAATATCAATAAGTACAATTTTCTTAATATGTTTACAATGAATAATCATTAAACAATGCATCATAGTAAATTCTACTAAGTACTTGAACAATGTAATTTCTTTGTGTGGAGTGTTGAGGTGCAGAGGAATCTTTTTTTGTGCTCCTCCTGCACCTTGCACTAAATAATTATTTGAAATAACTATAACCATTCCATTTTATAAAACTAATTAATACACATAAAATGCCATAAGAACAAGAAAAATGTAATATGAACAAACAAGAACCACAAAATAAGAGCCATTAAAAAAATTTAATAGCCTTTTATTTACATAATATCTATTAATCATAAGTTCTAAAGAGATATATGTTAATGATAGGATTAAGCCTTAATTAAGTTTTTTAATATATGCTAATATGTGCTATGAGGGAGTTGATATGTCTGGAATGGTAACATATATAGAGCTATGAAATTGAGGGAACAATGGTTCTACCACACATCCCTTTTTCACACATTGTTCTAATTTTCTAGAACAAATACTAGTTACGGAGACTTGTAGACCTTCTTGATTTTTTTAAAACCAATAAATACTATTAAGCACTCGAATGATGTCCCAATTACACATCAATTCACCAAATAAATGTTGAAAACACTATTTTATAATATTGACAGATAATATGTTCTTTATTTGTTAACAAATAGAAATCATTACATGATACGTTAGATTAAATGAAATTACGCAATTCAATGAGGAAACATTTCCGAAAAACATTGGTAGCAAATGAGGCAATGTGTGAAGGGGGATTCACACATCATTTCAATTTGCTATGATGGATACTAGATATGGAGATTTGTGCATCTTCTTCACTTATTTACAAATAGTAAATGGTATTAAGCACTTGAACGATGTGTTGATTACATATCAATTCGCTGAATAAATATCCAAAACACTATTTTAGAATATCTACAGATACAATTTTATTCATATGTTTACAACCAGCAATCAATACAAAATGCATCATAATAAATGTTATTAAGCACTCCAAAGATGGCCTAATTGTAGATAATAATAATATGGATAAGTATTAATTAATTTTTTAATGTTTACTTTAGTGTCATATACATAATAGTCAGTCTCCATCAATGCAGGTTCCCACATCTTCACAAAAATTTCCATTTCGACATACTTTTCCCTTATATGTCTTTCCTGAAAAATTTTCCTTTCTCACATGTTCTGGTACTAAATTATTTCAACATTTTTTATGCCACCTATTTTCATTACAAATATTTAATGATATAATATTTAATTAAAGTATAATTAATTCTCTGATTGAAATGATTAATGCTAATGTGTACCGGTAATCCTTGATTCTACCAATATATGGTGAATTGTTTTAGTTTTTGAACTGTATAATTAATACAGATAACATGCTCACATTTGACCCCTATAATAGTGACATGTGTTAATTGAATAAGCACCCACACATATTTTTCATTTAAGTGAAAGTTCGCCATCTTACGAATTGTTTTAGGCATTTCTTTGGGTGATACGTCATTGCGTGAAGCATGAAAGTGCGGAGGAAGATTTCGCTGTGCTTGCTCCACACATCGCACAAACTTAATCAACTAATTAGTGGTAGAGACAGAGACAATGTTCCATTAAACTATGAATATGTTAACTTGTATTTAGAGTCTCTGTGTCATTTTTGTCATCTTTATACCCATTAAGAAACCATGGGGAGTAGTTGCTTGATCCTCTTTGTATATATAGAACTATTTCATTCTCTTTATTTTATGAGAGTAAAGAACTTAAATTTTATTTAATATTTCATTAATATGTTTTTATTTAATATAAAAAAAAAATATTTAAATATTTTTATTGTTAATTGATAAATAATTTATATGAAACATTTTGAATTGAGATTTGGGTTGGGTTATTGAGAAAAAATTATTATCTTCTAAATCTAAATTATTTTTTCCCCGAATTTTCTACATCTAAATTATTAATCAAAATATAAAGATAATTTAAAAAAAATTAATATTAATAATTAAAAAAAAAATTCATATGAAATATCTTGAAACCACATATCTATTCAAAATATTAGATTCAAACAAAATTTTACTCCAAAAAATCAATTTCCATTACAATCTTCCTCTTCAAGTACTATGGTCATATCCTTTGATTGGGTTCGACTGGCAGGATATCTTCTCCCTTCTTTTGTGCCCTTCCAAATTAGAGTATAGGATTATAATATTCCTGTACTTGGCATAATCATATATGAATATGCATCTGTTTTTATTATTTCCTGAACTTCTTGGAAAGATTTCAGTTCTCTGGAGCTTGTGCCCATTACTTAGAATCTGTTGGCTTTCAACAGACAAACCAATCGACTATTAGGATCCTTTCTAAGTTTTCTATTAATTTGGGAGGAAAAAATATATATATCGATGTGATGGTAGTACAAGACCCTTTGGATTTTAATTTAGTCATTGGCTGTTACTATGTTTATGTCATGGGAGCTCTTGTATCTTCACTCTTTCATGTGATGTGTTTCTTACATGAAGGGAAAATTGTGACCATTGAACAAATTTTGTTCGTTGGTCTTAATTCAACTCCTAATAAACCAATTTCCCTTAATGGTCATTATATGCAAGTGGTACCTCCCCCACATATTAAATATGCGGCAACTTGTTCCATGTATGTGTCTACTTATGATCCAGTAGGTGATGTAGTGCATCATTTACTAGGGGCAGAGAGTCTGATCTGTCCATTTTATCCTATGATACCTTCTAGAGTGTTATTCTCCCATCTAATGAGAACCTCTTGGAAGTAATGGCCTTCTAGAATTCATGGTGAAGGTTTTCCAAGCACAATTCCTTTTCTTGTGTCAAACTCATTAAAAATTGAAACAAGACCTTCTTAGCATAATTACTTTTCTTGTGTCAAGCTCGTTTAAAAATGGAACAAGTTTGGATGAGTAGAGTTCCTTTCCCTGTGTCGATCTCATTTAAAAATTAAAAAAACCCCCTTACACTTTTAGTGTTTAATTATATCTCGTAAATTTCCAGTCGAGTCTTTCAGTCGACCACGTAAATGAACCTTCATTCCCTCCACATGTTAGCAAACAATCGTCTACTATGGTAAATTAAATGAATCTTGGGGGGGAATGTACCTTAAATTTAGTCATTATTCTAGGGGAATGCAAATTTATTCCAAGAAAATATTTCTTTGTTTCGAGCTTGTGTAAAAATGAAACCAATTCCGGGCATTTTTATTAGCCTGTTTCTATCAAATGGGCCTTGTTTTTGGCATTCCATCTTTATCATATTCTTAGTTGATCATACACTTTCACTTGGTTTTTTTACCCCTTTCTGGGAAACATCTACGATGAGTGGTCTCATTAGCCCACCTCTTGACTTTTGTGTGTTTTGAGTAGTTCCATCATGACTGGAACCAGTTTCTACCATTTAAATCACTATTTCCTCTAGGATGAGTCCTATTTTAGCTCTTTTTATACTCCAAAAAACTGAAAATATTTTCAAGAATTTGTCATTTCGAACTTGTTAGAGTAAATGAAAAGGAGTCTACTCAGCGTAAGTTTAACTCTTTTATGGACTAAGATATACTATTTCCGAAAATGGAATACCTTATTTGAGCATGGATACGAGGTTCTCTTGATTATTATTTTTTTTCCTTTTCATACTCAAGGGATTATCTAAGAAAATGAACATTTGAAGTTTTCTATTGGGAGTTTTCTTCATCTGGAGTGTCAGATGAAGGGTACCCAACATAAGGAGAATTGGGTTCTTGAAGCTGCCCACTAATATAAGTACCATCACATTGTTTGATTATATATGTAGGTGGAGGAGAAGGATAATAATGTATAGTTCTCATAAGAGAAGTTCTAGGAAAAATTATAGTAACAAATGTCATGGGAGAGGTCTGAGAAATAGATGTCGCACTATAGAAGGTACTAGACAATGACTTATAACTAGGTGGGATAGACATGCCACCATACAGATGTATCTCTAGTGATGTCACAAACATGGATGAGGAATCAACATTCGATGTCTCATCCATAGTAGTGGGTACAAGACGGGAAACCCTAGCAGTTGCAGTCATGGATAACAATTCCCAAAGATTATTACTGCAAGAAACTCATCATTGAACTGAAATGAAAATAATCATATAAAGGAACTTGATATGGAGTCTCAAGAGGAGGAATAGGATAAGCTTGATAAATATGAATCTGTCTTAAATGAACATGAGAAGAGGTTTGGGGTTCTTCCTATGGGATATCTTGAATACTCACAATACCAGGTGGAAGGGGTTCACCATTGGATCCAAGATATATAGTTTGCAGTTTTGTCTGCAAAAAATGAAGATAAAAGCAAGGTCTTAAGGTAACAGGTGAAGACGAATAAGGTACCTTGGGTTGAATAACCTTAGGAAATAAAGTGTATGATTCAGTAAAGTCAGAATCAATAACCTTAGGAAATAAATATTTTGGTACTTCTGTTTCGATTATGTCAGATTCACCGGTAATAGAAGATGTAATCTTTGCGTCATTACTCAAAGGGAAGTATGAGTATGGTGGATCAATTCTAGGAGGAGGACAAAAATTATTTCTCAAATTTCATGCTTTGGTATTTTTCATTTTATTGCACTTCTAACGACGAAGATGAGTTTCCTCTAGTGGAAGAGGAGGCTTATTTTACATTCTACGCAAACGACAAAGGGTAGGTGTTTGTTATTCCATGTTGGATTAATGAATTTTAATAATTAACAGAAAGAAATAAATAAAAAAGGGGGAGAACTAGGCAGAAAGGTTTACCAAGCAATCGTGACATGCAATATACATCTTGGAAAACCAAGGAATTAATATACGTGTAGGAAATCTCCATGAATGTTGTGTTTGATGTATCACGGTATACAACGTAGTTGAATCAGTTACCTATGGAGAAGATAGCAACCTATGGTGGACTTCCAAAATACACTCGATGATATGTGTAAGTGGAGTCTATAGTAGTCTTTTCTAATGTGTAACCATTTTATGAGAGTGTTCCCATGTACTTATCATGCATGGAGAACCATCCAATATACCTAAAGGTATGCAGGGAATGATATGATACACTTACGTATGTGGAATGACATATCACCCCCGGTATACAACACTAGAAAACAATGACAAATGCTAAGTTTAGCAACACTCGAACATTTCTCTAGCCTAGACCTAGACATTTTTGGTTAATGTTACAAATGCTTCTTAGGTTGATTCAATAAATTTTGATTTTTATCTTCAATTAAGTTTCATTTTTAAGGTTGACTTCGAGTTTCACCTAAATTCCCTAAAATGAAAGCTAGCATGAAGAAATGAAATATTTCACTTTCAATGAAAATCTATCTAAATAATGGAAGAGACAAAGAGCATGCATCATACATACTGAAACAAACAATATGATCAGTGAAATTCCATTTTAATGCAATTTTTCTAATGTTGACACGCACACAAAACCGTATATGCCAATAAAAATAGATTTTTCTTTTCAATTCCACTTAATTTTCAAATATGATGAAAAATTAGATACATATCTAATCACTGATAAAAATAAACTTTTCAGAACGATGAATAAAACACCAATTCATTCAAGCACTCAATCATCAAAAAAATCAGTTCATTAATGGACTAATGATAAGAACAAAGGAAGATATAAATAAATCCTTATCAAAGCCACTCAAAACAAAAAGAAAACCAATGGAGGCTTCTGAGAGACCACAAGACACTCAATGACTCAAGGAAGGGCAGTTGGTACAAATCTGGACAAAGATAAAATAAAAATAAAAATAAAAGAATTTTTTTTCATGAACAAGGGCCAACGCAAGTGCTAGAGAAGCACCAATGCTATTCAACTCAGGCATAGATAAGTCTAAAGAGCATTGCAACACTCTTTCTCTAGAACAAAATGAGGGATGCAAGGTTTTGACACAAAAATGACAATTGAAACTCCATGAATGGGTTTTCCTAGGTATGTTCTTGACTATATAAGATAGTGAGGGTCTAATGAAGAGGTAGAACAAGCATTAAGGACAAGGAAGCCACCAAGGGAAGACATCATTCCACAGTATGGATGCAAATTTGTTATGCATAATATATGACTCCGAACATAAGTATCTTCCCTATGATTGATGGATTATTATAGAAAATAAAATAAAAGAAGCTAATGTTTTCCTTAAAGTAAATAGATAATGATATTTAGCCTACCTGGAATCCGTTGTACGCTTCGCTCATGTCTTGGCTTGTATTCTATAATATTAGCTCTAATCACTATAATTAGAAAATGTACAATCAAATAGCAAAAGACAAATATCTCGAAATCTATATAGCAACATCTAATCAATTCATTCAATGGATCAACATGCCATTGAAATACATGAAATAAAAACATCACATATTGGAAAATAATGAAATATTTTTATTAATAGAAATGGAGAGAGTTACAACCAAATATAGGAGTTTATCTTCTATAATATCTCCTCCAAGTTGACTTGTGCTTCCTTGCCACAAAGTGTACCTCTATGTCACCCTAATGTATGGAATAATGAATCTCACAGAAAAAACATCATGGTATAATCTATCTCCAAAATCACACCCCCAGCCTGTGGATGGCCACAAATATATAGAATAGGATGGTAAGTTAAGATTTCTTATCCATTTACCAATCTAGGATTGAAATACACTCTTTATGGAAGGATTGACTAAATGGATAAGGGGTGAAATATCCAATGTAGGATAGGATATGATTCAATAATTTAATCCAAGGTAAATAGTTATAACAACTCCTAGAAGCTTCTGGAAGAGGAAGCTTCAATATTCTTTTTACTTTTCTAAAATTTTTAGAATCAATGCACCGCCAACAAGGGGCAACCTGTTGGTGATCAACACAGGTCTAGAGATAGCCAACCTCCTGGTGAACGTTGGTCTCTAAAGGGCCAGGATGCATTGGGCCTAAAAATTACTCAAATGAACTAGTTTGAGGAATAAATTTAGGGTTTTAAGAGATTCATGCTTGGGCTTTGTGTATGGAGGATGACCAAGTTTTAAAATGATGTGAATGATATTGTTTGAAGTCTTATTGATCAGATGCAACAAAATGGCCTATAACAAGTTGCTATAAATATTAAATTTAAATTTCTTGAAAATCTCATAACTTTAATAATAAATTAAATTTTATAAAAATATAATTTTTTAAGTTATGTTAAATCTAAATTAATTATAAAATAATTATGACTTATTTCCTTTTAAATTTAACAATAGATTGAATTCTATAAACCAATATTGAATTAGTTAAATTGTATTTTTGAGTAATTTATTACTATTTATATTTAATATTAAAAATTTAATGAGTTACGATTTTCTTCTTATTAAGAACTAACTAAATTATTTTACCTTTAATTATTTTTTCCTTGTGAGTATTGAAATATTTTTCTAATTAAGTTACAATGAATATGAATGAACTGTCTAGAAAATAGAAAAATATTTATGATAATTTTACAATCATAGTTTCAACCATACTAAAATTTGTAATTTATAAAAAATAATTTACATTTTTTTTAAAGTAAGTCGTTTTACAGGCAATTTAATATATAAAATTCGATATAAGGTCACCAATACAGAATATATAATAAATCTTATTTCATAAAATTAAAAATCATGATGATGACCGTCTAACAAATGCAAACATCATCTAAGATACAAATTCAAATTAACTACCATCATCTAATTATATACACCTCTAGCACATATCAATTTCATTAGCTAGCACACATATCTAATAATCAAACAGGGCATCATCATCGTGATCACATCTAACAAAACAAAAACATTATAGTCTAACATCCTAACCACACACATCCTCAAATTAATATACATCCCATGTCAAATAACTCTATCACATACACATCTATGTGCAATCACATTAAATGAACGTATCTAACATGACCTAACAATATAAACATCAACACCAACATATAAATGAAGTACAAAAAAGTCAAAATAACCACATCAAGTCAAATAATTGTAATCAAATGAATGATACAATAGATGTAGTAAGCCTATCCTTGTCTACAACAGAAGATGATGGATGGTAAACTACTGCCTCAATGTCTGTCAAACTTTGAGGTGGATGGTGTGCTATGTCAGGAGAAACATAAGGTGCTTCCTCTAGCTTTGATATCTGATCATCAAGCGACTAAGGAGGAGGTGCACTGCCACAAGGATCACCGACACCCTGACCATAGTCTGATGGAGTATTACTACCAAAATAATGACGATCACCACCCTCATAATCAAGATCATGATCACAACCCTCATCTAGCCTATCTGTCATTGCATGCATTGCATCCCTAATCACTTATAGTAACCTACTATCTCTGACGATATGTGGCATAAGAGAGTTCATCTCACATGAATAGTCCATTTAGAGATCCATGAACCTAAGATCTGCGCTGATTTCTCGAGCCCTCATAGGGCAGACTCCCTCCTCAACCAAAACTCTTGCCAATCTGCCCTCGATATGAAATCTTATATCAGCCTTACACGTTGGGACGTGCACACCACCCTCGGGATGTTCCCCACCCTCTTGGGCCTAGCCCATCTCGTTATCTCCTCCATTCTATGGGCGAGGAGGCATGTCCCCATGGAATGTGCCTATGTCTAAAAAATATAAAATACACAACAATAATTAGACAATTTCATAAAAAAATTTAGTAAAATAAGTTAAAGAATGTGTTAGTGTAAATACTATTCTGATTAATTAAAACAATAAAATGAAACTAGATTAATTTAACGAAAACACTAATATTACCTCTATCCTCTAGAGGCTTAGTTGATTTGAAGAGGATGTTGGCACACTGTCTCCAATCAATCTTCATGTATGAAAATGAAAAAAAGATAAATCCATGGTAAAAATCACTGGTCAGTAGCGCTAGTTCTTGGGTGGAAATATTGGTCAGATACTTAGGAAGACCCCTCTTTGGAATCATTTGGCCCCATTTATGCATATGGAACTCAGCCATCATCCTAGAAGGGCGATAGTAAAATGTAAGACTTGTCTCTAGAAACCTCTCAAAAAATAAAAAAAAAATCTCTGAAGTGAAAGGGAAGCATGACATCTATCTAAATCCATACAAAAATTCCTCAAATGGCAGACCATCTGATACATCATGGTGCCTGAATC
The DNA here is from genome assembly GCA_034641835.2 of Pinus albicaulis. Classification (NCBI taxonomy): domain Eukaryota; kingdom Viridiplantae; phylum Streptophyta; class Pinopsida; order Pinales; family Pinaceae; genus Pinus; species Pinus albicaulis. The sequence continues at coordinate 1,181,557,278 of CM076581.1, forward strand.
AAAAAATTGATAGAATACAATTCCTATCATTGCTAAAGTGTGAAATTGTAGTGAATAATAATGAGAGGCACCTAAAAAGATATTGGACACACCAGAAAAGTTGAATCTCTACTGCAACCCTATGCAAGACATCAAATAATTGGGGAAAATACTCCCTTCTCCTATTTATCCCATTGATAAAGTATGTGTCCTCCTCAAAGGGCCTATATAGTGCCTTAGGACTAACATGGAAACCTTTCTCCTTGACACTCCATCGACAGATCAGTTGCGCCAACAAGACATAGTGCACCTTCATGGATGTATCCTCCTCATAGTACTTGAGGAAGTCTACATTCCTTAAGAGCACCTGGGTCATTTCTCTAATAGGTTGAGGTTATAAATCCATATTCCTCTCTCTGTCCTCTCTTGGTAGGACCATACTGTATTGGTTTTCCATTTTCTCCTGCTCCCTCTGCTAATGTCTCTATTACATGATTGGCATATAAAATACATTACCGTCATACATGAGATACAATTTTTTTTATTAAATAAAAAACGTATTTATAAATATTCAAACATAACTTTCAATTAAAAAAATGATAATTCCTCGGTGCACCAAAAACCAGTAATGCATTGACTCTGGTGCGCTATCAAAAACAACCGCATTGTCATCAATTTTCATATATGTATAACGCACCGTTTTTTATTCAAATATTTAAATTTTAATCACAGTGAGTCTCACTGATGCACTAGTGTGCACATATAACCTTTTCGCACCAGAAAGGTATGTTAAGGTTAACGAACACATCGAGCTATATTTTTTAATATTATTTTTGCGGTGCATTTGGTAAATATAAATGCACTAAGCATAACCTAAAAATGTACAATATATAGCTTTCTCAATTTTCTCATTTACTAAAAACATCGTAAAAATATTAGTATGTTTTGTTCACACACCGAGGTGTGGTGCACCCTTAAAATTTACAGGGTGCATCACTATCAGTGAAAGATGAACATATTGAGCGCACCGTGCAAGATTTTTTTTTCAAAAATAATGGATTTGTTAAGCTAATTTTCAATTCTAATCTGTAACAAAATTAAATTGGAGAGGAACATAGACATTACCTAGACATGTGCTCGTCAAGGAGCCATTAGTGACATGTAATTGAGGAAAAACAGATTCACCACCATTTGAGAAAATTAGAAAGTCACACACTGAGCATGGTACATAAAGATGGTGATCAAGAGAAGCATCAATTTCAAGGCACTTGCATGAGGTAAGAGTGGCATTGGTGCTTCAGAGTTCTCCATCATTGTATATAGTAAAAATAAAATTTACATCCGGGAGGGTTTTTTTATTTAACGTTGCTATGGTGTGTTATTATAATCACACTTTTGGGTTAGATATCTAAAAGCATCTCTTTTTTTTTAAATTAAAAATCCTATAGCGATATTTTTGTTTAGATGCCTCAAGGCCTTGTAGTACATGTAACACACCAGCTCTTTGTTGGACTACAACATCACATTTATTTCAAAAATTAAAAACTTTCTAGTGTTTCTCTTTATAAGACGCCCTCAGGTGTTTTAATTCATGAACAACATCGATTCTTAGTCAGAATATAGCACCTCACTTTTTTGAAATTTAAAAACTATAGTGGGGCTCCTTCCAGGTATGCGCTGAGGTATTTTACTAAAATAAATTCACAGGTGTTGCAGGTGTATCTAACACTGACAATTTTTAGAATTTAACCTTTTTCTCTTGATATCAATTATTCAAGCACTAGTACGTCTTTTGTTTAGCGCACCATGCTTTTTTATTTTATAAAAATAAATTTCCATGGTTCACCATGTTCTATTCAATACTGGTGCTTGTATCGATAGTAAAAAACATGTTTGTTTGTATATTGTAGATGCTATGTAAAAAAAACATCCTCCCACCCACCTCTTTTTGTGGCCTTTGCTACAAAATGATTTTTTGGGCTACTTTTATAGGGGCTTCTACAAAAACTCCGCTAGAAGGTCTTTTCCTTGTATTGGATGTAGGTTAAAATTGAAGAACCACTATTATATTCTTCGCCGAATGTAGGAAGAAACAATTCTTGGGAGAGTGTTCACTTAGTGACATGAAAGTTTACAAAATTTGTGAGAAGGCTCATTGAACAAAACATTGCCCATCATCGCCATGATTACTAGAAGTATTTATTAAATGTTTCTAGGTATGGAATTGAATACCAAGTGTAACTTAAAACTCATCATAATTTAATACTTGGACTAATTCTTATCATCCTCAATAGTTTTCTCAACAAATTTATAATGCTACACTTCCATGGAAAAATTTTATTCCTCCTCTGACTGAATACCCTAACTTATGGCCACAATAGCCATCTCCTTGGCCCTCTCCCTTGATTCAGATATCTACATGGCGTCATGAATGATCTGTAGCCTCCTCACTAGGGAAGTATCCCATTCAAAATAAATTACATGAACAACAACAATATCTATAACTTTCATCCAATGTATCGTTGAGTTATCATCCTCCATGGTCCTAGCTACCTGTACAACCTTCCTCTAATCCAAACCATATTACATACCATAGTGCATACACTAATCCAAAAATTATTCCATACCTTATACCATACCCTAAACCAAATCCTAATCCATACCATAGCCAAAATACTAATCCATACCATATCCCTAATCCATACCTTATCCCAAACCGTAATCCCAGCCCAGAAACAACCCTAATCCATACCCTATGCCAAACCCCAATCCAAACCCCAGACACCACCCTAATCCATACTATATCCTAATCTTTAATTCAAACCCTAATTCAAATAATTATGTTTCCCAAAAAATTAAAATACCTATTCTTCCCATTGAATTCCCTACTGAATGTAATTTTATATGTTTGAGACTAGGGATGGGAGTGAAATTGAAAACTTACCCTATTACTATAAAACATTTAGCTTGGGAATATTTAATTAAAATGTCATTAGAGGAAAAATATATGATTAGAATATGTTATGAATTTGATTTGAAATCTCAAAACCATAGAGTTTCCCTTAACCGTCCTTTCCAATATGAAGAGCAAACACTGGATCCCGAAATTGATTATCTTTTTTCTTATCTTCCATGAGATCCGTAATTCCTATAAGATAGTAATTATGAAGCTATGGAAAACTTGTATGAGTTGGAGAATTATAAATATGTGGACACAATTGAATTTTGGTTTCAAACAATCATCTCAACACCTCATTCCCTAATTCTTCGTAAGTTATTGGTACGTTATCCATTAAAGAAGCTAGTTTGTCATACTTAGGTATGCATTAAGGTTTACTTTTTAAATTTTAGTGTGAGTATATTTAACATTTGTTACACACGGTTACACTGGAATTAATCCTACACTTGAAGGATATTTTCTTCTCTCTAAATTAGGGTGGGGTAGTATATAATCAATAAATAAAGATGTTATATAAAATAAAATTATTACAAAAAAAATCTTGAAACTATAACTCTCTAACAAACAAATATTGAAATTTATATTATGCACTGCTATGGAAAGGTTTTTCAGGTGAAATAAACTCTTAATGCCTCATTACTTTGTAAAGTGACTTTGATTTTTGATTAGATGGTTTTTCTCCATGGAGGAGATCATCCATTAAGTTAGTCAAGGGAAAGTGTCATCTTTATGCTTAATACTTTCCATTTATAAGCCCAAAACCCTAACCCTAGCCTAATCACTTGAACAAGTTATTATTCCAAGAAATATCTTCAAGTCTCCCTTTGAAAATATTTATGAAAAGGCTCTTATGGTAGACCACTCCTAAAACACTAATATAATTTCATGAGAACCGTAACATGATTAACTTAGATGCTTTGCATACATTAATGAGTTGAGATTTAAAACTAGTGTGGATAATGTCACCCCTAGGATAAATATAAAATTAGTTATGTGTTTGGAAAATCTAACATACACTTGTACCATCTGACTTCCTTACACTCAAATGAGGCAAATACATTATTTTAAATATTTTGAGTGATAGATAGCAATAAAAATGAAGGCATCATGAAGTATAAGAAAACCTTTTTGGGTACAAAACAATCCTACTTGAAGCAGGGCTATGCTTGTATGGTACCAAGGCAAACATGCTAGGGTATTGAACTTGCCTACTCGTAACATGGCTATACTTATATGGTACCAAGGAAAACCCACTACGGAATTAAATAGGTCTACTGGAAGTGGGGATATGGTTGGTAAAAGAGATGGAAAACAGACATTGGAACACTTAAAACAAAAAAATTGTCATATTTTAAAGCAAATATCTTTAAAATTGAAGCTAGGAAATGAACATTATATCTCTCGAAGAATGACCTAATTAATATCATTCAGGTATTGTTATTTGAAGTTATATCCATTATAATAAGTTGGTTTTCATGGACGTTGGACCCTTAGTGCAAGTGATTTAGTTAATGCGAACAAGAGGATACCTAGCTATATGGTTGTACAATGGTAATATGTTTACCCTTGGAAGGTATCATTTTGTAATATTTTTTTATCTCTATTTCCATCCATATTTAACACCGTGAATTTCAATTATGTAATTTAATTTTTCATGAGTATATTAAGGTGAAATACTTCTGACTAAGGATGCTCCAAAGGTTATTCGTGGACATTTTGAAGGTTGGAAAAATAACAGTATCCATATAGTGATGGCATTATTTTCATTCTGATGGCAGCCCTAGTATTAGTTACTCTCTTAAAAATAAATATTAACCTTGACATCATTGAATATTTGGTCACAAGTGTTTCGTATCTTATTAATAAAAAATGATTCAACATCATATATACTTACCTACATCCTTTTATTTAATTATCACTATAGTCTAAGAATATTTTGGTCAATGAAACATGATTCTAACAAAGAAACCCTAAACTTACAGTTTTAACTTCAGAGGTTTTCCTTGCATGTACACATGCAAGATGGTCGACATGGAGGGATGTCAGGCCTCAGATTTTTAATACTTAATACATATTTTTTCCCTTTTGTTACTCATTATTTTATTTGATCCCTATCATTATTGGTATCGTTTTGCATGATTATTAAGCTATTATCTTCCATTGGAATCTTGATAAGGTAATCACTTATTATATAATATATTTCCTTTGTTTAATATATATATATATATATATATATATATATATATATATATATATTGTGAATAATGATTGTTTGTCTATTTTTTTACTTGTTCTGAGGTTTTCAGATGCATTAAGAGTATAGTTTAGTTCCTGCACTCATTAGGGGACTGATATATTGGAACATTTCTAGGACCAGACAAGGATTTTGTCTGTAGTGATGTTTTCATGCTTCCATGAGAGTAAAAACACACACAGGTTACATGTGTGTATTTATGGAAAATAATAAATGATTCAGCCCCAAATTAACAACAGTTTTCAAACAACCAAGTTCCTCCTCGATTTGTGTGCACATGAGGTCGAAAATGAAAATTATGGGACATGAGTTTTGTTCCCAAAATATAAAATTGAGTATGAAGTTGGTAATTTTCTAAAATTCACCATGCTCAGGGAGATACGAAAGATTCTTTGGGGCCAATTTGTTATAAATGAAAATTTTTATAAAATGTTTGAATGATGCTCAGATTTGAGAAAATGGGTTATTACAACCTCAATTCATAATTTAATATGTATGAAAATCACATTTTTTAAGATTTAACCTTGTACAGAATTTACCTGCAAACAAATTCTTAAAAAACATAAAAATAAACAATGGCTAGAACTTAAAAAAAATTTACACACCGATTTTCCCCTGGATCCAAAAACTAGGACTACGAGATTGATTTTTCATTATTTTATTTTCAATGTTAAAATACATATATATACATACCTAAGAATTCATAAACCCCAATCCATTAACACTGGATTAGAACATAAATGTAGTTCCCTTGATTGGATCTACAAAATACCATGGGCAGAAAACCATCATACCCATAACCATGTGCAATACCAATGCACAAAACCATAAGTAGGTCCGACTAGTCATGTAAAGAACATAACACACACCTAACATATCCCACTCGTTGTTTTATTTACAATGCAAGGGGTCACATGAGAGCTTAGTCATTGGTCCAGCCCTACAATGCCCATTGTTTCTCTACACCAAGAAAAATTCTTAGTGCTCATAGATTTCGTCAATGCATCTGCAACATTCTTCAAAGTTGAACCACCTTTACCAACAACACCTTTTTGTCCTCAACCCTATCCCTCACAAAGTGATACTGAACATCAATTTTCTTTGTCTTTTAATGATAAGCATGGTTCTTTTACAAGAAAATTTCACTTTGGTTGTCACAATCTCTTCTTATAACTCATTGTACCATCCCCATACTTGAACACAATATTTGCAACCAAACTTCTTCATTTCTTCCATGAGTGGATGTCATGTATTCAACCTTTATAGTTGAAAGTGACACTACAGATTGTATTTTTATCATCCAACTAGTTTCTCCTCCAAATATGTTAAACACGTACCCACTTGAAGATATTATATGATCTAGATCTCCAGCGGAGTCTGCATCAACAAAGCCGCAGACGTCCATAACATTGTCAAATATTGGTCTTCCTTGGTATCACAAACCATAATAACTAATGCCTCACAAATACCTGAAAATCCACTTCACTTTTTTCCAATGCTCCTTCACTGGTTTTCACATAAACCTACTCAATACTCCCGCTGGATGTGCATTGTATGGTCTAGTACAAACCATTGCATACATTAGGATACCGACAACACTTTCATATGGAACACGAGACATGTCCTCTTCCTCTTCTTCTGTCTTGGGACATTTTTCATTAGATATATTTACACCTACATGAATAGGAACCTTAACTTGTTTACTATCCTACATATTAAACCTCTACATTATTGTCTCGACACACTTCCTCCCGTTTAACCAAAGCTTCCTCTTTCTCCAATCTTGTTTAATTTACATGCCCAAAATATAGTTGCAGCACCAAAATCCTTCATGTTGAATTTGGAGGACAATTGGGTCTTCAAATCCAGGATAATTTTTTTTTCATTTACAATCAGTAACATATCATCAACATACAAGACCAAATAAATAATATGGTCACCAATTAATTTAAAATACACATAGTGATCCATTTTTCTTCTAGTGAAGCCAAGTCTCTGTATATATGTATCAAATTTCTGATACCATATCCTTGGTGATTCTCTTAATCCATACACATAATGTTTTGGCCAACATACTAGTTCTTTATTACACTTAACCACAAGGCCTTCGATTTTCTTCGTGTAGATATCATCTTCGAGATCCCCATGAAGAAATGTTTTCTTCACATCCAATTGTTCTACCTCAAAATCAAAAGCAACAACAACAAATAAAATTAATCTAATAGAAGGTAACTTGGAAACAAGAGAACAAATATCAGCAAAATCAATTCCCTGCACCTGGGAATAACCTTTTAATACCAACCAAGATTTTTTTTTCTCCACCTTCTAATATACATTCATCTTCTTCTTAGACACCCATTTTCTTCCAATTGGTTTCCTTCTAGCCAAAAACTCAACCAGATCCAAAGCCTCATTTTTCTCCAAACATGCCATTTCATCAACCATGGCCTCTTTCCAATGTTTTCCATCCTCTAAATTTATTACCTCCCTAAAATTTTTGGGATCATCATTAGTAACAAATAAGGAAAAAATTGAATAGAAAGAAAATTGACTATACCTTTATGGATTCCTTCTCTCTCGAACTGATCTTCTCAAAGCTGGAATTTCTGGCTCATACTCTTTTGATCCTTGTTCTGCTATAGAGTTTGATTATTCCTCCTTTAGCTCAAACTCTATCTTCTCAGGTTCCTTTGGTAAGACTTCATATTTAAGAAATTTCACTTCTATAAACACCACATCTCGGTTGTACACAACCTTCCTTGTTTCTGGGTTCCAAATCTTATAACCTTTTAAACTATCCTTATACCCAATAAAGATGCACCTTTCATATTTACCTTTCAAATATAGGGTTTCTTACTAGTCAATACCTCATGTCGAGTCTTATCCTCCATTTCTAATGAAGGTGATTTGTTAACCAGGTAACTTGCAGTCTCCACTGCCTCTGCCCAAAAATTTTGTACTAACTCGACACCACTGAGCATGTTTCTTTCCTTTTCCATCAATGTCCTATTCATTATTTTTGCAACACCATTTTTCTTAGGTGTGTATGGAGTAGTTTTCTTCCACGTTATACCAAATTTCTTACAAAACTCTTCAAATTCCTTCTTGAATAACTGTCCACCATTATATGTCCTCAACACCTTTATCTTCTTGTGTGTCCCATTTTCCACCAGAGCCTTAAATTCTTTAAAACTGTCAAAGACTTAAAATTTCTTCTTGAGGAAATATATCCATGTATTCCTTGAGAATTCATCTATAAATGATACATAGTACACATACATACCCAATGATTCAATTGACACAGGTCCAAACACATCAATGTGCATAATTTTTAATATCTAGTTGGCCCTCGAAGCACTAGAGAGGAAACTCACCCGATTTTTCTTCCCATATACACAATTTTCACAGAATTCGAAATCCAGAGAGAAATTAGACATACCTTCAATCATACAATTTCCACGTAGTATTCAAAGTCCCTTCTCTCCAATATATCCAAGCCTTTGATGCCATAGCATGGTATTTTCTCAAAAGACCACAAGGTTTTTACCTCTAGAGCCTTAAATTCTTTAAAACTATCAAAGGCTTAAAATTTCTTCTTGAGGAAATATATCCATGTATTCCTTGAGAATTCATCTATAAATGATACATAGTACACATACATACCCAATGATTCAACTGACACAGGTCCAAACACATCACTATGCATAATCTCTAATATCTAGTTGGCCCTCGAAGTAACAGAGAGGACACTCACCCGATTCTTCTTCGCATATACACAATTTTCACAGAATTTGAAATCCAGAGAGAAATTAGACATACCTTCAACCATAAAATTTCCACGTAGTACTCAAAGTACTTTCTTTCCAATATATCCAAGCCTTTGATGACATAGCATGGTATTTTCTCAAGAGACCACAAGGTTTTTAGCTCCACTTTCAGGAACCATGGAAAAATTGCACCCATCATTAAGAGTGTTACCCAAAATATTGTACAGAGTTCCAATCCAAACTCCCTGCATTAATACTAGTGATCCCCAAACCATATTGCAGGTATCCTTCTCGAATATTGTTTTTAAACCTGAATCATCCATATTGCTTACATAAATCATATTGATGGCCAATGTAGGAATATAAAATATGCCAGGAAGTGTTTTAATCCTTCCATATTGTAATTTAAGCTTGAATTTTATGCATTCAATGATTTTTGCCTTCCTTTCATCCCCTAAGAATACATCACCACCATCATATTTTCATACTTGCAGAACCACTCCTTATGGGGAGTGAAGTGAAATGATGAATTTGAGTCAATTAACCATGATTCATGATATACATGTGTACTTGAAGAAGAAGCCAAGTACATATTCCCACCTTCATCTAAGGTGGTTTTTGCCTCTGCAAAAGGAGCATCATAATATCCCTTTTATTTCTTAGGAGCTTTAGATCTTCAGTACTTTTTGTAGTGGCTTTCCTTTCCACATTTCCAGCACACCTTTAAATATTTTGCTGGAGATTTAGTTCTCCCTATAGATTTAGATCTCCCACTCGAGGACTTATTTTTGTTTCTATTCTGGGACCATCCTCATAAGGATAAGGCATCTCTATTCTAACTCTGCATATTTTTCTGTCTCATCTCCTCTGACAGTAAGGATGAGAATATTTCATCAAAATTCAAGGTATTTATATTGCTACCTATTGCAACAAACAGATTATCCCATGGATCCAGTAGAGAACACATCAAATTGATGCACTTATCTTCATCTAAAATTTTAATATCAACAGATAATAAATGGCTTACCACAATATCAAAGGCATTTAGATGCTCTGTCACTAAGTCTCCATTCTTCATTCTCAATTTATATAGATTTTTATGTAGGAATGGTTTGTTCACCATAGACTTAGATTGGTACAAAGTCCCTAACTTGTCCCATAAAGCCTTTGTTGTAGTTTCCCTTGATACATTCAACAATACTAAATATGAGATACACAACTATATTGTGCTCTTTCCCTTCCAATCCAGGTTTTCCCATTCTTTTTCTTACATTTTCATTGATTTAGTACCCGTATATATCGTGATCCACATATATTTATCCACGAGCATATCCTCCATATTGATCTTCCACAACTCAAAACTCTAACCATTAAATTTCTTGATCTCTATCTTTTTGTTGCTCACCATATTCTCTGACCACAATAATTGACCTCACAGATATCCCACTGAACAAGGTCTACCATAGGCCTAAAAAAAACCCCTAAGAAACAAAGGCATCCCCTTGAAGCTGGAATAAATCCGATAAAAAATGTAGGTTTTAACCTTGTACAGAAATTACCTCCAAACAAATTCTTAAAAGCAGAAAAATAAACAATTCTGAGAGCATAAAACAAGTATATACAAATATTTTCCCTTGGATCCCAAAACCAAGACTACCTGATTGATTTTTCATTATTTTCTTTTTAATGTTACAATAAATATATATACATGTTGAAGCATCCATAAACCCCAATCCATTAACCCTGGATTATAACATAATCATAAACACCTTAACCAGATCTACAAAATACCATGGGAAAAAAAACCATCATGCCCAAAACCATGTGAAAAACCCATGTACAAAAATATAGGTAGGTGCGACTAGTAGTGGAAAGAATATGACTAGATATAAAAACTACCATGGGATGAAAACCATCATGCCCAAAAGCATTTGAAAAACCCACGGGCAAAACCAGAGGTAGGTGTGACTAGCCATGGAAAGAATATAGCACACACCCAACAGATTGATGGATGAGAGGGTTTAGACTCTAAGGTAACTTCCCTCTAGGTGTTGGAACCGTGAGATTTTTCTCACAATGTAGACGATTTTATATCTTTTAATACAAGACTCAAGCCAAGTTTTATTCTATCCATTTGTGCACTTATTGATTAATTTTGTCTCTGTAATTTAGATCTCCTTTATAAGGGATGGACTGGTTGTTTTGGGCCCACTAACGCATATCGTCCCCCTTTTTCTTGCCTATTGGTTGAGTAGGATGCAAATATAGGTGTTGTATTTATCATTTTTTATTTCAATGGAGTAATTGGCTTGGTCAAACTTAGATCTACAAGGTTTGTAGAGTGGGATATATACATTTTATTTGGTTTCACACTTTTCCTTTATCCAAGGTCTAGAATGGTAATCCTAGTTATAATTGGTTTATTACAATATCAAGTTTACTTATAACACGGGTGCATTTTTTGGATTACTGATTCTTTAATATATTATATGTTCATCCACATTTGGTGATACACATTGTTCTCAGATATATTAAATTGTATTCATCAACCAATAGCTTCTCTATGCAGAGAGAGTAATGATGGATGTTCCTTTCTTGTGGTAACACACTTCCAAATTGGTTGAACATTGTATTGAGTCATAATATATGCCCAGGGCTTGTTTCAATGGCGATTTAAATCATGTAGTATGCATTAGTATCCCTAGATTAAGGTTTTTTTATACATTTCATATTTAAAGGGAATCAAAAGTGAGGATTTGGAATTCAAGAACACTTAATTTTGTAATTCTAATACCTATAGTTGCTTTTCATTAAGGGTATCTAACTCATTGATACTATTATATTGTCTCAACCCTTTTTTTCGGAGTTTCATAAGGATCCAGATTAAAATTTAAATGGAATAAGATCATTAAAATACCAAAAGTGCACATTCATACCTCTCTATGGAACATTCTTTAAGAATTGATTTCCTATTGTCCACGAAAAATGTATTTGTTTTCTTATTTAAGGTTGTGGAGATTGTATTATCATTTGAAGGTTTGAATTTGTGCGCAAAAATATTATTATTTCACAATTTCCACCTTATGGCTCTTATGCACAATCTTAATACAAATTTACTGTGGACTTTTGAGATCAAAAGAGTATTGTTACAACAATTTCTCCCTTTGAATAAATGAAGTTTCCAGAAGTCATGAAATTTCCATATTTTGATTTATTTTGATGCATGAAGTTCATTTTTTGAATGATGAATCTATATATGAGTTCTACATATATTGACACATTGGACTTTTGGTTGATAAATAGTAGATCTAGAAACCTTTCTTTTCCGCATGTTTGATTTTGTCACAGAGTAGTTTGCAACAAGTGCATGATTACAATAAACTTGTTTTTTTCTTCTGGATTTCAATTTCCTTGTTCTTTGATTTATTTTGTAGTCTTTACATTTTCTTATGTAAATAATCATGTTTCTAGTTAATTAGTAGATAGGGTTTGTAGTTTTTTTCAATTAGGGTTTTCATTTAGATAGTTAGGGGTTTGTCTTTAATTAGTGTTTTATTTCAAGTTATTAATAACTAGGGTTTGTTTCCAATCATTTTTAGACTATAAAATTACATTTGCAATAACTAGGTTTTCATCTCTAATGAATGTTTTGGAGTGCAATATTAGTGCATGGATTGACTAGTGTAGGAACTGAAGGTGCAAGCAATTTTTAGATAATTTAGAGTTTTTTTTATAGGTCCCTGAAGTCCTCCTCTAGAATTTCATGCTACACCTCAAATTCTATGTACTTTGGATTGAAAATTAACTTTTGGTCCATGAACCCACCATATACTACAACTAACGTTTTGGCATTGTTTCTAGGGAGGTTCTTAGGGGATTGACCTTGGTGACCTGCTCCAACTTGGTTTTCTTCCTTAGCTAGTTTTTCTTGCAAGAGTATAATTCCTTTGAGTTTATTCCTTTAATTTGTTTCTTTCCTGCACATTTCTTTCATCTTTTTAAAAGGATTTGATTTTTAAGGTATTGTAAAAACCCTCCAATATATAATCATCCACGTGATAATAGAATATACCAAAAACTTGTTGACAATGGAAAGATGGATCTAGAGAGAACTGTTAATAATGAGGAGTTCAAGGAAAATGTCGGAAGTTGCTTTTGGGATATGAAAATCATCCAAGGCGAACTCATGAGTGCAGAAATCAATATTTTTCTTGAAATTTTTAAAAATGGTGTTGTTTGCTCCATTTCATCGCAATTGGATGCCTTCCGGGAAGAAAATGTGTAGGTTAAAATTGAAGAACCGCTACTATTATTTTGATCCAACTATAGGAAGAAGAAATTATTCGGAGATTGTCCCCTTAGCAACATGAATGTTTGCAAAATTTTTGAGAAGGATTACTCAATAGAACATTACCCATCACTGCAAGAATTAATAGAAGTATATATGGAATTCTTCAAGGAATCAAATTGACTCCTAAGTATAACACAAAAATCATAATCATTTAATAATTGGACTAATTATTACTATGCTTTGGGGGTTCCTCAACATATTTATCATCTTACAGTTCCATGGATAAATTCTAGTCCTTCTCCAATTAAATACCCTACTTTATTGCCATAGTGGTGCTTTCATTGGCCCTCTCCCTTGAGCCATATATCCCCATGGCCTCAAGAATGGTTTGGAGCCTCCTCACAAGGGAAATCTCCCATGAAAAATCAATTACATGAACAACAACAACAATTGCAATTTCTATCCAATGTACCATCAAGTCATCATCCTCCATGGTCCTAGCTACATATGCAACCTTCCTCTAATATAAACCCTAGTTCATAGGATATCCCATACCCTATTCCATAACCTAAACCATACCTTAATCCAAACACTAACCCACAACATAGCCCAAATCGTAATCCACACCCTAGCCCTACTCCATACCCTATCTCAAATGTTAATTGAAACCATAGACCCAACCCTAATCCATACCATAGCCCAAAGTTTAATCGAAACCATAATTCAAATAAGCAGGTTCTAGAACAATTTAAAATATGTCCTTCCCACTATCTCCCCTACTTAATGTAATGTTATATTTTCCAAATTGAGGAACAAAGTGAATTTGGAAAATTAACCTATTTATACAGAAAATTTACCTCGAGATGATCTAATTCAATCACAATTAGAGGAACAATATGTGATTGGAAGTTGTTCTAAAGTTGTTTCTGAATCTCAAAACCATATAATTTCCCTTAAACATACTTTCCAATCTAAAGAGAAAAAATAATCGGATTCTAAGATTGAGGAGTTTCTGTATTTTATGTCACCAAATCTCTTATGCCTCTAAGAGATTCATTATCAAGCTGTGGAATAATTGTATGAGTTTGAGAGACATAAATATGTGGATCCCATTGAATCATGGTTTCAAACAATCTCTATCACACCTCGTTCCCTCATTATTTGAAAACTCTTGGTACCATATTTGTAATATTCCTAATTAGCGACAACTAATTGGAATATTCAATTTTGTTTAGTTTGTCGTCTATAGTTTTTAAATAAATAAAAAGTGAGTGAAGGGGGTCTAACTCACTTCTGTGAAATAAGACATCCACCTAGTAGCACAACGTTGTGACTTAAGTGGGAGTCAAGGGGGGCCTAACACCGCATAGAGGAGGGGGGCCTATGTACACTCTAGAAGCTTCTGCAAGCTTATGCATAGATGAGGATGAGCATGTTGAGGAGAGAGAGGCTACGTTGGGTTTTGGAGGGAAACCAACATTATAAAATATGGAGGAGCCTTCTCATTTCATTCATTCTGGAGTTGAGGATTTTTTAGTGAGACATTTGTCTTCTTGAGCACACTAGCTATTTAGCCTGTCTGCATCACTATTTAGTGCATTGAGTGTCTTTGGTCGGAGATCTCACCCTTAGCCCCTGGGGACTTTAGGTGCCTGCTCAGGCAAGGTTGGTTTTTTCAGCATTTTGTGAGTAGTTTTATTGTTTGGGTTGTTGCGGAGCTGGAGCTTATAGAGATTGCGCAGTCACTGGGAGAGAGGATGTAGTCCATTGTGGAGGTACTTCGGATTGGGGTTTCTGCAGTGATTCAGCCGGGATTTTGAGCAAAGGGTCAGCCTTTTCCTATAGGAGGCTTTTGGTGGAGTTTGAGGCAGTTTTTCAGCTATTTCCATTTAGCCTCTGTGTAGAGCCTTGGAGGCTAGCGTAATTCACTAAGGAGGCATTCTCTGGTGATTTTCGGGGGTTGGCCATTCTTGGTATGGTTTCTGGATTTTGTCCAGGTTGGTGAGTAGAGGAGGTCTGCAGATTTTGAGCTCATTCCGGCAAGGGGATCAGCCCCTAGTCTTCAGTTCATACCAGCAGTAGCAGCTACACGGCATTTTTCCAACAGTCAGGACGCAGTTCATAGAGCAGCCATTTCTAGTATTTTCTAAGAGAGTCTCTTCACTTGCCTTGGGCAAGATTAGGTGCCATCACTTTGATCACCTATTGTACTTTATTATATTTCTCATATTAATAAACTGGCTTAGAATTTCCTCTCTATGTTTCTGGATGAGTTGCCATATTTTCCATATTGTCTCTCTATGCTATTATATGTCTGTTGCACTATTATTTTCCTTTGAGAATTCTAGTTCTATACCACTTGGTGTGTTTATATTTCACTATTAGACAGAGTCTAGAAAGGGCTAGGTAGCATCCGGATCTTGTCCTCTTTTCTGAGGCAGAATATCCGGTAAATGCCCTCCCAGTCTATCTCTGGTTGGAGTTGCTGTGTTTTAGAGATATTCTCAAAACGAGATATTACAGTGGTATCAGAGCATAGTTTTGGCTCAGCCTGTGGTCTATGACATCGGGAAAGAGACCATACAGAGGTAGGAAGTATAGAGACTGTGACCGTAGGTTGGAGACCACCTACGAAGAGGAAGACTGTGCCCGGGTAGAGGACACAGATCAGGAGAGAGAGACTGTGACGGACGCAGAACAAGAGGAGCTTGTAGTAGATTCAAAGCAGAAAGGGCCGGTGGCAGATGACATAGAGGCCAAATAGTTTGGAGAGGCACTCCTCAAGTTGGTGCAGGATTTAGCTAGATAGATTGACGTGATGGGACAGAGGTTCACAGTTGTAGAGGCTAGACAGCGTGAGACTCCATGGGTTTTCCAGGTAGGAGAGGGATCAGGTACATCTCATCATTTTCCGAATCCTGGTGTTCCTCAGTGTGAGACTCCTCAGCCGTTGGCTTCACATGCACCTACCCGCTCTACCATGCCCACTTTCTTGGGAGCATACACTGGGGCAGGATCCCAGCAGGAGATAGAGGTCGGACACATGGGCGAGTATTTTGCAGAGTATCAGGCCTATGGGTAGAGTTCAGGGATACTCTCTCATTCTGAGTTTGTGTGCAGCTCCAGCAGGACAGTAGACCCTGCGACCATCATAGAGGGCATCGGCATTATCATGATGGAGATTCCCACCATGCCTCTAGAAGATTTCATTTCCTACGTTTGATGGATCATCAAATAGTTCAACAAAGTCTTGGGTGGAGAAGCTGGATATCTATTTCCAGCTTAAGCATATGTCGGAGACGCAGGCCATCAAGGTGGTGACATTACATTTGGATGGTGAGGCCCAGGACTGGTGGTTCCATGAGATGGTTACACTTGGACACTCTACAGTGATGACATATGCCGAGTTTACCAGGAGGTTGATGGGGCGTTTTGATCGGAGGGATCCATAACAGCATTTTGTTGAGCTAACGAAGCTGAAGCAGACAGGGAGCCCAGAGACATACATTGCAAATTTCTTGAGGGTTTCAGTGATGGTGCCAGTTCTATCCGTGACATGGATGATATATATGTTTTTGGAGGGATTGGCAGAGCCACTTCGAGGTCTAGTCAGATATACTAGACTAGCTACACTCCAAGATGCTATCAGCAGGACCAGGGACTTATAGGATGTATTTCCCAGGACGTGAACACCTTACCCCCAGAGACAGGGTTTCCAGCACAAGGGGAAGGATGTGAGGATTTCACCTCCCAAGGGGAATCCAGGACGGGCCCAGATAGATGATGATGCCAGGAGGGAGTTGAAGAAGAAGCGGTTGTGATTTACTTGTCAAGAGCCGTGGGCACCAGGGCATAGGTGTGCTGCTGGCAAGGCACACTTCATTGAGGTCTTCTCTGATGGTAGCGGGGAAGAGGATTAGGAGGATGATGAGGAGGCAGGACATAGTCAGACAGCCCAGGATCAGTTGCCCCCTCCACCTCCAGGGACAGGAGGTGTAGCTTTTGCACCCACAGGAGGGGCCCTTGCAGCTTTGCGAGGAGTTCCTAAGTATTGGATGTTACGTGTATGAGGGATAGTATGTGGTCAGCGAGTATCAGTATTGGGTGATAGTGGGGAAACCCACAACTTCATTGATGTGCAGATGGTCGAGCGGAGGGGTATACCAACCGAGATTTTTTACGGGTTTTCAGTCTTGGTCCCAGGAGCCCAGACGATGCAGTGTGCCCAGTATGTTCGAGATTTGGAGGTGACGATGGGTACCCACACCATGACCGATCACTTTTTCGTGGTCAACATACCATATACCAATGTGGTGTTGGGTGTTTAGTGGTTGATCACTCTGGGGAAGGTCACCATGGATTGGGAGGCCTTAGAGATGGAGTGGGATGACAAGAAGACTGGGAAGCATGAGAAGATCCACGGGATGCATACTTACCCACCTCAGATAGTTTCGATACACCGGATGGAGGCGAAATTCTGGAAGGGAGACAAAGAGTGGGCGGTTGAGCTACGGGCTTCAGAGGTAGAGACTGTCGATCGGGCAGTTCACCCAAGTATACAGGCCATCCTTGACAGGCATGAGGTAGTGTTTGGGGATATACCACCAGGTCGGCCACCAGATCGAAGGTTTGAACACATCATTGAGCTTGAATAGGGTATTCAGGCCGTGATCACTATCCCCTATAGGCATCCCAACGCCTATCGGGATGAGATTGAGCGGGCCATCGAGGATTTTTTGGCTCTTGGACACATCAGACTGAGCATGAGTCTTTTTGCTTCTTCTGTAGTGCTGGTGAAGAAGAAGGACGACACCTTGAGGATGTGCATTGACTACAGGGCCATGAACAAGAAGACACTGAAGAAAAGGTACCCTATACCCAGGATCGATGAGCTGATGGATGATCTGAGAGGAGCTAAGTTCTTCTCGAAGATTGATTTGAGATTAGGTTACCACCAGATTCGCGTGAGGGAACAGGATATTCCCAAGACTGCCTTTAGGTTTCATTATGGGCACTTTGAGTTTTTTGTTATGCTTTTTGGGCTGACCAATGCACCAGCCACCTTTCAGTCTTGCATGAACCATATCTTTCGCAGTCATCTGAGGAAGTGTGTATTGGTTTTCTTCAATGACATACTCATATATAGCAGGACTTGGGAGGAGCATCTCCAGCATATAGAGGCAGTACTACACATCTTGGAAGATCAATAGTTCTATGCTAAGCTCTCCAAGTGTGACTTTGGGATGACAAAGATGTTATATTTGGGTCACATTATTGGAGTGGACGGAGTGAGGGTCCATGAGGAGAATATTAGAGCCATCAGAGATTGGCTAGATCCGAAGAATGTGACGGAACTTCGAGGGTTCATTGGGATATGTACCTATTACAGGAAGTTCGTCAGAGGATTCTTACATCTTGCTGCACCCCTTACAAATTTGATGAATAAGGGGGCATTCAGTTGGTTAGATACAGCGCAACGAGCCTTTGGTAGGCTCAAGGAGGTGATGAGTAGTTTCCCTGTGCTTGCATTGCTGGATTTTACGTAGCCATTTGTCTTGGAGTGTGATGCGTCAGGAGAGGGGATTGGCACAGTATTGATGCAGGGTGGACACCCTATAGCATTTGAGAGCTGGAAACTCCTTCCGCGGGAGAGGTTGTATCCTATATACGACAAGGAGATGTTGGCCATCATGCATGCTTTGGCCAAATTTCGGCAGTATCTAGTAGGGAATAGATTCAGGGTGAGGACTGACCACAATAGCCTCAGGTTCTTTCTGGAGCAGAAGCATCTACAGGAGAGGCAGCAGAAGTGGATCAGTAAGATCCAAGAATATGACTTTGACATTGAGTATGTCAAGGGTAAGAAGAACGTGGTAGCAGATGCCCTTTCACATAGACCAACAATGTTATCTCTTATGAGCTTGGATACAGATTGGAGGGCTCGAATTTTGGTTGAGCACTCCAAGGACAAATTTGCGTGTGAAGTGCTGGATGGATAGGTGGCGGATGACAGGTACAGGGTGGTTAATGAGATCATCTATTACAGGGACAGGATCTTCTTGACTGAGGGATCTCAGCTTAAGAATAAGATACTCCAGGCATCACACAACTCTCCATTGGCAGGCTATCAGGGGTTTACCAGAACCTACAAGACCATTAGAGAGAGGTTCTAATGGAAGGGCCTCAAGGAGGACGTACTCCAGCACGTCAGGGAGTGTGATGTTTGTCAGAGGAATAAGAGGGAGAGTAGCCATCCTGCAGGATTGTTGCAACCTCTTCCCATTCCGGAGGGGAAGTGGGAGAGAATTTCGATGGACTTCATCACAGGGTTGCCCATGGTGCAGGGCAAGGATTGAATCTTTGTCGTCGTTGATCGACTGACAAAGTATGCGCTCTTTTTCGCCATATCTGCACATTACACAGCAGCACAGGTGGCCAAGCTATTCTTTAGAGAGGTTTTCAGGTTGCATGGTCTTCCTGAGACCATCATCAGTGACAGAGATAGTTGTTTCATGGGCGGATTTTGGCAGGAGCTTTTCCGACTAGTGGGGACAGAGTTGACATCAAGTACCAGTTACCACCCACAGACAGATGGAAAGATGGAGATAGTTAACAAGTGGCTGGAGGGCTACTTGTGTAACTATGTTAGTGGGTAGCAGCGAGCATGGTTGAGATGGTTGCATTTGGGGGAGTACTGCTACAACTCGACACATCACATGTCTATTGGTATGTCCCCATTTTATGCTTTGTATGGGTACCGTCCTTTATCTTTTTCTGATGTGATGTTCGGTACTAGCAAGGCTCCTAGAGCCAACATTTGGATCCAAGAGAGTTAGGACATCCTCCGAGCTCTTAAGGAAAATATGGCTACAGCACAGAACCAATAGAAGTTTTATGCCAACAGAGATCGAGTGGAGAGACAATTTTAGGTAGGGGACTTGGTCTACCTACGATTACCGCCATACTGACAGACATCGCTGAAGCATAAGGGAGTTGAGAAGCTCAAGCCTCGCTTTTACGGGCCATACAGGGTGATACGTAGGATTGGGCAGGTTGCATATGAGTTGGAGCTGCCCCAAGGCAGCAAGATCCACCACATTTTCCATGTATCCTGCCTGAAGAAGGCGCTGGGACAACAAGTGACATTCACAGAGGAGCTACGACCTACAGATGACGAGGGGCACTTGGTGTTGCAGTCGGAGGCCATTATTGATACCAGGGATAGGCGGTTACGGAGGAGGACAGTCTGGGAATTCTTAGTGAGGTGGAAGAATTTTCTGAATGAGGATGCCACTTGGGAGAGCGAGAAGATTTTGCAACATCCATCACTTCAGTTGCTTGAGGACAAGCAACATTTTTCTGGGGGAAACTATAATATTCCTAATTAGCAACAGCTAATTGGAATATTCGATTTTGTTTAGTTTTCTGTCTATAGTTTGTAAATAAATAAAACGTGAGTGAAGGGGGTCTAACTCACTTCTATGAAATAAGACATCCACCTAGTAGCACAACATTGTGACTTAAGTGGGAGTCAAGGGCGGCCTACGTACACTCTAGAAGCTTCTGCAAGGTTCTACACAGATGAGGATGAGCATGTGGAGGAGAGATAGGCTACGTTGGGTTTTGGAGGGAAACCAACGTTATAAAATATGGAGGAGCCTCCTCGTTTCATTCATTCTGGAGTTGAGGATTTTTGAGTCAGACATTTGTCTTCTTGAGCACGCTGGCTGTTTAGCCTATCTGCAGCACTGTTTAGTGCATTGAGTGTCTCCGGTCACAGATCTCACCCTTAGCCCTAGGGGACTTCGAGTGCCTGCTCGGGCAAGGTTGGTTTTTCAGCATTTTTTGAGTAGTTTTATTGTTTGGGTTGTTGCGGAGCTAGAGCTTATAGATATTGAACAATCACTGGGAGAGAGGACGCAGTCCATTATGGAGGTGCTTCAGAATGGGGTTTCTGCAGGTGATTTAGCTGGGATTTTGAGCAGAGGGTCAGCCTTTGCCCATATGAGGCTTTTGGTGGAGTTTGAGGCAGTGTTTCAGCTATTTCCATTTAGCCTCTGCGCAGAGCCTTGGAGGCCAGCATAATTCACTAAGGAGGCATTCTCTGGTGATTTTCGGGGGTTGGCCATTCTTGGTATGGTTTCTGGATTTTGTCCGGGTTGGTGAGTAGAGGAGTTCTGTAGATTTTCAGCTCACTCCGGCAAGGGGATCAGCCCCTAGTCTTCATTTCATACCAGCAGTAGAAGCTATACAGAATTTTTCCAGCAGCTGGGATGCAGTTCATAGAGCAGCCATTTCCAGTATTTGCTGAGAGAGGCTCTTAACTTGCCTTGAGCAAGATTAGGTGCCATCACTTTGATCACCTATTGTACTTCATTATATTTCTCATATTAAAAAAATGGCTTAGCATTTCCTCTCTATGTTTCTGGATGAGTTGTCGTATTTTTCGTATTGTCTCTCTATGCTATTATATGTTTGCTACACTGTTATTTTCCTTCGATAATTCTAGTTCTATAGTAGTTGGTGCGTTTATATTTCACTCTTAGATAGAGTTTGGAAAGTGCCAGGTAGCCTCCGGATCTTGTCCTCTTTTCAGAGGCAAAATATCCGGTAAATGCCCTCCCAGTCTATATTTGGTTGGAGTTGTCGTGTTTTAGAGATATTCTTGAAACGGGATATTGCAATATCAATTAAAGCAACTAGTTTCTCATATCTGGTGTGTGCTAAAGTTTAATTTTTAAATTCAAGTGTGAGAATATTTAGAATTTTTTTATGCATGTGGTTACACTTAAAGTGCTACTACATTTGAAGGAAATTTTCCCCTCTCTAAATTAGGTTAGGGTTCTATATAAAAATAAATAAATATGTTATCTGAAACAAATTTGTTACAAAAACCCTATTGAAAATTTGACTCCCTCAATCAAAACTATTGAAATTCATTTTGTGCACTCATGTTGTAAGAATTTTCTGTATAAATTCACTCTTAGTGCCTCAGTATTCTGTAAAGTGACTTTGATTTTTTATTAGTTAGTTTTTCTCCATGGCTAAGATCATACATTGAGTTAGCCATGGGATTTTGTCAATGTTATTCTTAATACTTTCCATTATAAGCCCAAAATCCTAACCTAGGCTTAATCAATTGAAAAAATTATTATTCTAAGAAATATTTTCATGTCTCTGTTTGAAGGTATTGATGAGAATCCTCCTATGGTGGGCCAATCCTAGAAGACACTAATGGTATTTCATGAGAACCCTAGCATGATTAACTCAAGGAATATTTTAGTCAGTATCTGAGATGCTTTCCCATACATTAACTAGCAAATATTTAAGAATATTGTGGATTATTTTGCCCCTAGGATAAATATAAAAATTATTTTTGTGCTTGGAAAATCTACCATACTCTCACACCATCTTATTTATTTAAACTCAAATGATAATAATATATGATTTTGAATCTTTTGAGTGATACATACCAATAAAACGTGAAGTACAAGGAATTACAATCAAAATCGTTGGGGTACTGAACATGCCTACTGGCATCAGGGTTGTTCTTGTATGGTACCAAGTAAAAACCACCAAGATACTGAACAAGATTGTTGGAAATGGGACTATGCCAGCTAAAAGAGATGCAAAACACACATTAGTGCATGTTAAACAAAAACCCCAAGTCAAATTCTGAAGAAATTATTATTAAAATTGAACCTAGGAAATCAAATTTATATCTCTAAAAGAATGACCTGAAGATCCTTCAGGTATTGTTATTTTGAGCTATATCCTTTGGAATAAGTTTTTTTTTCAAGGATGTGGAACCCTTAGTGCAGGTGATTCACTTTACTCGAATAAGAGGAGCTTCAAATATATGCTTGGATAATGGTGATATGGTTACCCTCAGAAGGTATCATTTTTCCATCTTTCTTTATCCCTATTTCCATCCATATTTAACGACATGATTTTTAAATTATGTCACTTTTATTTTTAATAAGGATATTGAGCTAAAAAAATAATGAGTAAGGCTACTTCCCACCAACCTTGCTCGTCACCCTTTCTCTTCCTTACTAGTTGAGTAGGATATAAACCTAGGGATTGGATTTATCATTTGTGATTTCAATTTACTAATTGGCTTGATTAAACTTACATCTACAGGGTTTTCAGCATGAGATAGATACATTTTATTTTCTTTCATAATTTAATTTTATCCAAGATCCAAAATGGTAATCCTAGTTATAAATGTTTTATTGCAATCTGGATTTGAATTATAACATGGGTGAATTGATTGAACTAGTGATGTTTTAATATATTTTATGTTGCTCTAAATCTGGTGATACACACTATTCTCATAGATATTCAAGTTTATATTATCAACCTCTAGCTTCTCTATGCAGATAGAATAATGATGTAACCTCCTTTCTTGTGCTAACATGCTTCCAAATTGGTTAAACCTTGTATTGAGTGATAATATATGACCAAGGTCTATTTCAATGGTGATTTAAATCATGTAGCGTGCACTATTATCCTTATCTTAAGGTTTATTTTATACATTTCCTATTTAAATAGAGCCAAAGTGAGTATTTGGAATTCCTAGACACTTACTTTTCTAATTCTATTACCCGTAGATGTTTTTCATGAAGGGTATCTAACTCGTTGATACAATTATATTGTCTCAACCCTTTTTTTCTGAGTTTCATAAGGATCGAAATTTAAATTTAAAGGGAATATGATAATTAAAATACCAAAAGTGTGCATTCAAAACTGTGTATGGAATATGCTTTAAGAATTTATTTCCTATTATTGAGGAACAAAGTATTTGTTTTCTTATTGAAGGTTGTGGAGATTATATTATCATATGAAGGTCTGAATTTTTTCACAAAAATATTATTCTCTCATAGTTTCCACCTAATATCTCTTATGAAGAATATTAATACAAATTTATTGTGTACTTTTGAGATCAAAAGAGTATTGTTACAATAATTTCTCCCTTTGCGTAAATGAAGTTTCTTAAAGTCATGACTTTTCCAGATTATTATTTATTTTGATGCATGAGTGTTTTTTTTTTTTTTTTTAATGATGAATCTAGATATGAGTTCTACATAGACTGGCACATTGGAATTCTAGTTGATAAATAGTAGATCCATAAACCTTACTTTTCTACATGTTTAATTTTGTCATAGAGTACTTTGCAACAAGTGCACAATTATAATAAAACTGGTTATTTCTTTTGGATTTAAAATTCCTTGTTCTTTGATTTATTTTATACTATTTACATTTTCCTAAATAAATGCTCAAGTTTCTAGTAAATTAGTAAATATGGTTTTTAGTTATTTTTCAATTATGGTTTTCATTTCGATAGTTATGGTTTTCTCTTTAATTAGGGTTTTCTTTCGAGTTGTTAATTATTAGGGGTTGTTTCCAATTTTTGGTAGACTATGGGATTGGTGTTTGTAGAAATTAGGGTTTTATATTTATTAAATGTTTTTGAGTGTAGGATTAGAGTAGGGATTGACTCATGCATGAACTCAAGGTATGATAATTTTATAAACAAATTAGGGTTTTGTTTTTCAGGTCCCTGAAGTCCTTCTCTGGCATTTCCAGTGTTGCACCTTGAAGTCCATATACCCTAGATTGACAATTAAATGTTGTTCCATTAATACACCATATAATGCAACCAACAAAAATATTCTAATTTATTTGATAAATTTAAAGATTCTCTTGTGGAGAAATAAAAAGAAGAAAATTAATGTGGTAGAGTATAGACAATGGTGGAGAGTCCTACGAGAATAAATTCGAGGAATTTTGTTAGAATTAAATAATATCAAGGAATACAACTACTAAATACACACCTCATTAGAATGGGGTACGAAAAGGATAAATGGGATCTGCATGGAAAAGGAAAGGATAATGCATAGTGGTGTTAGGTTAGGATATGAATTCTAGGCAGAGACAATGACTACTATGTCTTATTTGGTAAATCAATCACCCTCATAAACATTGGTTGACATGAATAAACATGAGGCATTGAATGGTAGAAAACCATTTCTTAAACATCTTAGAGTTTTTTGTTGTGTTTCTTATGTACATGTTCCATGAGAAAATAGGATTAATCCAAATCATAAAGCCAAAAAATGTATCTTTATTGGTTTAAAATGGTCTAAAAAACTATATACTTTAGAACCTAGAAAGTAATAAGGTTTTTTGTAGTCAAGATGGTGTCTTTAGAGAGTTCAAATTTTTTTCCAAATATAAAGTTCCGCCAAGGGAAAAATAACTACAAAAAATAGAGTTTGAGTTAAAGATTAAAAATATTACTTAATAGTTAGGAATCATATAAAGAAATGCACAGTTCATGATGAAGAAGATCAGTTTAGGAAAGAAGGAAACTAAAAAAATATATTCCACCTGTTTTTCAGTCTATTTTTTCATTATCTATTACTAATGATGATCGTAGAATTTTTAGGGAGGTAGTGGATACATAGGATGGTAAAAACTAGAAGAAAGCCACTTTTGAAGGATTGGTAGCCTTGGATAAGAATGATGTTTAGTATTTAGTTGATTTATTGGCCGGAAGAAATACAATTAGTAGCAAATGGGTTTTTAAGAAGAGGTTCAATTTAGAATGCAAAGTGGAAAATAACATATATTGGTTAGTGGTAAAGCGATATTATGAAGTAGAGGGAATAGATTTTGGTGAATTTTATTCTCCTATTGGTAAAAAAAATCTATTATGTTTATTTTGTTTATTCAACTTCTTTTTATCTTGAATTATATTATATGGATGTAAAGAAAGAATTTACAAATTTCTTTCTTAAAGAAGAAATTTAGGTGAGAGAGTGAGAAGGTTTTGGTATGAAGGGAGAGAAAGATTTGATTTGAAAACTTAAGATATCCCTATATGGGTTATGCTTGCAAATGACCTCCGAGGATGTGGTACAAGATGTTTGATACTTATGTAATATGACTTAGCTTCAAAAGGATAAAATCCAATCATTGTATATATTTTAAATTACCTAGTGGTCATTTTTTTATGTTTTCTTATATATGGATGATGTGTTATTGATTAAAAAAAAAAAAAACATTATGTATTTTAAAACTCAAATTTCCTATAAATTTGACAGGAAATATCTCGATGCTGCAAATTTTTGGAATGCAAACTAAAATAGATTGAGCAAAGAGGAAAATCTAGCTAAATTGAAGGAAATATGTTGAAGCACTATTGTAAAGGTTTAATATGTAGGAATATAAACTAGTCAAGGTCCTTATTCTTGTAGGTATAAATTTATCTATAAACCAGTGTCCCATGTTCAATGTTGCCTATCCTAGTGTTTTTATTAGTTTGATGTATGCAATGGTTTATATTAGACTAAATATTACACATGCAATAATAGTTTTGAGTACTTATATCTCAAAACAATGGAAGGGAAACCAAATAGTTCTAAAAAGGGTTTTCAAGTATTTGTGTGGCACTAAAGATGATGGAATTAGATACCAAGGAATACCTCAAGTAAATAGAGTTTTTGGCTTACATGGTTTTGTTAATGTAAACTATGCTATAGTTTTGGATTGTGGAAGAAATATAAGTGGTTATGTGTTTAACATATTTGGTGTAGCTATTAGTTAGATGAGTAAGGGATAGCTAGTAATCATTTTGTCAACTACACAAGAAAAATAAATGGAAGCCACTCATGCAAGTAAGGAATTTGTATGGTTATATCAATTGTGTTCAAATATTAGGTTGATACATCAAACTATAAGGTTATATTTTGTCACTTAGAGTGCAATATTTTGGGTAGTAACCCAACATGTCATTCCAATACAAATCATATTGATGTTCAGTAACGCTTTTTGAGAAGCATGATTGAAGATAAGAATACGTTGATGGTGAAGGTGGACACTTTGAAGAATGTTGTAAATTTATTAGAAAAATGTGAGAACTACAAAGTTTTTTTGATGTAGAGAAACAATGGGAATTACTACCTTCAATTTTTGTTCATGTAATATTTTCCTACCCTACATGAGAAAAAAACAAAAAGTCACAAAATGTTGGTTATGTGTTATATTTTTTGCATGACTAGCTCCACATTTGATTCATATGAAATGGATGCAAGTGGGGGGGGGGAGGGGTATCTACCCCTAACAGAGGTGGTATTTGCAAGACCTATTAGGTTCCCCTACTAGGGGTTTGAGGTGAACCCATTGAAAAGAAATAATTGGACTTTTTTGTATCTTTCTTGGTGGGTTTTGGCACATGGTGTTTCAGTCTAAAATTTTCTAATTATGGTTAAGAAATTAAGGTTGTAATCTAATATAGCTTAATGTATTAAGATTTTGGATGCCATAGGCTTTTATATATTGTACTTTAAATGATAAATTTGATGATGCTGAAATTTAGAGGTGTGTCTCTAAACATTATGTTACTTTTCTCATTTAAAGGTTTCCATGATAAATATCTAAGGATTATGCGTGATAGTCATTGTTTACTTTTATATGTATGCATTAGTTATTATAAATATTTTAAAATTAAAATGGTTAGATAGGTTTTTTATATCCTTACATCAATTTGTAATGGATATTGTATTCTTGTCCTTTCCTTTCCACTGCTTCTTCTACTCCCTAAAATCATATCGGTTGTCTTTTTGTTTGAAATTACTTGGTTTTTCTTATAGAATATATTCCCCAAGTACTATTCTTGGACTAGGTCTCATCAACTATCAACACTTCCTTCTATAAATAGGTATGTAGAATCCCTAGATACTTACAGGGCATGTCTAGGATGTTGGGAGATATACGTAAGATAATTTTCATTTGGTTGATCTTGGTGGTGTTATCTTACACACTGTATAATTCCCTCTACATGAAGAGATACAAATGGATCCATTGGTCCCCACATACCCAATAGGGTATAACTCAAAATTACTAAAGGTTTTGAAAACCTCTCACTTAATAACTCAGGGATAAACCTTCATCCAAACTGTCTCCATGTGAAATTCCCACTAATTTAGTGCATGGACCTATAGTCTCAATCAGGCACATAAAATAATTCCCTCTTTTCTTATACTATGAATATTGAAGCTTCTAGCTATTGTAAAAAATTATTCAACTTAATAGATCAATCTCATTGTGGATGTTTTGATGTCCACGTTGTATTTCATTTTGAATAAATATCCTAAAGAATTGATGGTATTGGAACTTGGAAACTCTTCCATTGGGTCATTTTTCAACTCCTTTTTTGGGTCTTAGCTCTCTCTCCATTTTCCATCTAATATAAATTTTAAGTTAAAGCCTCCAATGCTTAAAAGGTATAAACATTTTTCCTATAATTGGCATGAGGAGGGCCATGGTGCAACATATATCAATGAATGATTCTTCCCACTTCACGAATATATATTATACCTCATTCAAATGGTTTTAAAAACCAAAGAATCTCCATTAGATAGGGTTATGTAACTTCTTTCTCAAGACAATTCCGAGATCATATAACTTTCCCAATATAATATGCAAATTTCCATGGATATTCAACTAGAATAGTTCATCACAACAAATATTATAAAATTTTGAAATCTTTTACTATGTAGTTTGTTACCTTATACATAATATTTTTAATTAAATATTTGGTGCTCAAATTTATAGAAATAACTAAAACTAAGGTGTAATGTCAAGTAAATGAGCACACCATCCATACAAACATACACAAGATGTGACCTAGAAAAACTAATATATGTGAAAACATAGCTAGAAGGTGAGGCCTATGTTTCATCTCTTATTCCTAGTTAATGATAGCAATTATAAAGGAACGATAACTCACTATGGACATTCCATGGACATTGTGGTCTAAGAGTTTGAGAAAAATGTCTTACCTCCCATATTATGCTTCATTTTCCACTTTTATATGCTTTACTCAACTAGTGAATAATAATAATACTAAAAGAATGGAACCTATTCCCTTTCTAATATACCAAAGTTACTTTTTTTGCACGCCTCAATCCTTAACTAGTGTAAAGTTTTTGAACCCTCTATAATCCTCATGATAGTCCACATGTCAATAACGCAACATGTTAGAAATTAAATAGTAGAGCAATGGAACACATAAAATATTGCAAAAAAATAAACACAGAAACACATAAAACAAGAGAGACATACATGTGTGTGGTTTACCTAATTTGGGCTATGTCCATGGAGAAACAACCAATACTTACTTTTATATTATTTAGGAAAATGAAGGGATACAACCTACAACAAATCTGTTGTAACTTCCTCTTCTCTCTCACATATTATCCTCACTTTTTCTCACGTAGAATAATAATACACAGCTTCAATAAAATTCCCTCATATAAACCAAGAATTTCCTTATAAGGAGAAAAAAACCCTAAGTTAAGATAACTTCGACTAGTAGGTATTCCTCCTAGTGAACTATCTAGATTCACTACGAAATTACAATATTTTATAAGGAAATTTTTATCTCAGTTTTTCCCCTCCCTTGACCCCCCCTGGTGGCAACAAGTGGGGGGCACACCCCCCACCACAGACTATGATCCAAGCACGACTAACACAATAAATCTGAATGAGGAAGATAATCGGACTTCGCACTCAACACCACATGTGTGAGTAATGGAGATTGATGTAGCATAGAATTTATACCATGGTTGTCAATAACATAGATCTAGTTACAAGAGGCATAAATTTTTCATATGAACTGTGATTGAGGTGATTTTCACATTATTAAAATGCTTTTTTTGTATAGAACAATGCCGAGGGGCTAACATCTACACTCATAAAGTTTTTGACATCAAAAAGTTCCATTTAATTCCTCAGATTGAAAATAGAAGGTTCCAAACCTCAAATCAAAAAACTAATACCTCCTTTAAAATGGGCCCTAAAAACTAATTCCCCCAATTTTTACACTGAGAAAGAAATAAGATAGATGAGAAATTATACAATTATCCATTTCAGGTGAATATGTTAACCTTGAACCTAGTAGATCTTAGCAAGCATTAGCTTGACTATATGTGCTTCTCTATACATAAATCTTGAAGTGAATATTGATTAACAATGCTATAAAATAATTTGTTTACTCCTTTTTGTTAATTAAAAATAAATTAAAATTAAAAAAATTTGGGCATAGATATATCTAATTTTTTTCATGGTTTGCAATCTCTATAGACAAGGGAAACCTATTGTATTAATTTATGACACAATAGGAGAACAATTTGGCAAATTTTCCCATAGTCGGCCTTGTGTATACATAACCATACACCATCTTCAAGTATCTCTATGGAAATGAGGGAACATTATAGTATCAATTTACAATATAATGATAACAACATAGATATAACATAGTTTTTTCTCCATATTTTCCCGTAATTGACCTTATCCCTCTACACTGGAGAAAAATATTTAACCTTAAATAGTTTGCAAAAAGGATATACAAGTAATCAAGTGTAGTATGGTGGGAACTCACCCCATTTTGATTACATTGTCCATGTTTCCAAACAAATAAACAATTAATTTATTTAAAAAAGAAAAAATTCTTCTTTTTTTGTAAATTGAGGCAATTATATGACTTCAAAAAAACAAGTTTACAAGGTTTTTCATACATCTCTAGTTGGAGTGCATTTTTCTATGTCACACATTCAAGTGCTCAAATATAACTTAGAAGCACCCATAGAATCCCCATTACAAGCCCCAATACCATAACAATCCCCACTACAAGCCCAAATACCATGCCAGGCCTCAGTGTAGAGCACTCAAGCCAACATACAGAGCATCACACGTTGCTCCAAGTACAGAGACCAACGAACACATGAAACAAATATTTCTCAACTAAACCCTAGCCACACTTAACTTATATAAACAAGTAGCACCCAACGTGGCGAAATTCACAAGGAGAGACATCATACATTACAAAAATCATAGCATAAATGGCCAACTAATCCATGAGTTTGTCAAGGATGAGATCGACAGTCTCTTAAAATGCAAAAAGTTCCCCTCAATACAAGCACCACGATATCTACCATAGTGAACCATAATTTCAACATCATCCAATAAGTTCCAAGTAAACATACGCCTATGGCGAGACATGATCGGGAGCACAACCAGGAAACCAAGCCTGCCAAAATTAGAATGGAGCTAATAAGCAAAAACATGGACTATAGTGCCAATTGTCTCCCAGAGAGCCATCCAGTTTAGTCACTTTTCATTCTCTGAGGAAGAATATTAGCATCGACCCTTACACTAGACCCAAGATGATCCATCAAGTCCTCATTATCAGAATCATAGGAAATATATTCATCAACATATGCAAGAGGAGAGCCAATCCTGTCAAAGAAAAAACATTGGTTCTGAAGCATCATTTTTATGTCTTCTATAGAAGTGAATATATTAAGAGAGTCTTCATCTGGCAATGCAAAGCCACCGAATTCAAGTATTGTTTCCTCATGCCCCTAGGGTGCCCAAAATTAGGAACCCGTGCCAACATGTCCCAGAGTGACGAACCTATGCGGACATTGTCATCTAAGATTTTTATTATTTTTAGTTTGTTCAAGTCAATGCTATATTTGTTTTATTTTCTTAATTATTTATTATAGTTAAAAATTAAATTTTTTATTTTAATAACTAAAAATACACACCAAAGAAAAAAAAAAACTAATAATCCATTCACTTGAAAAAATAATAAAAAGATTATATATATATATAATCTAAAATAAAAACTAATTTAAAATCCAAAACATTTAACTCCGGGCCAAATACCATAACATAACACGGGCCAAAAAATAAAAAAATAAAAAATAAATAAAATAGACATTTTTTTTAATTACGAAATAAGAAAAATAAATAAAAATCGAATTGCCGAGAACATTTAACTCCTAGCCAAATACCGTAAAATGGATATAAAAGGAAATTCGCTGATTAACACACGCTGAAAGTAGATCGGGAAAATGATGAGGAAATGGATAGACAAGACATTACCTAAAAAGGAATTCTCCTATGGACCAAACTCTCAAGTTTTTTTTCCAGAAGTAGATTAGAAAATAGAGTCCAGATGTGGAGGAACAAGCAATTACACGTTTTTATATGTCACTCACTTGTTTAAAAAGTTAAAAGGACATTTCGCATTTAAGTGTAACATTGATTTACGTGATAAAAATAAAATTTAGGATATATATATATATATGGTCGGTCGCTACTTAGATTACCGCATCTACTCCGCCTTGCTCTGCACTGGAACTATACGTTGAACATATAATTTAATAGTATTATTTCTGGCGGCTGAGTCACGAAATACACCCCGACATTCGCAGGTGTATGGTCCACATGACGGTGATAACAACGTCATCTGTCCTTGTCATCTATTTCTTGTCACAACCGCCCCGGTCTAACGGATATGGGGAGTCCACCTCGCATTGGGTGTGCCCGCGCAGGTCAATTGCATATGGCTTTACTCATAAATATATTAAAAAAATATTATTAAAACTAAATAAAATTTTATTCCAAAATTTATTTATAAAATACTCTAAAGGATTACTATGGAATTAGGTTAGGAATATGTTTCTTTAAAGTAAATCAACTCTTTGAACAACGTTCTTCAAAACCTTTAAAGAAAGAAAATATATCCGTATTTATGAACATAATAGTTGAAATTGATATCGATAATAAAGATATAGTAATATATATCCATAAAAATTCTTATAGTAATATATACTTATAAAAAATATTGAAAAAAATAAAGAAAGCATAATGGAGTTTGCATTATTGATAAATTATATCAAATTTATTAATACGTGATATATTTTTCTTGCGAGTTGTTTTTGAGTGTGACTTTTTGAAAAGTTTTTGGTTTATTTTCCGATTTAATTTGTCTAAAATAGGATAAAGATTTATTGATATGCAGTCAAAAAATCAGTTTAAATAAAACAAATCAAGATTTCACCACGATTTTTTCACCGAATTCCAGCAAAAAATCCTCTGAAAACTCCAAAAAGTCACACTTAAGAAAACTCCTTTTCCTTCATAGGGTCTTTTAATCTCCTTAGCCCACCAGAAAAATACATGAAACAACTCCCCGACGACGAGGGTCTACATGTGGTAATGAGTGGCATGCACGAAGTTTGTATGGCAAAGACACATGCATCCTTTGGAGGGCTAACCTTGGCTTCCACTTCGCTCAACATAGGATGTGCGTGGCATAATATGGTTTCATGTTATGGCACCATATGGTTGAAGTCTGTTTATATTAATTACACGAGGGTGGGAGATCCGGCTATTGAGCTCACCAAGGATCTTAGACATTCCATTTGCTCAGACGTTTTAGCTATGGATTTGCTACCATATGGTGGATTGGATGTGGAAATGAATTTCCTTGGTAGTCACTTAAGGCTCATTTATGGCCACACCATGATACATTCTCTTGGAATGGTGGAGCTCTGGGGAAGAAATACACTTGGCGATTGTCCTACGAACTACAAAGAGCCTCGTTCGTTCTTCTCAGGTAAAAGTTTTATTTTGCCTGCAGTTATATCTACTAGCTTGGATATTGTTTCAAGGTGGCGAAAAATAGTTTCCTTTCTCTGTGGTAATTTTCTGGAGCTACGTCATTGTTTCTCAATTGTTTGGTTTACTCCCAGGATACATTTTCCCACACTCGTGTTTTCATGTCAAAATATTTGAGGATCAGGCCAAATCAAGCTCCATTGTTGGTTATGAATCTAATTCTTCTTTTGTCCACTTAAACCAAAAGTCTTGTTTTTTTATTCTTAGTACTATCATCTACTTCTTCTTAGTACGTTACTTGTTGTTAGTTTATAAACTCCCTTATGTCAGTGTATATTTTATTTTTGTATCGTTGGAAATCCACCATGTCAAGTGTTAGGTGGTTTTTCTTTTGTTCCGTGTCTTGCAAATTACGGGTCATTTGACCAAATTAACATTGTGTTTCAAATATTTATCAATATAATTTTTTTTCTCAATATTAATCAAAATCAATAATTAGATATTAAAAAAAAGTGATATATTAAAAAAGTGAAATTGAAGACGATGATATATCAATCATCGTCTTCAATTTCTAATTTTATTAGATTATTCTTACGGAATGTTTAATGAGTGTTTTTTGGAAAATAAATTTTAAACATTATTTTATAAAAAGTCGAAGTAAATGTAAAGGAGGTTTTAAATTTAATTTTTTAAATAAGATTTATTAAAAGAACATAAAAAAGGGTGAAATACAAATTTATTTAAAGAAGATTTTAAAAGGAAGTGAAAATTGAAATACATGTTTATTTAATTAAAAATAAATTTAAATACAAATATTTAAATTTTGAGAAGAATTCAAATTAAGATGATTTGTATGTTTTTTCCCTGAGGAAAAATCTGAAAAATCACAAATTTATTCAGATTGAACAAAATTACACATTGTAGATGCTAAAAAGCATATGTAGGATTTAACCCAATCCTGGTTTGCGGGATCCATACAAACTCATCAAAGAGCTAAGAGCTATTTCTTTTTACCTTTCTTTTTTTCCACTTTTCGCCAAACACCAGTGTTGGGTGTGGATGATACTAAAGCCATTTGATTCTCTTTTACATTTCTTGGCAAATATTTGTCTGATATGAATATGGGAAAACAAGTTTTGATGTGCTACCTCCCTCATCAGTGTAAAAATAATGTGTTTAGGATCGTCTCAAACTAGCCATATATGAAGTTGTTTATGTGTCAAGTTTTTGTGTTTTTTTAATGACAAATTTATGAGTTAATTGGCTGTTAAAAACTCATGTAAAACAAATAAAATGCAAAGAATAAAACACATAATAGACATTACACAATAGATGATAACAGAGTTCACCTCTCCTGGGGTATATCTCCATGGAGCTTCTTCAACTGGCTAGACCCTCTTTGGATTAATGGTCAACTCTTTGATTACAATCACCTACAGTGCTCAAATGGCTTTGATATGAATATGGGAAAACTAGTTTTGTTGTGCTAGCTCCCTCATCAATGTAAAAATAGTGTGTTTAGGATCATCTCAAACTAACCATATGTGAAGTGGTTTATGTGTTAAGTTTTTGTGTTTTTTTAGTGAAAATTTTATAAGTTAATTAGTTGTTAAAAACTCATGTACAACAAATAAAATGGAGAGAGTAACACACATAATACACATTACATAATAGTTGATAACAGAGTTCACCCTCCTAGGGTACATCTCCACGGAGCTTCTTCAACTGGCTAGGCCCTCTTTGGATTAATGGTCAACTCTTTGATTACAATCACCTACAGTGCTCAAATAGCTTTGAAATATGCTCCATTGGATTCATAAGACCCAAAAACCTCAAAATATACTCTTCAAGCTCTAAAAATGGTCTTCAAATGATTTAAGCATGACCTCCTCTACTAGTGGCCCTAAGCTACTTTAATCATAAAAATGGAAAAATCACTTACAAAAGTGCTCCAACGCCTCTAAAACCTGTGCCATCATGCTCAAAGAATCAAAATCATCTAGGAATGACTCTTCTTGAGCCAAATTTCATTTAAATATGCTAAAGTTATGGCTTCTACAATATTTCCTAGGAAAACACCACCAAAACTGGAACATCTCCAGTTATGTCTGCCAATTTTGGAAGCAGCGCTGAAATTGGTGGAACCCGCCAAACCTCTGCTAAATTAATCGCTAGTTAATTAGTTTCAAATGGAGTTTAATTGGTACTTAGTGCATTAAACTTGTTTACACAAATCTGAATTAGAAAAATTGGATTAGCACTAACTGTGAGTTTAAGGTTAATTAAACCTTGGTTTAAAATTTTAATCGTGCCATTAATCGTAAGTGCTCCACCACATTTATATTGCATGAACATATGGTGAGGGGGCTAGACCCCCCCTACCTCCTCCTGAATCTTATTTAAACCTTAAATACATGCCAACGCCATAATGTTTTAAGTCTTGTTAGCGCAACTTGGTGGTAAGTCTGTTGGCTTTTATGGGGGAGTTTGTTGGGTCGACCTTGACCTCCGCCCTTCCATATGAACTATTTTTTCTAGATTGTTTAATATAAGGTTTTAAACCTTACAAAAGTTATCCACCATATACAATTCAAACTTAACCATAAAATTTGGACATTGACATTTGATCCAAATTTCTGCCTTGGAAGGGGGGCGCATAGCGGCCTCAGGGCTTGTCATGTGTCCTCTTCTTATTGGCTTATTAAAAACCAATAAAAATTGACATGTGCCTAGAAATTTGGTCCACTCAGATTCTAACACTTGTAATTCTGTCATTGGGCGAAATGGAGGAAAACCTAAATTTTTGACCTTTGACCCTATTTGACAATTTTTTTTAAAATTCGTGTGTTTGACACGACGATGAGTGGGCTTTAACTTACCCATATGGGCTCTGTTTTGAGTGAAACTAATTGCATCAGATTCCTCACGACGAGCCCGATCCAGTCACTCTAGTTTGGTGTGATTCTAAGAACTCTAAATTTTTGGCAAATTTTTTTCCCCCAATCCAGATTTCAGTCACTCCTTCACACTGAAAGACTTTTGGAGCCACAAAATCTGGTTAGCTGATAAGAGTTGAATACTCATCTCTTTTCAAAGTTCTATCATATTGATTCTACTTGGAAAAATTTCCATGACAACCACTTGGGTTCATTGACATGCCTTGCCTTACAAATGGCTTAGCGCTTTGACCAATGTCCCCCTTTTGTTGCTCACCTAATCCAACACTTTTTGGATGCTTGCTGACTGATAAAACAATTGTCTATACCGAATCGATCCCTTGATGCTTGGAAAACTGACTGATGGCCTTCCCACTGAGAATCATGTTCCTCCTTTGCACAAACATGCATTTGATGCAAGCTTCTCCTTGGAAACCACTTTTCCAAGTTAAGCCCATCCGAGTGAACTATAACAATGAGTTTCAACATCTGTAATAACAAGAAAATAAATGATTTTTCTTTTTACCTCCACGGTTCCAAATTCCACATTTGGAAGAATGTATTCGCCATCTCTTTCGCTTCTTGGCGTCAACACATCAAATGGTCTACAATGGCTACTATTTTGGTTGCAATATTTTTTGGCATCTTGTCCATCTTTTCCATCATCCTCCAGTATTGACATGCTTCTCATTCCATGATTTTACAATGAAGGCTAATCATGGGCCTCTAGCTCAAGAGTGGACCTTCCCAAAATCCCATGACATCTTGTCACAAACACAACCATTAATCTAAAAAACCCATCATGTAAGAAACATAACTTGATGACCTATACTTTTGATCCTTCTAAGCAACAAATGTCACATCATGTGAACATCGCAATTTACTCCTACATCTCGGTGTACAAACCATAGACCAAACACAAGTCGAAAAAACATGCATCTTCAAACAACTGAATTTCAAGTCAAAAAAATGTATTGCACGTGATTTTTTTGGTGATAACTTGATGATTCTTCTCCCTTTCAAAAACCATCCTAGAATAAACATGCAACATGCATTCAATTGGTAAATAAATGCATCAATCGTCAAAAGACATGCAAGGCCTTAATTGGATGAGAAATTTAACCATCTCTTACCAAACCATTTCAATGACGCTTCTTCCAGCTGCACTTCATCATGTGAATCATCCCGACCCACATCAATAATGGAATCGTATTTTCCATTATTGTCAAGATATCTTTCCACATTCTTCAAATGTCGTGGAGGACTTGTTGTATACAATGTCCAATGGTTGTCTACAAGATGACCTTGCTTATGGTAATAAGTGTAAAACAATTGCATCTTCTTTTCAACATGGTTTTTTTTGTCCAATGGACCTTTGGCATTATGTCTTCTTTGTTTAGAAAGTTTCCTATGCATGGATAGCTTCTTCCAACATCTTGAAACATTATGGTTATTCAAACCATAAAAGGAACATGCAAACTTTCTCCGAATCTTATGTGAATATTTACCATGTTTCTCATAATCAAAAGAAACTTGATTAAAGGCATTTTTATACCTTGAACATCCACTTTTGTCTCCTTCTTTAGGAGGTGAATTTGATGAGGTAGTGGCTCTCTTTGGCATACCAACAATGGCTTGAATGACTTTAGAGCTTTAAACATCCTCTTGTTTTCCATTCTCATTAGTTGCATTCTTCTTGCAAAGTGGGTGTAAAAATTTTTCATTCCTCATGAACACGATCTTCACAAGATTGAGGTAATGAAAATGAAATGAAAATTCTTCTAAGAATACCTTCATGTGCCTCCATGTCTTTGGAGCATTCTCCATTATGTTTTTCATAAACAAGACCCAAATACCTAGGCCTTTCCTCAACAACAATCGGCTCAACTATGCCTTGTGCATGTTTTCCCAATCCTTTACCTTCATAGCCCATCTTAATCAATAATTTGGACCCTATTCCTCTAGTGTGTCTTTCAAAAGCACCTACACATTGATCTTGAGAAGGAATAGAATATATACTTTATTTGCAGACCTCGTTTTCAAGGACATGTTTGGCTAAGGTTTCCTTGGCATCATTGATTTGAGTCTCCATCTCATGCATCCTTGCTAGGTTTTCATTTGCAATATGCAGTTGAGTCTCCATATCATGCATCTTTTAAAGAAGCTCCTGCTTCTCCTCCTTCATGGAAATCCAATGTTCTTGAAGTATAGTTCTCTCCCTCTTATCTTCACACATCTCTTGCACCATATCATTCATGATGTAGATCTTCTGCAACATCTCTTTATCAAAGAGTTTTTCTAAGGAAGATTGACTAGAAGCAATGCTTGATGAATTTTCCATCACACTTGTAATGCATAAAAATTTTCTTTGCTATGATTTGAGAATTGAGCTCTAAATTTTGCCTTCTCCTTACACACATAAACTTCCACACAATTAAATTATCTTTGCACAAATGAAAACCAATACCTAAATCTCTAGCTAACCTTGGCAAACCATCTCAGGCTAAAATGAGCTAAACTATGCTCTGATACCAAATTTATTTGAATATGGGACAATTAGTTTTGTTGTGCTAGCTCCCTAATCAATATAAAAATGGTGTGCTTAGGATCATCTCAAATTAAGCATTGGTGAAATGGTCTATGTGTCAAGTTTTTTTTGGTTTTTTAATGAGAAATTTATTAGTTAATTAGTTGTTAAAAAATCATGTACAACCAATAAAATTCAAAGAAATAACACACAACATACACATTACAAAATAGTTGATAACATAGTTCACCCCTCCTAGATTACATCTCCATGGACTTGCTTCAACTGGCTAGGCCTTCTTTAGATTAATGGTCAAATATCTGATTAAATGCACATACAGTGATAGAATGGATTTGAAACCTACTCCGTTGGATTCATAATACCTAAAAACCTCAGAATAGACTCTTCAACCTTTGAGAATGGTCTTTAGTTAATCTAGGCATGACCTCATCTACTCGTGGCCCTAGGCTTATTCAATATTCAAAGTGGAAAAATCACTTATGGAATTACCCCAATGCCTCTAAAACCTACACCATAATACTTAGAGCATCAAAATCATCTAGGAATGACTCTTCTTGAGCCAAAATTGGTCGAAATATGCCAAAGTTATGGCTTCCTCAATATTTCCTAGGAAAACTCCACCAAAACTGGAACATCTCAAGTTAAGTGCACCAATTTTGATGGCAATGCTGAAATTGGTGGAACCCACCAAATCTCCACCGAATTAATAATTGGTTAATTAGTGTTAAATGGAGTTTAATTGGTACTTAGTGCATTAAACACATTTTGTTGATATTTTTGAGTGTTGAGGTAGCTTCAAATGTGCTCTAGCTCCAAAAATTTGTGGAGGGACTAGAGTACATGAGCTCTTCAAGACCCAGAAAGGGATTTGAGAAATTCCATCCAGTTTGAGAGAAAATTAATTAATCAATATTTTAATTAAGGACCCTAAGTCTAACTTAGGAAAATTAAAACATTGAAGGTAATTAATTTAAACATGTGATGGAAATGACTTAAATCAAAAGGATCAAGCTTTATTTTAATTGTAGCCATCGATTCAATATTATATCATGGCCGTTGGTTTCCGAACGAGAAAAGTATAAAGAAAAGCCTTGGGGTCAGTCCGAAAATGCACACTAAGAATAAGCTGAAATTCGAGGGCAGCTTTGCTAAGAATTTCTAGAACTGTTTTAGCTACAGCAAGGGGTATTATTGGATAAGGGGATGGTCATATCCCAAAGCCAAGAGTCGGAAAGAGGCAGAGAAGCACCAACTAGGAGCAATGTAGAAAATCATAGGCTATGCAGCAGTTGCGCAGCGCAAAGGGTTTTAGCTGCTACACAAGCCTAGAAAGGGCAGCGCAGAGGCAACAAGAGGTGATCAGGGCTTACGCAGGTCCAACCAGGGCATCGTAAAGACTATGTACCTAATCTAGGATTACGCAACCCTCTCCAAAGCCACGCAGGGGAATCATAAGACTAGCAGAGCTAACACAGAGGGCTTCAGAGCAACGCTCGGGTTTCTAGAGGTAGAAAGGGGCTGAGTTCTTTAAATCCCATTTGAAGGTGTGAATCAATCCATTTTTCCATCCCCGAAATAACAGGTATTACTGTAGATCATATATTTCTCAGTCGGGCTAACAATTAAGGTGCCCAAATTTTCTGTACTTAGAATCTACTTAATAATATAAATGCTTCAATAGCTAGAAGACAAGTTTTCCCACATTGGGTTTTTCCA
This sequence comes from Pinus albicaulis, assembly GCA_034641835.2. Classification (NCBI taxonomy): domain Eukaryota; kingdom Viridiplantae; phylum Streptophyta; class Pinopsida; order Pinales; family Pinaceae; genus Pinus; species Pinus albicaulis. The sequence continues at coordinate 1,181,598,206 of CM076581.1, forward strand.
GGGATAGTTGTCTAGAAAATATTCTATGTCACTTGTCTGTGTGCATGTATTCTATTTAGATCTATATCAGCGAGTACTATTAATGTGTTTACCTCGATATTAATACTGAAATTTCAGATTAATAACTGGTTTGAGTAGGAGAATTATAACCAGATTTAACAGTAGGTTTTTTGCATAAGTAATATTCAGAAATTTGGACATGGTATCAAATCGATTGCACAACTAGAAATACCACCAACATATGACTGATAAATCCTTACTGCAGAAACCAACAGAGAAAGTAGAAGTAGCTGCAGAAATCCAGACCAGATGAGACATCACAACAACAGAGGGGAGCAGATCCATGTAGAGGCCAGAGTGATGCGGTCCCTATGCAGTCTCCATGCATGCCCACATATATACTACGTAGAGGCACCACAGAGGTTATATTGGGACTCTTTGCCCATGTAGAGGCTAGCCAGGGTGAAATAGTCCTAAAGCCGTTGCTGATTCAGAGTGTCGGAAGAAGTGTTACAGAGCTTGAGTAGTTTCTCATGGGGTTAAATTTCTGAAATTGCAGAAATTAGCGTGAGCACTAGTTGACAAAGAGATGGAGGAGAACAACTTCTCAGAGGATTTCCAGCCAAATAAATATACAGATTGGTCAGAGGATCGAAGAGAGGTGATTCGTTGTGTTTGGAATATTTCCAAGGAGGAAGTCAATTGTCAAAGGGAGAAGAAGGTGTCTTTTCACCATGGACCCTAGATCTGTGCTTCAGTTGAGAAGAAGGGAAAGGAAGATATGTTTTGACAGAGTAGATCTAAGCAGATGGCACCTCACGGACTGTGCGATCAGTATATTTTGGATGGTATATCCAACTTTGCAGTATGGAAGGTGAGAATCTTGGTAGTCATGGAGGCATACGGTCTGAGGGAGCATGCAGAAAAATTCCTGGCCACACTGACCGATACTCTTCTCCTAGAGAAGTATAATTAAGCAGTGGTGCATGCCAAGTGCTTCATAATGGATGGGGTTAAGGATAATTTTGTACCACTTATAGCCGATAAGAAGATGTCTAATGAGATGTGGAAAGCCTTAATCATTGTATATGAGGGAAGATCCTTCTAGAGGAGAATGCTTCTAGAGAATCAGATGCGGTTATTCATGATGGCCAAGGGAGAAGAGATTGGGCCCTTCCTTTTCAGATTACAGGTGACTAGGGATTAGTTCACTATGATTGGAGCAAAAGTGGAGAATCATATGATGGTGAGGACTACACTCAATGCGGTCATAGAGGACCAGGAAAATTTTGTCCATAGTATCTTGGGTAGAGTGGACCTTCCCAACTGGGACAATATGTGGGCGATCCTCTATCGAGAAGAACTTTGTAGGCTCACCAAAAGATACTATAGCACCAGATCAAGTAATGAGAAGAAGGAAGAGGAAGAATATGAAGCCTTGGCATTAGAGAGGCAGCAAGGGAGGAAGAAGTGTGATCTATCCAAGATCAAGCATTTCCAGTGCAGTGAACTAGGACATTTCACCAACAATTGTCCTAAGAAGAAGAAGGACAAGGAAGCTTCTACCTGCAAGTCTCCTATGGAGGATGATGGCTCTGAACATGATGTATCCATTAGCTCTCATGATCCACAAAAGTGGTGTGATATGGATCTATAGAACAGCTACATAGTGATGGTGGACCCTTGAGTAGCACAACTCTTGGATCACATCTGTGCTATGGGAGGCTTAAGAAAATAGCCAAACAAATGGAGTGGGTGCAAAGAGTCACAAACAGGGCAGAGGCAGAGCTAGATGTTGAGAGGGAGAAACACAGTGCAGATGCAGCAGTAGCATGGCAACATAGCATAGAGGGAGTTGATATGGCTTCAGAAGCACAGTGCAAGCTGGCTTACGTAGAGCATAGTTGCAAAAACAAAATGGCTTCAGGAGGACAGGGCGGAGAAGCAATCTATGGAGATTCAATGGTGAAGATGCAACCCAAATAAATTTTCTGCCAAATATTGGTCAGGATTTTTTAGTTGTTTCTCTCAGAAATTGAGTTCCAGTGCAGCAGTTGGCAAAATGGTGCAACAGATTAAGAGGGAGCTATAATACATATGTGGTAGTGACGGTGTCAGTGTCATGGGCAAAAATATAGAATGGCAGCAACAATGTAGTGATGAATGGTAGAAGGTCCAACATCAAGGAAAATACCCACAGCAGAGATCAATATAGAGCTTTGGGGTGAAGTAGTGTTGTACTAGAGCACATTCCTCGCTAAGAGGGAGTGTTGAGATTTCTGAGTGTTGAGGTAGATTTAGATGTGCTCTAGTTCCCAAACATTATGGATGGACTAGATTACCTGTGATCTCAAAGACCAGAAATGGATTTGAGAAATTCCATCAAGTTTAAGAGAAAATTATTTATTTATTTAATTAATATTTTTAATTAAGGACCCTAAGTCTATCTTACAAAAATTAAAATATTAAAGGTAATTGATTTAAACATGTGATGGAAATGACTTAAATCACATAGATCAAAATTTCCTCTAATATTAGCCATCGATTCAAGATTAAATCATGGCTGTTGGTTTCCCAACGAGAAAATTATAAAGGAAAGGCTTGGGGTGAGTTGGAAAACACACACAAAAGCAGACCACTGAGACTAAGCTAGAATTCTAGGGCAGGTTTGCTAAGAATTTCCAGAAGTGTTTCAGCTAAAGCGAGGGGTAGTATTGGCTAAGGGGATGGTCTAATCCTAGATCCAAGAGTTAGCAAGAGGTAGAGAAGCAACAACCAGGAGCAGCGTAGAGAAGCAGAGGTTACGCAGTAGTTGCGCAACGTAGAGGGTTTTAGCTACTATGCAGGTGCTATGCAGGCCTAGAAAGGGCATCACAGAGGCAAGAGGAGGCCATCAGGGCTTATGCAGATCTAGCTAGGGCATTGTAAGGATTTTGTTACCCACTCTGGATTACACAACCCTCTCCTGAGTAGTGCAGGGGCATCAGAAGACTAGCAGTGCTAACGTAGAGGAATTCCAAGGAGAACTGGAGTTTCTAGAGGCAGAAAGGGGCTATGTTTTATAAATCCCCTTTGACGATGTGAATCAGTCCAGTTTTCCATCTCAGGAATAGCAAGTATTGCTATACATCATATATTTCTCTGTCGGGTTAACTAGTAAGGTGCTCGGATTTGTTGTACTTAGAATCTACTTAATAATATAAACCCTCCAGTAGCCAGAAGACCAGTTTTCCCGCATTAGGTTTTTTCTGGGGACAGTTGTCCAGAAAATCTTATGTGTCACTTTGTCTGTGTGCATGTATTCTGTTTAGATGTGTATCAATGAGTACTCTTAATGTATTTAATTCAATATTAATATTGAAATTTCAGATTAATAACTTAATTAAGTAGGAGAAGTATAACCATATTTAACAAGAGGGTTTCTGCATAAGTAATATTCAGAAATTTTCACACGTTTAAAAAAATCCAAATTAGAAAAATCGTATTAGTGCTAACTATGAGTTTAAAGTTAATTAAACCTTGGTTTAAATTTTTAATCGCGCAATTAATCATAAGTGCTCCTCCATAGTTGTATTGCATGAAAATATGGTGAGGGGGTTGGCCCCCTCCTGCCTTCGCCTGAATCTTATTTAAACCCTAAATACATGCCAATGCCATAGTGTATTATGTATTTTTAGCCCGACTTGGTGGTAAGTGTGTTGGATTGTATGGGGGAGGTTGAGGGGTCGGCCCCGACCTCCACCCTTCTGTATACATTATTTTTTCCACATTGTTTAATACAAGGTTTTAAACCTTACAAAAATTCTCCACCATATAAAATTTGAACTTAACCATACAATTCAAATTTTGACATTTAATCCAAATTTATTCCTTGGAGGGGGCACACGTGGTAGCTTCTGGGCTTGCCACGTGTCCTCTTCCTATTATCTTATTAAAAACCAATAAAAAATGAGATGTGCCCAAAAATTTGAGCCACTCAGAGTCCAACACTTGTCATCCTATCATTGGGCGAAATGGAGGAAAATCCAAATTTTTGACCTTTGACGCTATTTGACCATTTTTTTTTTAAATTGTCTATTTGACACGGCAATCAATAGGCTATAACATCCTCATACACACTATGTTTTGATTGAAACAAATTGCACCAGATTCCTGGAGATGGGTCCAATCCAATCATTCTAGTTTGGTGTGATTCTGAGCACTTTGAATTTTTATCAATATTTCCCCCCCAATCTAGATTCCAATCTTTGTAAGAATCTGATCCTTCTGATACATGGGTGCATTTTGATCCACTTACCTCATTTTCAGGGGTAATATTTCATTTTTCATCTGTGGGACTGTATGTATTGGAACTAGTGTGGAGTTGTGCTCAAGCTCATCCTTCTATGGGGTAGTCTTGTCATTCTGAGGACTGATATTTTTGTCATTTCCTAAGATATCTGCATCTTCTGCTTCTATTTGTTGTGGTTTTTAAAAACGCCAAGCTTTTGGATTTTCTAGTCGTGTCTCTTTTTTATTGGAGTCATTTTTAGCTTTTGGACATGTGTCTTGGAGATGTCCCGTTTGTAGACATGTACGGCATCAAAGTTTTGTTTTTTCTTAATTAAGAGGTTATGACCATTTTTTATTATTGGAGATCAATATGATGTGATCAGACTGAGATCATATTAAAGACAAATTCTGGAAAAAGTAAATATGCCTTTGTCAGTTCGTTCTAAACCAATCTTAAGAAATTTCCCCATGGAATTCTTGATACCTTCTAATACTTTGTGATGGTATAAGTGTAGAGGTAGATTATGTAACCTGATACAAATGGGCGTTCTAGATACCACCATGGTGGTAGCATCGAATTCGGGGAACTAGGGTATCTTGAAGAGCTCAACATTGCCCCAAAACAATTATCATTCATTTAATATGCATTCCTTATCTTTTACTGTATCAAAATGGAAATAAAAAACCCTTTAGAGCATAGATGAATATCACAATTAGGCGTCCAATTAGAGAATACCCTTTGATGAAGCGCCTTTGGTTTAGGCCGAAATCCATTAAATCTGAAAATAACTTCTTTGTGTAGAAACCTCCATAAATACCATTTACCTCATCCACTGTAACTGTCAGTGCTAAAATCTGAGTTTTCTGATCCACGATATATGGCGTAGGGAGATTTGGTGAACTTTCTAGTTTGTTTTGAGTCACCACCTTCCCTTTGAAAACATCATTGAATGATGAAGGGCCTTTTGAGATGGATTTGGAGCATCCTCCAATTAGTCTCTAGGTGAGGGCGATAGATGCATTGGGACAGACGCCATAATCCTTCACCGTGTGGTCATCTTGTAGCATTTTCCTTGCATAAATCAGAGTTTGGAGTCATTTTGGTATGCCTATTTGTTTTTTAATCTCATGTTTGAGGGTTAGTATCTACATCCCCGTCCATATTCGTATACATAAATATTTCCCACTCAAGGTTCTGACAAAAAATTGATTCATATTTCCTTCATTTGAGGTCTTCACACAGGCTTGATGTCCATCCTCTATTTCTAGATCTCTAATATGACTTTTTGGGGTACGTGGGAGTTAGATCTAGGCTTCTACTAAGTGGATTTGAGAGGAATAAATTTTTTGAGGTCATGCTCTTGTCCCAATCCAGTCATAGATCCAAAAAATAGGCAGAGCAATCAATTTGTACTGGCCAATAGATATCCTTCATGGTTTCATTCACTGCAAATGTGGTAGACCCTGCAAGAAACTACAAAGTAGTGCATGGATATGCGTTTTTGAGGGTGAGATATATTACACCAACATGATACGCCCTAAGATATGATGATATATGTGTATCAGGCAGTATCCCAATACATTATGGTCCATCCGCAAGCTGGTTGGATGAAAAATTCATAAATCTAGTCTTATATTACAAGAGATGAAGATTTGAGATGAGCGTCTCAAAGGATCGATTGATGAACAAGACCACATCCTTGTTTCCATCATTTTAGGCATAGGAAGATTTGGTTTTTCATTTTCTTTCTTGGTACAGAGGGTGTGGATAGTGCAGATCTCATCCGGATTGATCTGGAATCCCTAGCATAGATGATTTATCTTGCAATAGTCTTTGTCACTAATAAAAATACTATGTTCTCCGTAGATCAATGGGACAATGGTTGATTGTGAAGGCTACATTCCAGATAGGTGACATCAGGTTCCAAGGAAGCAACATCACAAGCTTCAATAATGACGAGGAGTAATACCTTAGCAATCTCCATCCTAAGGTCTGAGTTGTATCAATTAGTCTCAATGTTACATTTATCATTATTGGAAATTTATTGCCATGATGATCTGTATGTTATATATGAAATGAAGTTGAATTTTTTTAGATAATAATTATAATAAATTAAATTTTTTTGACACTTTTCAATTGTTGTAGTTTGTTTAGCTTTCAAAATTTCTCGAAAATTATGGAAATTCGGGCAAGATGTTGATAAAATACGATAAGAATTTTTATAAATTTAGGTTACAACTGTTCAAATTCAAGATTTTAGGTGCCTCAAGGTTTTTTATGGTGTTGAATCCATTTCCACCATTAATAAGTAGATTCAAAAATTATTGTAATAAGAAAAGCAGAAGTAATATGTAAAGCAGACTTCTGCCTGTATAAATCATATGGAAAGATTCCTTTACTGTTATTTAATTAGATTTTAAATTGTGTTAAAGCATAATCACAATAAAAATATAGTTTTATATGTTTCATAATGCTCTAGATTTTCCATTTACCTTTACAAAATTGGCTATGTATGTAATTCTCATTGAAGTTTGCAATGCAGATTTATTCTTGAGTTTACTTTTATATTCCATAGTGTTGGCTTAACTAGTATATATTTTTATATTGTAGGCAATTTTGGACCAAATATAAGGTTTTAAAATATTATATTTGGTTGGAGTATTTTTTATTTATTTTATATATTTTTAAAATATATTTGTAAATAAGAAATTGTCAATTCTAGAAAATTTACGTGTTATGAAATTATTTGGTTGTGTGGCATAATTATACCATTGCTCTAAATACTTTCTATGTCTGCCTTAGATAGAGAGAAGATTCTTTAGTCTGATTTGACTCTTTATTTGGAGAATATAGGCCTAAAGCCTATATTCTCTTTGTTATCTAAAAACATATATTGGAGGTGATGATAGTGCGGTGGAAGAAACTGTGGAAGCTTTGTTGTCCTGCAAAAGCACACTTTTTTTAATGGTGTATTTCAAAAAATAAGGTACCAAGTGGGGATAATTTAAATAAAAGGAGTCTTGGTCCTAGTTGGTGTGTCCTATGTAATTATGTAGAGGAATAAATAGAACACTTATTCCTTTATTGCCCATTTTTTGTTGGATTATGGGCTTTGATTAGGAATATATTGGGGTTTGTTACAAGTTGGTGAGGGGGAATTTAAATGATCCTTGGAAGTTATGGTGGGATATGGCCTCCCCAAAAAGTTTCAGAAGACTTCCCCCCATTATCAACTAGCACATATGGCTCTCTAGAAGTAATGGTATTTTTAAGAACAAATCTTCTTCTCATGATATTGTGAAAACTATGTTTTTGGAAATTTGCTCACTTATCCTTGACTCTAAATCTTTGCACATTCCGCATAATATCATTGTTGAAGATATTGGTCATTCTTTTCCTTGGGCCTATTTTCGCAGGGCCTCATTATCAGGAGGTGAATGTGGAGGGGGGGTGGGGGGGTAGTTATAGGAACAACATTCTTACAACCATGAGAGTGGTATAGGAAGAGGATAAAACAATTATGTGGAAATCCTTTTTCTAAAACTGGTTCTTGTATTTTATATTGAGACAAAATGTCTCCAGATTTAAATTTTTAGAGATTTTATAATTTTCATAAATTGGTTCAGTAACATTCAAAGATGTCATGTGCACACATTGTATCTTATTTTAGAGGATATTTTTCATCTGAAACGAGTTCTTGATAATAATCCCTATCTTCATATCAATTGGGAAGTAAACACATCAACAAAATCCTTATCTAAGGTTGGCACTCTTTATGATTTGGGCACTTAGAAGATCATTGAGAGGATAGTAGATTTAGTGTCAGAATTGTATCATAGAATGATATGGATTTATAAAGGAATGGAATGAAATACATATATAAATTAAAAAATAGAGCTACAAAAAAAAAAAAAATCATTAATAACAAAGTATTGAAAATTTTTTACATGCAGAATGGAAAAAATATAGCTCGGGTAATGATAGCTTATCTCTGAGAAGAGATGTGACTACTACATGCCTTCTGAATTGTGTTACATTGAATCTTAGAGCCATATTTATTATTGATAAATAACATAAAACCCTAAACATCCAAAAACCTAACCCTAGGTTCCGGATGTGGATGGTACATGCTCGTGATGGGATGCACATCCCGAGGCACGATGCGTGGGGTGGTCATATAGCCTCCCACATGCACATTAAACTCCACATTTACTTCGCTAACCTGTTGTGCATTAGTTCCATCACCTTGCCTCACCGCATTTGGTCTAGCCTGCTCTGCATTTGGTTTTTAATGGCACTGTTTCACCGCCCCTCTGCTCATACCCATTCTACCTCTTGGTCTCACGCATTGCAGAGCTGCTCCTGTCCTCCCGCTTGCGCCGAGCCAAGCACTCGTATGTATACTGGGAGGCGATGTGTATTTCTCTGTTGTCTTGAAATGCTGCCCGAATTCCATTCTTCTCAGAGTGCTTTCTGCCCTAAGTTGTCTCATTCTAGTCTGAAACACGCTCAGTCTTTCTCTGTTACCCAATTTCCCTCTTGTCTGAAATTCTGCCCCTATAGCCTCATCTCCATAGATAGAATGCCTCAACTTAGGCATCGTATGCGAAGTTGATGATGAAGTTTCAGGGGCTGGGTGGTCTGCGCCCGCACTTCCAGCAGCCTTGAACCCTCGTCTGAAGACTTTTCTTAGGGGCACTATCCAGAAAAGCACAACGGTAGAGGAAGAGCCAGTAGCTTTGGGCCAGTGCATCCCTCCCACACCGCATCTCCTTTGCAGCCTCTCCATGCCACGTCCCCCTCACAACCTATCCTTCAGCCCCTTGTTTCCCCTATCACCCTTCGTCAAACCTCACAAAGAGATGAGTTTCAGTTTGTATGTACCATGGACCAACCAACAGTTACTGCATTCATAACCGTCACCCTCTGGGAGGAAGTTGCTAGTTCTACTCCCACTGAAATCATCACCCATTAGCCTCCTCTGGACCCAGATAAGGCTGAAGACAAGAATGCAGCACCGGGACTAGATAGAGATGCCAAAGCTCAGGATAAAGGGAAGAACATCGCTACAACCACTGGTGATCCCATCGACGAGGAAGACGACAGTAGCATGGAGTATTGTTGCCTCATCGTGGAGGAACCTCCCTCTCCAGCCCATGACAAGTGACCACGAAGTCCACCGCTGGAACATGGTGCTGCAGCCCAGGTTCAATGGGTTATTCTGTGTGGTTTTGTCTAATTTACAATGCTGAAGGAGAATAATTCTCCTTTGTTTAACTCTTTTAGGAATATTCTATTTTTATGGTTTCACTTGTTTAACTTAAGGCCGGTTTCCCCTGCGAGGGCGGCAAGACACGAGCTTAAGAGACTGGTTTCCCCTTCTAGGGCAGTCCAAAAACATGAATTTTCAAGCACCAAACCTAGCTCTTAGGCTTTCTCAACTGAGGCTGTGGTATTTTTGTACTGATATGTTTATAAATAGAATTAGAATTATTTAGAAAAAAAAGCCTAACCCTAGGAGATGAAATGTCAAATGTATGTAGGCCTCGTTGGGGTAAATTGTTACAAAAACTTCCAAGGCTCGTAATTTTTTCATAGGATATTTGTTTGATGTGTAAGATACCTTGTTAGAAATATCTATCCAAGGACAAGAACTTTTGAGTGAAAAACCCTACTATAATCTATATATTTTCCCATTTTCCAAAAAAGAAACTATCGTTCAGGGTCTGAAAATGGCTCTAGAAGTGCAGGATGTGAAAACTACCAACATAGTAAACTTTGCTTCAATTAAGGAATCTAAAATATATAATGTTGGGGGTCTAAGTGGAATAGGTGGGTGGTCATCAATATCCACCTATATCATTCCTCCCCCCTTAGGAATAAATGGTCCCCATTTCCTTAACTGCCTCCATGAGATGGGGAAAATTCTATTGATATTGGTCCCTGGTAAGCCACTTTCCCTCATGCAGGAACTGGAAAAATTTCACAAATCGATATAGTTGGATCTTTTATTGGAAAGTGTTCTTGATCTATGTGTCTATGAATCGATCCTTTGTGGTATGTTCCACGCAATTTGGGTTGAGCTTTATTGATGTTAGATATTTTGAAATGTTTGATGTGTCCAACAATGGTGGAAAGTATGGTTGAAGGTGGTCCACATTGAACGCTGGGTGCACGTCAAGGAATGGAGGAATTTTTTGCTTAAAATAATTGTCTCACAGAGCCTTGGTTATGGTGTAAGGCTCGTATCGGAGTCGTTGTAAGTTTCAATTGGCTCCAACAAGGTGTTATTTCTACAAATGCAACCAAAGCTTGTTGCCCACATGAAAATTATCAGCACACGATGTTGATCATGCCGTTGCTTGTACTTTGAATTGGACTTGTCCAAGATGTCATGAACCTTCTAACATATGTGCTAAATGTGTTCAATAAACCTAGTTTCTTTATCAACCTGAAAATGTACATGTGTGGATTTTGTCTGTGTAGTTGCATGACGCAAGGAAACATCAATAAAAATAATGGTTTCATCCCAAACCCACTTAAAAGGCGATACGACGAGTCCATCTATGAAGAGCTATGTTATAAATTTGTTTCACATAAGGAAGGATCTCATCCTAGGTTCATGGATTATACATGCATAGTATATGCACTACCATCTCATTGACGACTTCCATCTAGCCATTAGTAAGGGGATGGAATGTAGTCGACTTGGTGAGCTTGGTGTTCAATAATGTCTAGAGGCTCGACCAAAATGTGCTCAAGAACCTACTATCTCTATTTGATATAATGGTCTCCGGGATCCCAAAATGTATCCAAACTTGTTAAAAGAAGAGTTTGGAAATGTCATCTACTATGATACTCTTCTTTCCAGCCGCCAATATATCCATCTTATAAACTCTATCCATGACAAAATAATACACAGTCATTACCATGCTTGGTAGAAGGGAGACTGGAAAAATTATCCATGGAGATGGATTTCCAAGGCTTGTTGGGAGTAAGAAGAGTGGTGTACATGCCTTGGTTCTTGAAGGAACAATAAGTGCATGATCTGAGATTTTTTCCAACATCTTGTCAGAGACTGGGCCAATAAAAATACTTCTGTAACACTACAAAAATTTTAGTTTGGCACACTCGCTTGAAGGAAAACAAAGGTGGTACAGGTATCATAATAATGGGCCCTAGAGGTGGAAATCGGTAACTTGTTGTCCATCCACTAGCACCTAATATGTGTCAGTGAAATTTGGATCATTCTTGTACTATTGCTACCATCCAAAGGACTCATGGCAAAAAGAGTTGAGAGAAATAGTTAGTGCTGCAAGTGGCGGCCAACTGAGGCAATTTGAAACACGATTATTATTTCCCTTTTGTGTTTAATGTTAAAGTGGAATTTTTGCATATATGTAGACCACTGTTGATGACGATTGTTCTGTAACTTCTGCTATATATGTATAAGCTGAAGAGGTCGTTGATTTGTGTGCATGACCGTCTCCTTCACCAGAATGTAATGTTTCCATTACCAAAAATCCTGCACAATAGAATACATATCCTTATCATAGGTGGCATACTTCCAATTTGTATCGAAATGTGTCTCACTATGATAGACAACTAGATGCCCTTGGAGGGTGAGAACTTCACTAATCACATAGTAGGAGGCATCTTTCTCAATTTCAAATGGTTATTGCATATCTGCCAATTTGGTTATAGGTGTAGAGAAGTGGTTATGCTTTGGCTCAACAATTGTCTTCTATTGGGGCTAGAACAAAGAAAAATTTTCTTTTCTCTTCCGTTGGTAACCTGACTCAAAGGCCAAGTTATATGGGAGAATCCTAATAAAAACCTTTGATAAATATTGAAAAGTCCCAAAAATATGCAAATATCTATTAGAGTGGTCGAGGATGGCTAATCCAGAATGAATTGGATCTTAGCTGGATCCACATTCATGCCTTGCACATTTATGATGTAACCTAGATATTGGACCTAACTCATGCCAAAGGCGAATTTGTCCAAGTTGGCACATAGTTTGTGCTACCCCAAGGTTTGATGGACCTACCAAATGTGTTTCAAGTTCTCTTCCTAACTCTTACTGAAGATGAGTATGTCATCTAGATATAAAACCTTGAATGATTTCATGAAGGCCAACAATATTTCATCCATCAGCCTCATAAAATTTGCAAGGGAATTCATCAACCCGAAAGGCATGACCAACCATTCAAAAATGCCTTCCTTGGATTTGAAGGTGGTATTCCATACATATGTAGGATATATTGGAACCTAATGATAGCATATATCGAATCAAATTTGATGAAATACTTGGCCCCCTTGAGCTGGTAAAGAAGGAAATTGATCTATGGGATTAGATACATGTTCCTAACAATGATTTTGTTTAGCTCCCAATAATCAATGCAGAACCTCCACATACCATCCTTCTATTGTATAATTATAATCAGGCTCCCAAAATGTGAGGAGCTTGGTCAGATGTGCCATTTTTGTAGCAGCTCCTCGATCTACCACTTAATCTCTTCATTTTATAGAATGGATCGATGGTATATCGACCCTATGGGTAGAGGTGCTCCAGGAGTCAGAATGACCGAATGCTTGACCTGACAGTGAAAGGGTACCCCTGTGAGTGAGGAGAATATGTACATGTATTCTTCCACGACCTTATCCACCTACTTTTGTCGTATGGAAGAAACCTTCCTAGGGGCCATAGATGTGGCCAAGATATTCCCCTTAATTTGAGATGGAATAAGAAAGGAAACAAATTTCCTAGTGCGGGAAATGATCTTACTACATTTCTTAAAAAATATTAAAGAGATGGAGGTAGACGAGGCTATCTTTGGTATCGTGTATAGATTATTTCCTAAGTTAATAATGGTAGTGTCAGGCTTGGACCCATACACAACATGATACTTCCCCAAGTACATCTTTCCTAATAATAAATCAAAAAATTCAAGAGGAGCAATGTCACATAATACCTCATCTATGAAGGGCTTGTCATTGAAGAGAAGGCAACACTACTGGCTGAGGAAAAAATCTCATCCTTGGTGGAGCCACCTGATTGTGTATGGCTACAGGTTAGTTGTGTTCGGTAGGACTAGCCGCTTAATGAATTCATCTAATATGAGATTATTTTGGCTCCTGCTATCGAAAATTAACTGCATCAGAGACCCCTTCACCACATATGTGAGTGGAAGAGGCACTCCCCTTCATTTGGATCTTTAGGCTCAATTTTCTAGAACTTTGTGGTGGAAATGGTGGCACTAGTATTTGTATCAATAATCTGCGTTTCTTTTTCATTACCCTTTCCCAGGTCTAAATCATAGTCGGAACATGCATCTGACTCTAAATCCCTCATCTCGACCACTAGGGATTTCTTTGCGTTAAACTCACTTGTATTGTGAGTGGGGCTCTTGTGGAATTCACACCACTTCCTTGTGCCCTTATTTGTCTTCATTGTGATATTATTTGTCGGTGGAATCCATGTGTTGTCCTGCGTCACCCAGCCTTGGATTTTTCCTTTGTTCTATGTTTTGGGGTTTAATTTTCCTTGCTTGGATTTACATATCCAAATTATTTCTTATTCTATTTCAATTTCTGCTTGATCTTGGAAACTTATAGGTATGTGGCGGCAAGTGAATATATTTCTAGGAACTCCATATCTCCTTAGATGTATTTGTGTAGAAATTTGCGATACTTTAGTAGTAGCTGCCACTCAGAATCCTTGATACCCAACTTCATGAAAATGGTATAAAAAATATTTTTGAACTCCAACACGTTTTCGTCCCTTTCCTACCGTAGTGTGGTCCATTTTATGTACTTATCTTGATAGCTCCCGATAGGGTAATATTTCTCCTTGATTGCACTTTAGAAATAATTCCAAGTGGGTGTATTGGAAGAAAGTGAGGGTTCCCTCTTGTCCCTTTACTCATAGCAGGTTTCCCACCAGTCCTTGACATGGGGGGCAACTTTGTGGAGTGAAAAAATAATCATTTTCCTATTAGAAAAATAATGAACGAAAAAATATCCTTCCAAGAGATTGAACCATTTATCTATGACATCTACATCTATATGGCCTTCAAATATGATAATTTCAGAGCTAAAATGTTCCTTTAAGGGAGAGTCCCCTCCAAGGTGGCTGATAGATGAAGATGCAAATCTTGTGGGCATATGCCAAAGGATATATAGGAAAATCTGTCTAGCACCACGTTCCTTTGTCACTCGACGACTTCTTCGAACAATATTTTGAAAGGATTTCTTGCTCCCTCGTCTTTGTTTTCTTTCACCATTGGAGGTCATTGAGGTCGATGAGTCCATTCATGAAAAGTTTTAGCGAGTCCAAGCACTAACTCCTTATATCTTGACCTCACTCGGGACATGCACATAAAAAAAAAGACTATACCGCCATGATATCACTCATCCATATTTATGAAGGAATGAATGAAATAAAATTATAAATAAAAACACAAATATACAACAAAAACATAACTTAAATTCATTAATAACAAGTACTGAAACTATTCATGCATAATGGAAATAAAATAGCCTGGGTGATGGTAGCTTATCTTTGAGAAGAGATATGGTGTCTACATACCTTTTGAATTATGTTGCAATGAGGCTATGAGGCTTATTTATTGTTGATAAATAATGAAAAACCACAAACATCCAAAACCATAACCCTAGGAGATGAAGCACAAAAAGTGTGTGGGCCACGTTGGGGTAAATTGGTACATCAACTTCCTCGAGTTGTAACTTTGGCATACAATCTGTGTCTGATGTGTACGATATCTCATTATAAATATCTATCTAAGGAATACAAGTTTTTACTGCAAAACCCTATCGTGGTTAATTTTTTTTCTTGTTTCCTAAAAAAATTCGTTTAGGGCCTCAAAATTTCTCTAGAAGTTCAGGACTTGAAAAGCTACCAAAAATAGTAAATTGTGCTACAATTAAGGAAATTGAAATAAATAATTTTGGGGGTCCAAGTGGAATAGGATGGTGGCCACAAATATCCACATGGATCATTGCTCCCCCCTAGGAAGTAATGTTCCCCATTTCATTAAGTGCCTCCATGAGATGGGGAAACTTCTGCCAAACTTGGTCTGTGGTGAGCCACTTTCCCTAGTGTAGGAGTTGGCTAGCTTTGACAACTCGATATAGTTGGGCCTTCTATTGGGAGTATTATTGATCTATGTGTCCATGATTTGATTGTCTATGGCACCTTCCATGAATTCTGGGTTGAGATATTTTTCTTTTAGCTATTCTACAATATCTGATGTCTCCAACAATGGCGGAATGTATTGTTGAAGGCAGTCCACATTGAACATTGGGTGCAGGAAGAGGAATAGAGGAATGTTGAGCTCAAAATAATTGTCTCCCAAAACCATGGTGATGGTGTAAGGCGTGTATCATAGTATTTGGAGTTTCCTATGGGCTACATGAAGGTGTTATTTCAGCAAATGCAACCAACCCTTGCCGCCCACTTGAAACTTATCTAACACTTGATGCTGAGAATGACATTGCTTGCACTTTTCATTGGAATTATCCAAGTTTTCATGCACGTGTTAGTGAATGTGATGGATTCATTCAATAAAAAATGTTTCTTTATCATTCTCAGACTATACATGTGCAGATTATGTATGTGTAATCATATGGGGCATGCAAACATCAATCAGACACAATTGTTGAAATCCAAGACCCACTTGAAAGAGACTATGTGTAGTCGAGATATGGAGAGATTTGTTATAATTTTTTTGCGCATAAAAAAATATCTAATCCAAGGTTTATGGATTCTTAGAGTTTTACATGTGTAGTATGTGCACTATCATCCTATTGATGACATATTTATAGCCATCAATTTCAGGATGGAATGTAGTCGACTTGGTGAGATTGGTCATGTCCACTAATTTCCAGAGGCTGGACTAGAATGTGCTCAATAAAATAATATCTCGATCTGATATAATGGTCTGTGGTGTTAGGACACTGTATTTTGCAATATTGGCAAATACAAAGCTGCAGAGCCAACATATGAACCACTTTGGGATTCTAGGATCTAGCCCTCCTGAATCTAGAGAGGGATCTCTCCATAAGTGCAAAGGTTGATTTATCTTTTAAGGTTTTGGTATGATATTAGGCTAGTTATTAAGAACAAGGGTTTTTTTGTTTTTTTGGTTCGGTAAAGATATAATGAAGGTGAAGGAAGTCTATATGAAGGGTGAAGGTGTAAATAGATTAAATAATGGTTCAGGTAACAAGATAGGCAAGGAGCAGCTTTAATCCATTGGGCTATGGAGTCATAGAGGATTTAATTGAAACAACAAGTCTACAAAGGTTACCATGGGGCAAGTTGTCTACATCTCAGGATCCTTTAAGATTAAATGATGGAATGGAACATTAAAAGTGTTGTGAAGGTGTAAAAAGCCAATAATTTCAACAAGGATTTATCAAATTTCCAAGTAAGAAAATCCTTTTTAAGTAACTGTTTGAAACCAACCAAAGGACAGGGCTAACCATAGAATTCTTTGGACAAGCTTGTATTAAAGCCAACTTATCAGACAAACAATCCAGTAATCCACATGACTACTTTCAGAAAGGATGAAAACATATAATAAAACAAAGTGTAGCTTAAGATCAAGTCAGATATCATTAAAATATAGGCTTTCCTTCAGGACACTCTTAGGGAAACTTTCAAACAAACTTGGAGAAAAAACTAGAAGACAGGGCAAACCATAAACTTTCCTAGTCCAACTCTACTTAGCATGTAATGAAAATATCATTTAAGAACAATGTTTAAAGTTTAGATAGTAAGACATGGGCCCACTAACATTCCTTGACTTCTTGGACTGTATTAAAACATTCTTAAATATGCAAAGGAGGAAAACATAAAGATAAAGCTTATCAGTGAGAGTAGGGTACTTGTAAGAGTAAATCGTAGCTCTATGCTTGTTGTTCTTTATCAGAGAAAATGGACAGTATGAAAAACACGAAAGAAGAAAATTTACAATAAGAAAAAAATCACCATTAATGTAGACTAGGATCCCATGGAATTTGACTCGTATATTGATGTTCAAACAAGTACAATCTTCAAGTCCAAAAGGTCTTAACAACTCAGAAAAATTTCTCTTTTTGGCCTAATTTTCTCCCATTATTCACAGAGCTTCAGTGGCTTTAGAAAACTATTTACATGCAATAGATATCCATAGAACAACCACTATACAATTTTCTACAATAGTATTTATAGAAGAATGAGGAGGTGGAGTGTAAGAAGGGCATAACTGTTCAATTAATGCAGAGATTGTGCTTCTTGGCCTTTGAGGGGCTCAACAGAGAATTCTTCTAATATTTTCTCTGTATTAATTGGTTTTCATTAAGTATTTAGCAGCTTATTAGATTTTTTTGACTTTAAAAACTCTTTAGGTAGGCTGGAAATAACTCTAACTTCTTTAAACAAAATATCACTGACTAAGGCAATAACTATGCCTTCTTTTGATTAATTTAAGTTATAGGTGGCACTTTGGTAGTTGAAAGGATATTCTAGCCTTTGATGTGGCAGTGGAGGCTTCCTTCGATTGATATAACTTTCTGTTTAACCTTAAAACACCTTTAATTTGCTTTCGGTCTGTGTTTTAGGATTAACTAGCCTTGATCTTTGCTTCGGGTCTTTGTTCTTTTATACTATCTTTATCTCTTTAAACCTTAGGATTAAAACTCTGATCTTCTGGCTTTAGCTTTAATCACTCTTTAACCTTGATTTCTTCACTTTGATACACTTTGTTTGGCTTGTTTACACAGGTGGATTTCTACTAGTGGAGGGCATTTGTTAAACCCTGGATCGTGATCCAGATTTTTTAAACTTGGATTTCATACCCTGCAGATCCTTTTCTTCATTGGATTAAGGCACAGAATTGTCACTCTGAGCCTTTTTGTCACCTGTCTGTGACTGTGGAAAACACAGAACAACAACCATTTAAGAACCCTACAAAACACACAAACTCATTATAAAATCCTGTGGAATTTGGTTAAGACTGCTTCAGAGGCTCGTGAGTGTGGAGGGGCAGTGAGGCGAAACGAGGATGGAGCAGAAAAAGGGAGGAAAATCCTGGCAGAACAACTAACTAGGTGAAAAATGGAGTTTGGGCACGATAGAAAATAGGAACCGTTGGATTAGGATAATCAACGGTGGAGATTGCTCGATCAAGTCGTTTGGGAGAAGGTTTGGTGAGAAGAGAATGGGGGCGAGATTAAAATAGGACCATCCGATCTCAGAGATCGATGGCCAGGATTAAAATATGAAAAAGAAACATTGGCGGAGGGAGCGGTATAGCAGAAAACCAGCACTGGTTTTCGCGTTGCATTTGGGAGATAAGCGGTATTCTAAAAAAAAACGCGATTCCATACAACATTTGACATGCATCCTTTCAAAACCGCCCATATCGCGTGATTTTGGAATGTTAACCCTTGGGCTCAAAAATTATGCGATATGAAGTTTAAGCCGTCAGATGAGGAGCAGCATATCGAACGGCGGGGGTTAAGCGTGATCGATGAAGAGTTGTGCGGAGGACGTATGGGGCTATATGGTCGTTGATCTTTGTAGATCGACGGTCGGGATTCGTTTAAAACTATTTTTGTCTAGAAACAAAAAAATATAGAAAAGGTAAGGTTTTGAATGAATTTGGCGAAAAATGAGGAGAAGGGAGGGTCCACCTTTTTATAAAGGGCGGAAGAAAGGATAAATGGGAGCCGTCAGATCATAAGGATTGACGGCTAAGATCTGTCGATGGGGGAGAAAGAGAAGAGCGGGGTTTGAAAAGTAGAAGTATTGTGGGCTGTTGGATTTGAGAAGGTCAACAGCGGAGATTTCATCATAGAATCGCATTGGTGGGAGGAAAGGGTGAAATGGCGATGCAATGTGCTGAGGCGATTGAGTGTGGACATTCTGATCTAAGGGAGATCGACGATGGAGATTTAATCGGAGGTCGGGATGGTAGAGGATCATGTGATGGATGAGCACGATGCGATGAAGTGTGAACCGTCGAATCTGGCGAAATGAACGGATGGGATTTCATCGCATCAGAGAAAAGGAAAAAGGCCAAAGCACTGGGGTGTTAGAATTTGTGATGTGCGATTAAGCGATGGTCGTCGGATCGGTATGAGAGATCAACGGTCAGGATTAAATCGGAGGGTGTGATGTCGGAGGCTATGGGCATAGTGCAATTGAATCTTAGCCATCGGTTCTTGTGGATTTGACGGCTAAGATTAAATCAGGGGATCGACATTCGCAGGAGGGAAAGAAAATCACAAAGGGAAAATGCGATTGCCGATTTGCGATGGAGCAAGAGCCATTGATCTGAAAACTAGATCGACGGGGGAGATGTAACGATGAAGAAAAAGGAGGAATGGCGGGTTTTGGAATAGGGAGCAATATGAGCCGTTAGATCTGGGCATAGTATATTAGATCAACAGTGGAGAATTGATCGCGATATCGCATTGGCGAGAGGTAAATAACAATGTAAAACAAGTGAAATGTGTTTTGCGATGCGATGAGGGCTTTGCGCCCGGTCACAGCACGGGTCATATGCGGAAAAGGGGCTGGGGCTTAAGGCTGAAAGGGGCTTAAGGCCTTTATAGAAAAAGGAAGGTTTCTAGGCCAAAATAAAAGCTTTTGAAGGGTTTTTGGGGGTTCCGATAGATGAGAGGAGGGGTTCTTTAAACCAAATAAGGGAAAATATAAGGTTTTAAGGAGGCATTGATGATTTTTAGGGTTAAATGAAGGCATTTTGAGGGATTTTATGGAGGAAATAATGGGTGAAAAAATGGGGTTTGTTTATGAGTAAAGGAGGAGTGAAAATGATGGGAAAAAAGGGGTTTTAAGCAATCTCTTTCTTGGTAAAATAGCAGGTACTTTAGGATTATGAGGGAAACAACAGTGAATATTAAATCAAAGGGTAAAGATATTCATAAGACTTTAAGAAATAACAATTTGAACATGAATTGTTTCTTAAAGGCTAAAAGAGAATTCATTAGGGGTATTTTGAGGTCTAAAATGGGCCTCCTAAGGAAATAATAAAATAATAGCTAAACGAATAAAATAATATTTATGAATTTTCAATTCATTTTTTGAACCAAAATCCATGTAACCATAGTTAAATTCAACTCAAAAATTGTACCAAAATAAAATTAATAAAAAAATTGTATTGATGTGACTATAAATAAGAATGAAATTTTCAAGAAAACGTCATTATCATTGAACAAATAATGCATTTGTCCTTTGTACTTAAATATCTTAAAATAAAATATAAATATAAGTTGATAAATTATTAATTATATTATATGCTATTAATTAAAATTTATATTGTTTAAATTGTATAATAACATGTAATTAATATAGTATATCAAAATAAAATAATATAATATAATATAATAAATGTATAGGGATATGCATTGTTTCTTTCAAGAAATATGAAATGACAATAATATTATTTTATTCAAAATATGTGAAATGACATTTATTATGAGTACTTTACTTTGACTTTAAAAGTACTTAAAGCACTACCATGGTTAACTATGAGTTTTTATCCACCAGTGAGAATGTGACAAGTAAGTACCTTTAACTCAAGCAATGCCACCTCAACCATTAGGGATGATGTCATCCCCTAAAATGTGATTGGTTCTCATAAAGTGAATTTTGATTGTACAATTTCCTTAGAAGGCCCATTTTAGACCTCAAAATTCCCCTAATGAGCCACCATTTGATATGAAATTTTTTTATAGGTGGCTAACAGCGGCTCCAACTTGGGATGGCAGCTCCTTGAAGGTGTCAAGAACCACATAAATTCATCTCTGGAATGTAGATCAGTATTTTGCATCTTTGATAACCTTTTCCTGTTTTCTGATTAGCTGCTCCAAAGATGATTAGAACATTTGATATCAGTAGAAAAATTCTTCCCCAAACAGCTACCTACACAACCTACTTCCTAACATTTTTTCTTCAAAAGGTGCATTTGGACTTGCAAACCTTTTCATCAACATTTTATTCTTTTGAAAACATAAAACTAGTCTTAGTCTACTCTTATTTCTCCATGAAATCAATTTAAACAGTTGAGTTCATAAATTTCTCTATCTAACTACTATCTGTTAGGATTAGACTGTCTGACAGACCTTTATTCTCTAAATTATAAAACAAGAAATTTGAAAGTAGCCAAGCTAGGATTAAGTAGTCTGGCTTGCTGTAGATATATGGCATAAAAACAAGCTGCACATAGACTAAAATTTGCAGAAAAGTAAAACAAAATTATGAAGGCTTAAGATCTGAAAATCAAAAACATCCTTCATTATTCTTCAGCTCTGGATTTGATTTTGTTTGAGTTGTCTTCTCTTTCTTTCCTGGTTCAAGTTTTGAGATTTTTAGAACCAGTTTGTTTTCTATCTTTGGCTCAAGATTTGATCTAATTAGAGCCATTCTTCTTTTGAGATTCATAGGTTCAGATTTGAGCTTGTTTGAACCTTTATTTTTCTATCCTAATCTACCTTACTGATAAGCCAAGATTGAACTATTTGGCTGATCTAATTGACTAACCTATCAGCAGTAAATTGAAAAACTAATTAGTCATGATTAGGCTGTATGAATAACTAGAAGTGTGTTTTAGGAGTGGCATTTGAGCTTGCACACTTTCAGAATTTGTTTCTCTTTTTTGGTATGGGGCTGTAACTTTCTTGTTTTCATTCTGCCCTCTTTTCTATTTTTATTGTTTTTTGTATTTTTCTGTTTTGTATTCTTCAAAGCAAAAATCAACAACTAACTAAATGCTCAAAAATGAGCTTTATTGACATTCTTATCTAACCTACTCTAACTTGGAATATTTACATTTTTAACTTACAAACTCTCTTTTCCAATACATCCAGTCAATCCAATGATTCCATGACTGGTGGTCTTTTCTCATCTCTTTGAGAATGTAGGACAGACAGGGGCATTCCCATGCGTTCTATTTCTTGGTAGCAGCTCTGAAAATTTTTGTTTCACTTGGTGATTTACTGTTGTTTGCAACTTTTATCCCTTCTTCAAATGTCTTCAGGAAATCAACATATGGATCTTGAAATAATGTATGGTTAAGATTATTTGGAAGATGTGTTTCAACCAGGATCATTTCTTGTTTCTCCACTGGATCAAGGCAATGTTTCTTTTGAGGAAGACAGTCTCCCATATCTTCATTGTCATCTGAACTGGAAAATTCATCATACATTGCAGTGTTGTCCTCTAGAAGTCCTGGTATGTCCTGTTTTAATGGATTGGGCTCTGTGAAGAGGTTTTTATATTCTTGAGCAGTGGTATGTTCACTTGCTTCCTCCTTTTCATGGGAAGGCTCCTTGGTTTCAACCTGCTCAACGATTTCTTCATTGCTTTCCTCCTCAACCTTTAAGATGAAAGGTTGCTGATTCCAAATCACATGGAAACTATTACTGATGGTCTAAGATGAAGTAGAGAAAAGATCCAACGAATCTTTACTTACTTCCAATCTTTCATAGCTTTCTTCATCAATATCATAAATAGTCTGCATTGGCTCATTACCTCTTTGAAGGAACTAATCTTCCTCCCATAAATTTGCTAATGATGGTCCTACAAGGTTAACTTCTGTTTGGGGAGAATCATCACTAGATAGATCAAAGTTAGGAAAATCATAAATATAAGTAATACTACCAATCAATCATACTGGGTTATCAGCAGGTCCTTCTTTATTCCAATCTACAAGTTTATTTTCCGGTTCAAGACAACAGGGTTTGGTAGGTAAATGAGTAAGAGCGTTTGTTTTATAAAAGTTTTCAGAGGCTGGCTATTTGTTTAATACATGATCAATTTATTCTTCTGTCAAAAGAGGGATTTATTTTTTAGCATGGATAGAAGAAAAACAGTCCTCTTTCTCTTGTGTTAACTAGTTTTGAGGTTGGATGTCTTTTTGAGCCTCTTTTAGTGAATCTTCACTTGAGTTTGTAGGAAAAATTTGATGATTTTCTATTATTTCCTGATCTTATTTTGTTTCAAACAATTCCTCATGATTATAATGGCATTCAGTTTGCATATAAGTTTCATGAGTTGTTTCTTTTACATTATCAGGATGCCACTCTTCACTTAAAATATGAAATGAGTTATAGCATATAGGGAGAGTCCCTGCATGTGTTGATTTAGCTTCTATTTTAGGTTATGTGTTTCCTAAGTGGGTACTTGTTTCCTCAAAGTACTTCTCACTATTAGTGTTTTCAATTTAATCGTGAAGTTTTCTTAACAGCATAGTACAAGATATAGGGAGGCAATAAGGCGTTTCTAGACAACCTTCTTCATTGCTTTCTTTGTAACCTTTCTCATCAGCTTCTATAAAGTTTTGATCATCATACATATATTGCTCATTTTCTAGGTATTGGAGTGATTGAGCTTGTGCTTGATCAGGGAAAGGCATAGGTTGCTCTAGATCACCAATATTTAAATTAGCCTCAAATCTATTCATTCTCTTTCCAAGCATGTACATCATATTTTCCATCATAATTAGTAGTTTTTATTCATTGTTTTCTCTATAATCTTGCTCATCACACATGTCCTATAGTGGTTGAGTTTGATCTTGATCTGAAAAAAGCATGGGCTGGTCTAGATCATCAATATTTAAATTAGCCTCATACCTTTCTATTCTCTTCCCAAGCATGTACATCTTTTTTTCCATCATGACCAATAGTTTTACTTTTGTGTCTATACTTGGATCAATGTTTGTAATAAAGAGGTCACTGTGTCTTTTCAACCAGTTCAGAGTCTTCTAGCAGTGGAGTCATTTGGTATTTTAAGAGTTGTGGAGTCGCCAATTGGATGTTTTAAATTTTTCTGTCCACCAATAGTATGATTGGGTTTGCTCAATGCATTCCCAAAGGAGTATACGAAGGCTGGAAGGGTAATAGGCCTACTGGAGACCAATGGAGTCACCAGGTGGAAATTTTTAGCTCTTTTGGAGGTAAAATGTTTTATGGTCCACCACCATTTATTGATTTACATACCAATCCAAAAATGTTTTGGGTCTTCTGAGGTTTTTAAGGATGTATAAGATGTGATTTACTTAGAAGTCCCCAGTGGAGTCACCATAATGTTAGGATCCTGTAGTTTGCAAGATTGGAAAATACAAAGCTGCAGAGCTAGAATATGAACCACTTTGGGATTCTAGGATGTAGCCCTCCTGAATCCAGAGAGGGATCTCTCTATAAGTGCAAAGGTTGATTTATATTTTAAGGTTTTGGTATGATATTAGGCTAGTTATTAAGAACAAGGGTTTTTTTGTTTTTTTGGTTGGGTAAAGATATAATGAAGCTGAAGGAAGTCTATATGAAGGGTGAAGGTGTAAATAGATAGAATAAAGGTTCAGCTAACAAGATAGGCAAGGAGAAGCTTTAATCCATTGGGCTATGGAGTCATAGAGGATTTAATTGAAACATCAAGTCTACAAAGGTTACCATGGGGCAAGTCATCTACATCTTAGGATCCTTTAAGATTAAATGATGGAATGGAACATTAAAAGTGTTGTCAAGGTGGAAAAAGAAAATAATTTCAACAAGGTTTTATCAACTTTCCAAACAAGAAAATCCTTTTTAAGTAACTTTTTGAAACCAGCCAAAGGACAGGGCTAACCATAGACTTCTTTGGACAAGCTTGTATTAAAGCTAACTTATCAGAAAAACAATCCAGTAATACACATGACTACTTTCATAAAGGATGAAAACATATAAGAAAACAAAGTGTAGCTTAAGATGAAGTCATATATCATTAAAATATAGGCTTG
Organism: Pinus albicaulis; assembly: GCA_034641835.2. NCBI lineage: Eukaryota > Viridiplantae > Streptophyta > Pinopsida > Pinales > Pinaceae > Pinus > Pinus albicaulis. Next base: position 1,181,623,283 of record CM076581.1, read on the forward strand.
CCTTCAGGACACTCTTAGGAAACTTTCAAACAACCTTTGGACAAAAAACTAGAAGATAGGGCAAACCATAAACTTTCCTAGTCCAACTCTACTTAGCATGTAATGAAAATATCATTTAAGAACAATGTTTAAAGTTTAGACAGTAAGACATGGGCTCACCAACATTCCTTGACTTCTTGGACTGTATTAAATCATTCTTAAATACATAAAGGAGGAAAACATAAAGATAAAGCTTATCAGTGAGAGTAGGGTACTTGTAAGAGTAAATCGTAGCTCTATGCTTGCTGTTCTTTATCAAATAAAATGGACAGTATGAAAAACATGCAATAAGACAATTTAAAATAAGAAAAACATCACTATTAATGTAGACCATGATCCCATGGAATTTGACTCGTATATTGATGTTAAAACAAGTATAATATTCAAGTCCAAAAGGTCTTAACAACTCAGAAAACTTTCTCTTTTTAGCCTAATTTTCTCCCATTATTCACAAAGCTTCAGCAGCTTCAGAAAACTATTTACAAGCAACAGATATCCAGAGACCAACCACTATACAATTTTCTACAGTAGTATTTATAGAAGAATGAGGAGGTGGAGTGTAAGAAGGTTCTAAATGTTCAATTAATGTAGATATTGTGCTTCTCAGCCTTTGAGGGGCTCAACAGAGAAGTTTTCTGATATTTTCCCTGTATTAATTGGTTTTCATTAAGTATTTAACTACTTAGCAGATTTTTTTGACTTTAAAAACTCTTTAGGAAGGCTGGAAATAACTCTAACTACTTTAAACAAAATATCACTAACTAAGGCAATAAATATGTCTTCTTTTGATTAATTGAAGTTATAGGTGGCGCTTTGGTAGTTGAAAGGATATTCTAGCCTTTGATGTGGCAGTGGAGGCTTCCTTCAAGTGATATAAATTTTTGTTTAACCTTAAAACGCCTTTAATTTTCTTTCGGTCTGTGTTTTAGGCTTAATTAGCTTGTATATTTGCTTTGGGTCTTTATTATTTGATACTGTCTTTATCTCTTTAAACCTTAGGATTAAAACTATGATCTTTTGGCTTTGGCTTTAATCACTCTTTAACCTTGATTTCTTCACTCTGATACACTTTGTTTGGCTTGTTTACACAGGTGGCTTTCTGCTAGTGGAGGGCTTTTGTTAAACCCTGGATCGTGATCCAGATTTTTTAAACTTGGATTTCATACCCTACAGATCCTTTTCTTCATTGGATTAAGGCACAAAATCGTCACTCTGAGCCTTTTTGTCACCTATCTGTGACTGTGGAAAACACAAAACAACCACCATTTAAGAACCCTACAAAACACACAAACTCATTATAAAATCTTGCAGAATTTGGTTAAGAATGCTTCAGAGGCTCGTGAGGGTGGAGGGGCAGTGAGGAAAAATGAGGATGCAGCAGAAAAAGGGAGGAAAATTCTGGCAGAACAGCTAACCAGGTGAAAAATGGAGTTTGGGCATGATAGCGAACAAGAACCTTTGGATTAGGATAATCAACAATGGAGATTACTCGATCAAGTCGTTTGGGAGAAGGTTGGGTGAGAAGTGAATGGGGGCAAGATTAAAACCAGACCATCCGATCTCAGAGATCGATGGCCAGGATTAAAAGATAAAAAAGCAACGTTGGCGGAGGGAGTGGTATAGTGGAAAACCGGAAGCGGTTTTCGCGTTGCGTTTGGGGGGTAAGTGGTATTGTCAAAAAAAAAAACATGATTCCATACAGCATTTGACACACGTCCTTTCAAAACCGCCCATATCATGTGATTTTGGAATGTTAACCATTGGGCTCAAAAATTATGCGATATGAAGTTTAGTCTGTTGGATGAGGAGCAGCAGATCGAACGACGCGAGTTAACCGCGTTCGATGAAGAGTTGTGCGGAGGACGTATGGGGCCCGATGGCCATTGATATTTGTAGATCTATGGTTGGGATTTGTTTAAAACTATTTTTATCGGGAAACAAAAAATATATAAAAGGTAAGGTTTTGAAGGAATTTGGCGAAAAACGAGGAGAAGGGAGGGTCCACCTTTTTATAAAGGGCATAAGAAAGGATAAATGGGAGTCGTCGGATCATAAGGATTGTTGGCCGAGACATGTCGATGGGGGAGAAAGAGAAGAGCGGGGTTTGAAAAGTAGAAGTATTGTGGGACATTGGATTTGAGAAGATCAATGGCAGAGATTTCATCGCAGAATCGCATCGGCGGGAGGAAAGGGTGAAATGGCGATGCAATGTGCCGATGCGATTGAGTGTGGACTGTCGAATCAAAGGGAGATCGACTATGGAGATTTAATTGAAGGTCGGGATGGCAGAGGATTATGTGACAGATGAGCACGATGTGATGAAGTGTGAACCGTCGGATTTGGAAAAATGAACGGTTGGGATTTCATCACATCGGAGAAGAGGAAAAAGGCCAAAGCACCGAGGTGTTAGAATTTGCGATGGGTGATTAAGCACTAGCCGTCGGATCGGTATGAGAGATTAATGGTCAGGATTAAATCAGCGGGTGTGATGTCGGAGGCTATGGGCAGAGTGCGATTGAATCTTAGCCGTCAGTTCTTGTGGATTCAACGGCTAAGATTAAATCGGGGGATCAACATTCGAAGGAGGGAAAGAAAAGGACAAAGGGAAAATTCGATTGTCGATTTGCGATGGAGCGAGAGCCATTGATCTAAAAACTAGATCGACGGGGAAGATTTAACGATGAAGAAAAAGAAGGAATGGTGGGTTTTGGAATGGGGAGCAATATGAGCCATTAGATCTGGGCGTAGCAGATTAGATCAACGATGGAGAATTGATCGCGAGATCGCAGCGGCAGGAGGCAAATAACCATGTAAAACAAGTAAAATGTGTTTTGTGATGTGATGAATACTTGCGATGCGATGAGTGCTTTGTGCCCGGTCACAACGCGGGTCATATGCGGAAATGGGGTTGGGGCTTAAGGTCAAAAGGGGCTTAAGGCCTTTATAGAAAAATGAAGGTTTTTAGGCCAAAATAAAAGATTTTGAAGGGTTTTTGGGGGTTCCGATAGATGAGAGGAGGGGTTTTAAAAACCAAATAAGGGAAAATATAAGGTTTTAAGGAGGTGTTGATGATTTCTAGGGTTAAATGAAGGCATTTTGAGGGATTTTATGAAGGAAATAATGGGTGAAAAAATAGGGTTTGTTTATGAGTAAAGGAGGAGTGAAAATGATGGGAAAAAAGGGGTTTTAAGCAGTCTTTCTCTTGGTAAAACAACAGGTACTTTAGGATTATGAGGGAAACAACAGTGAAGATTAAGTCAAAGGGTAAATATCTTCATAAGACTTTAAGAACTAACAATTTGAACATGAATTTTTTCTTAAAGGCTAAAAGAGATTTAGCCACCATTTGATATGACAAATTTTTATAAGTGGCTAACATGTGGGATCCATAAATGTAGCCACACTTGTTCAAAAAAGATATTGGAGATTTCCTCTGTTGGGATACTCTTCTTGTAAGCCGACAATATAACCATCTTATAAAATCTATCAATGAGCATAAATACAAAATCATTACAATGCTTGGTAAAAGGGAGGCCAGTAAAATAATCCATGGAGATGGATTCCCGAGGCTAGCTAGGAATAGGCAAAGGAGTGTACAAGCCTTCATTCTACATGGTTTCCTTGGCAATGGCATAGACAATGCATGATATGATATATTTTACAACATCATGTCAGAGTTTGGGCCACTAAAAATACTTGTGTGGTACGACCAATGTTTTATCCAGACTAAAGTGTCTTACGAGCCTATAGTAGTGTGCCTCCAAAATAATTTTTGCATGCTCGCTTGAAGAAAAAATGTAGCCTAGGCGGCCTAATAATGTGTCCTGGAGGTGGAAATCTAAAGATTACTGGCCATCGACTAGTATCTGGCATGTCATGGCCAACTATGGATAATTCTTGTACAGTTGTGCCCATCCACAGGTATTTTGGACACAAGAGTTGAGAACAATACTTAGTGCTACAAATAGGGGTTAACTGAGGCAATCTACAACATTATTAGTGCTTCCCTTCTTGTAATTAATGTTCAAGTGGAATTGTTGCATATATGTAGACCAATTCTGATGGTGATTGTTTTACAACTTCCATTGTGTCTATATAAATTGAAGAGGCCAGTGATCTATGTGGATGACCGTCTCCTTCCCCAGAATGTAATGTTTCCATTGTAGGAAATCCTACATGATACAATACATATTTTTATCATATGTTGTGTACTTTTGAATTGTATTGGAAATTTTTTCATTGTGATGGGCCACTGGATGCCCTTGTTGGGCAATAACTACACCAATAACATAGCCAAAGTAATCTATCTCAATTTCAAATGACTATTACAGGTCTGGAAATGTGAGTACAAGTGTAAAGCAGAGGCAGTGCTTCAGCTCAATGAATGCATTCTTTTGGGAATCAGACGAGGAAATTTTTTATTTCCCTCTACATTTGGTAACCTGACTCAAAGGCTAAGTGATATGGAATAAACCCAACATGGACCTTTGATAATAATTGGAAAGGTACAAAAAGCTGCAAAGCTATGTTAGAGTGGCCAGGGCTGGTGAATACCTAATGACTTAGATCTTAGCCAGATCCATATGAACACCTTTCTCATCTATGATGTAACCAACATATTGGACCTAACTCTTGCCAAAAGTGAATTTCTCCAAGTTGGCACATATTTTGTGCTACTCTGGGGTTTGAAGGACATGCTGAATGTGTTGCAAGTTCTCTTCCAAAATCTTGCTAAAGATGAGGATGTCATCCAAATATATAATTCTGAATGAGTTGGTGAAGGGTCGCACGATGTCATCCATCATCCTCATAAAATTTGCATGGAAATTCGTCAACCTGAAAGGAATGAACAATCATTCAAAAAGGTGCTTATTGGATTTGAAGGAAATCTTCCATACATATGTAGGTTCTATTGGATCCTGGCCATAAAAAAACTTCAAATCAATCTTGATGAAATACTTTCCCTGCTTGAGCTGGTTAAGAAGGTAATCAATCTACGGGATAGGATACCTATTCCTGATGGTGATTTTATTTAGTTCCTGATAATAAATGCCAAGACTCCATGTCCCATTATTCTTCTACAAAAGTATAATCAAGTTCCTAGAATGTGAGGAGTTTGGCTAGGAGTATGTAATATTCCTAAATTAGCACAAAACTAATTCAAATATTAAATTTTTATTTTTCTCTTAGATAGAAGAATAAGAGGGTATGGAGACCCATAAATCTCCTTAGTAGGAATAAAAGGCACTCCTAGTATGAATGGATGTCATATAAAAGCTAGATTGAAGACCCTTAAGTGTGAAAAGGGTCTAGAGCATGAAGATTGGGTCAACTTTGACCAAATCAAACAACGTTGTTTTGGAGGAGTGGCATTCATGGTGGGACATCGCAGTTTTGGAGGGAGACTGATTTCATGGAGGTAGTGACCTAATTGAGTGGGGCCAAGGGTGAGGAAGCTAAAAAATTATATAAGGAAGAGGATGGCAGCCATATTGGGTTATGTTTTAGATTATTATTTGATTTATGGTTTGTTTAGACTTGTTTCTCTCTTCAGGTGTTTAGCTAAGATAGCATGTGCTATTTAGCACAGGGTGTTCCCAAGTGGGAATCACACCTCTTCCACTTAGAAGCTCTTGGAAGAATATTTAACTATATTTCCACACTCAGGCTTAAGTCCAAGCTACGAATTTCTTCATCAGCGCAATTTTTGCAAATTATTTTGCTGTGTTGCAGGGTGCAGCAGTGGAGAATTATATTGGGTGACTTTAGAGCTAGTTTTGTAGTGGAGGAAGGTTTCCATCCATTTAAAGGCCTGTAAAGAACACACTTGGGCTTTATTGACATATTTAGCATTAGGCTAAGGAGTATTTATCCCCTACAACACAGTTTTAGTCTAGATCTGCGTTATTTTAGGGAGGAGTTGCAAGGTTGGTTGTAGTGGTTTTTTTGTGAGTTGATTTCTTTAGTGGAGGAGCCATTCTTTCATCTGAAAGATCTATTGGAGAAGAGTTGCAGGTTTCTACACCAGCTTCAGCCATATATTCTCATTTTTGTTGTTGTAGCATACCTTCAGCTCTAGGGTTGTATCTTACATTGGCACATTGTGTGAATTTTCCAGAAACTCTCTTAGGTTGTCTTTGAAATTTGATCTAGTGCCGAGATCTGTATGTCTAGCATCTATTGGAGTTGTATCATTATATGATCTCCAACAGTAGTTATTATTAATATGACTACTTTGTAGTAGCTCTCTGGCATTTTTTATTGTAGCAGCAACTGATATTTAGGAGTGATTTATTATGGGAGGCATGTTCCCTCATTTCATATGGTTTATGCCTCACTATCTTGTATTGATTTGTTGTTCTTATACATAATGCTATGGCTTCATATTGGTCTCCATTGCTGATTTGTTGATTTACACTGCTATTTAAAGTTTTGTGCCCATATATTTTTGCTTCCCCATTTGGGAATATTACAGTAGTATTGGAGCATAAGCTTGGCTCAACATGTGGATCTTAGCCATTATGCTATCATGGGAATAAAAAGAAGGAGAAAGATATCAGAATGATGGAAAGAATGAGTTTTATCTCATCTCTTTTCAGATCTAAGAGGTACCTCACCAAGGAGGTCAAGCAAAGAAGAATGGAGAAAAGAATGAAACCACACTAGGGTTTCAATATGAGGAAGGTCCATGTACTTCCTATTAGCATAAGGAAGATATGGTATTGCATAGAGCTCCAAAGAAACATACTATGCCCTTTTCTTTTGAAGAAGAAGACAATAGCATGGAGATGGAGGACACATATAACATGAGATTATAAGTGAGTATCTTGCATAATATAAGTCTCAGCCTAGAGCTTTCAAGGAGAATCTAACACTCCCACAGTTCATTCATCTCAAAGAAGAAAGAAGACCTTGCAGCAATAGGTTTCTATTGCCTACATTTGATGGGTTGTCCACATGTACATCAAGATCTTGGGGAGTGAAGTTGGATGCATTTTTCTTGCTACATCCAGTAGTAGAGAGAGAAGCTATTGAGATTGCAGCACTGCACCTTGAGGGTGAAGAAAACATTTGGTGGTTTAGCCATTTGATTCATGCAAGAGTGACTGCATATGCAGATTTTACTCAGAGGTTGATCAAGAAATTTGAAAAGAAGAAATTAGAGGAGAAGAGGCCTTCACCACCACTTGCTGCAAGAACACTTGCATCAGGAGAAAGAACACTTGCACCTTTGCAAAGTGGACTTGATCTCTTGACATTTAGAGTCCCATGCACTATTCTGTAGATTCATGAGGAGGAGGACACTTGTATCAACGCTGATGCGGCTATAGAAGAGTAACCATCATCATCAGTAGTTGGGGAAGCCATCACACTGGAAGGAGGAACCCTTTTAGCAGTGGAAGATGTTCCCAAGCTTTACCAAGGTATTCACATGTTTCCATTTTCTGTTACTTCAACACAACATATGGAGGATTGTGGGAATATACCTTTGCATGACCTAGGGTTAAAGTACATTACTGATTTGGAGCAGCAAACTGTCACTGGGTTGAGGACCCTTGATGTATTCAAGGAATGGATATATAGTCATCCTATTATATCATTGTTGAGCTACACACCACTCTTGGGGTTGGAGTGTATAATTTTGGAGGAGGGATGAACATTGTCCTAAACAATGCAATGCAGAACTATGTGTTCAACATTGAACATGATATTAAGACAGTAGATGCACCATCATGGAGATTAGCAGTGCTGTCCTTGAGTAACAGTGATGATCTAGGGGCCCTATCATTATTGGAGCATTCCAATGACCTTTCTACATGTATAGCAGAGGATAGGTAGATGGTTTATGGAGGACATCTTATGATGGATGACATCTTCCATTATTATGATGGATACTTCTTGATGATCAATTCACATGTTGATGAGAAGTTTTTTCCTACACCTTATTTGGATCCTTATGGCATCAAATTGGTCATTGATGAATGGTCATCATTCGAAGATCTCTGGGGGATTGAATTTCAACATCCCATGAAATGAAAAGATATAAATCTGATTTGTGAGGATGGTATTCTTCATTGGAGGGATGCCAATATTGGGCATAATGATAGACTCTCACCATTGGTTGGATGGGTGATGTTGATGAGCAAGAGGCTGGAAATCCACTTGCAAGTCTATGACATAGGGCATCGGGAGGCAAGGCTGCGTTGGTTACTCTTGAAAGAGTTTGGTCATCATGTACCACATTCTATTTCAAAGAGTATGTTGGTGGGTGGAACCTGGCATGGCACTTGCATCATATGGAAACAAAGAGTTTGTGTGTATTGGGGTGATGTGATATCTTTCATGTCAACCATCACGTTGTTGCTCCATAATCTATATGATGATGATGTGAGAAGGAAACAAGAGTTGTTTTTTCTTTGGATACTCTTGGGAGATTGTGGGCCGATTTTCTCCCATACTTTTCATGATATTGCAGGAGTAGATGGTGGTGGCACAATCATGGTGCCAAGGGGATACTCCTTAGCTTTGGTGGATCAGGAGGTACTTCCACCTTGGAAGGAATCTCCCATATATATCAGCACTATGGTAGGTGACTTTGACATTTGGCATGTCAAAGAATGGAGCTATGAGATGAAAGGAGCCTTATTACAAAGGCCGACAACATTGTCACTTTGGAGCTTGGGTTTTTTGATGGAGTGTTTCGAGGATAACTTCACATATGATGCACTTGGTGAACAAGTAGGAGATGAGAGTGATGGAGTAGTGGATGGAGTCATCTATTACTATCATATGATCTTCTTGACTTGGATTTCCAAGCATAAGAATACAAATTTTCATGCAGCACATGGTTCATTCCTCTTCCAGGGAGTAGGTCATACCTTTATGGAGGGCTCATTCATGGATCTTATTATCAACCTACTCTCAGTACACAGTAAGAATTGTGTTTTTTCACTTATTGGCTATCTAAAACAATATTTTCATTCTCTTACCATCTCTATATAGTGCATTTCTTCACAAGAGTGTTAGAAAATTATATATTATGGAGCAATGAAACACATAAAACATGCGGAAAATACAAGCACACAAAACACATAAAACCAGAGAGACACAGATATACATGGTTCACCCAGTTTGGGCTACGTCCACCCTGAACAGCCAGTCCTTCCTTTCTATTATCTAGCAAAATGAAGATACACAACCTACAACAGATCCGTTGTAATATCCTCTGTTCTCTCTCACAGTCTCCCTCTCTGTTTCTCGCTCCGAGAATACATAGACAAAACACAGCTGCAATACAATACCCTCATAAAAGCGAGGGGTTGCCTTCTAGGGAAAAAACCCTAAACTAAACATAACTTCTACCATCAGATCATTTTCCTAATGAATGGCCCAGATTGACTAGAAATTACTATACTTTTACAAGGCAATTTTACATCTGTTTTTAGCTTCAGGGGCGCTGCCCCCGAAACCCCCCGCCAGGAGGGGCTCCATAAAGTTGTTGTTGCCCCCCCCCCCCCTAGACTCCCCATGACAGTGATTAATTTACGGGTGGCGTTGCCACCCCATTTAAGGTAAAGGGGTCCAATGCTATGATACAAAGTAAATAAGATAATCAGGCTCCACACCCAACAATCTCCCACTTGGAGACTGATTGTAGCAACTCCACCGCTGCTTCATTTTCTGGACAATGACTCCTCTTTGGACCTGGCTATTTCTCATCTTCATCGTCATCCTTGAAGACCAATTGACACTGAGAACGTTCTCAGTTTCTCCCCGGTTACAACTTTTGTTAGAATATCTGCAGGATTCTGGCTAGTGTGTATCTTTTCTAGCTTCAACTCTCCATCTTCCAATACTGACCGTATGAAATGGTACTTGAGATGTATGTGTTTAGTCCTGGAATGAAATGCTGAGTTCTTTGCAAGATGAATGGAACTTTGGCTATCACTGTATAGCATTCCCATATCATTCTTCTTACCCAATTCATCCATAAACCTTTGTAACCAAATCATTTATTTACTAGCCTCTGTATCAGCAACATACTTTGCTTCTGTTGTTGAAAGTGAAACAAAACTTTGGATTTTTGAAACCCAACCGACAGCTGTTCCACCTACAGTAAATACATATCCTGTAGTGCTCCTCCTGTTATCTCTGTCACCTGCCATATCTGCATCAACATATCCCTGTAGAGAAATGTTTGAACAAACAAAGCATAATGCTTGATTTGTGGTACCTCTCAAATATCTGAGAATCCATTTTACTACCATGCAATTTTCTTTTCCTGAATTGTTCATGTACCTGCTCACAACTCCCACTGCATGTGCAATATCAGGCCTTGTGCAGACCATTTCATACATTAGGCTTCCAACTACTGATGCATATGGAACTTTAGACATATATTCCATTTATTTGTGGGTCTTGGGGCACATCTCCTTACTAAGTTTTAAATGGCTAGAAAAAGGTGTACTAACTGGTTTTTCATTCTGCATGTTAAATCTTTTCAACACATTTTCTATGTACTCATTCTGAGACAGTGTTAATTTGTGATTTTTCCTGTCTCTAGCTATCCTCATACCAAGGATTTGTTTTGCAGCTCCCAAATCCTTCATTGCAAATGAATTTTCCAATTTTATTTTGAGCACATTTATTTCCTGCATGTTAGACCCTGCAACAAGCATGTCATCTACATACAATAACAATATAATATAGCTGCCATCATTTTACCTTTTTAGATAAACACAATGATCAGAGTGACATCTAGTATAACCTTGTTCAGACATAAACTTGTCAAATTTTAGATACCACTGCCTTGGAGCCTGTTTTAAACCATACAAGCTCTTCTTTAACCTGCACACCATTTTTCTTTCCCTTTTACCTCATATCCTTCTGGTTGTTGCATGTATATCTCTTCCTCCAAATCTCCATGGAGAAATGTTGTCTTTACATCTAACTATTCATGATGTAAATATTCCACTGCTACAAGACTTAAGATAGTTCTGATTGAAGTCATATTAACAACAGAAGAAAATATTTCATCAAAATCAATACCTTTCCTCTGTGAAAACCCCTTCACCACAAGTCTAGCTTTGTACCTCTTTTTTCCTCCATCTTCTTCCTTCAGCCTGTAAATCCATTTATTCTGCAATGTAGTTTTACCTGCAGGAAACCTGACTAAGTCCCAAGTCTGGTTATGCATTAAGGAGTCCATCTCTTCTTCCATGGCTAGCTCCCACTTCTTCCTATTTTCAACCTGCATTGCTTCTTCATAACATTCGGGTTCACCAGAATTAGTCAACAATAAATAATATAAAGAAGGAGAGTATCGTTCAGGGGGTCTACTTATCCTGGTAGATATTCTAACACCACTTTCAGGTGTTTGAGGTTCCTGTTGCTGTTGTGGTGGTTGCTACTGCTGTGGTTGTTGATTATTATTATTTTCAGGCACCTTTAATTTTTCCGTTATCTCATCAAGAACTATGTATTCCTTGCTTTCTTTTTCCTGTTTCTTTTCCTACAACTGATTCTTATACAAGACCTTTTCACTGAATATTACATCTCTGCTCCTAATGATTTTGTGATTTTCATAATCATATAAGTGATAACCAAAATCATTAACACCATATCCAATAAAGGTACATTTATTTGATTTTGCCTCAAGATTTGTTCTATTTTCTTTATTAATATGGACAAAGGCCTCACAACCAAAAGGCTTTAAAAAAGAGTAGTTTACCTTTTTACCTGTTCATGCTTCCTCTGGAATACCACCATCCAAGGAACTTGAAGGCCCTCTGTTTATTAGATAAACAACAGTATCTACAGCATCTGCCCAAAATTGTAAAGGCAATCCTGCATGCAATCTCATGCACCTTGCACGCTCCATGATTGTTCTGTTCATCCTTTCTGACACACCATTTTCTTGTGGTGTTCTTGGAAATGTCTTCTCTCTACGAATTCCATGCTCTGAACAGTACCTATCAAACTCTTTGCTGCAATACTCACCTCCATTGTCTGATCTAAGACACTTCAACTTCTTTCCTGTCTCAATCTCAACCAAAGCTTTCCATTTCTTGAAAGTATCAAATACATCAGCTTTATTCTGAATACAATAAATCCATGTTTTTCTAGTTGCATCATCGATAAAAGTAACATAATAACGAGAGCCACCAAGAGATGATACCTGAGCAGGTCCCCATACATCTGTATGCACAAGCTCCAATTTTTCGCTCTTCTTTTCTTTCCCAACTCTGAGAAATCTGACTCTCTTATGTTTTCCATAAATGCAATTCTCACAGAAATCCAAATCAACATTCTTCAAACCTGGCAACAAATTTCTTGAGTGAAAAATCTTCATCCCCTTCTCACTCATGTGTCCGAGCTTATGAGGCCATATTGCTGCATCTGCTCCTTTGGAAGTTAAAGCATTAACAGAGTTAGAAATACCATTGCATAAATACAATGTACCAACCTTTTTCTCCTTTTTCTATTACCAGGGCACCTTTGGTGACCTTCCAAGCTTTATCTGTGAAAGTTGTAACACAACCTTCACCACCTAACTGCCCTGTTCAAATTATATTTTTCTTTAGATCTGGAACATGCCTTACCTCCTTTAATAGCCATTGGTTTCCATTCTGCTATTTTACAAGAACTTTACCCATTCCAACAATTTTACAGTGTTTATCATCGCCCAAATGAACTTGTCCAAAATCTCCTTGAACATAGTCATGAAAATATTTCTTATCAGGTGTGGCATGGAATGAAGCCCCTGAATCTACAACCCAAAAATCAGTAAAATTTTTGAAAGAAAGAATCAAAGCATCTCGTAACACATCACCTGCCACATTTGCTTCATGATTGTTTTCTTGCTGTGTGTCTCCTTTTCCCTTCCGAGATCTACAGTCTTTCTTTAGGTGTCCTTTCTTTCCGCATTTCCAGCACACTATCCCCGATCTGGACTTGGATCTGCCTTTCCTTGATTTACTGCGATATCCCGAGCTCTTTCCTCTTTCCATTCTTCTTCCCCTAGACTCTGCACTCAAAGAATTACCCGATGTCTCACCAGAGCTTTTCCATCGCATTTCCTCACTAAGGATAACACCAACAACATCATCAAACTTTAAAGTACTGGATCCAGAGACAGAGTTACTAATGGCCATTACTAAACCATTCCAACTTTCTGGAAATGAGCACAAGAATAACAAAGATCTAACTTCATCATAAAATTTTACCCCTACAAAACTTAACTGACTGGTAACTGTGTTAAAATCATTTAAATGGTCTGCAACAGATCCACCTTCCGACATATTCATATTAAACAGTCCTTTCATAAGAAATACCTTGTTTGAGGCTCAGGGTTTTTCATATAGTTTCGCCAACATCTGCATCAAACCCTCTGTTTTTGTTTCCTTCGCAATATTGAAGGCGACTGACGCCGCAAGGCAAAACCGTACTGTTTCGAGTGCCTTTCTATCGAGAATGATCCATTCCGCGTCTGTCATGGCCACCGAATTCTTTTTTTTCCACTCAATGGTAGGTACAAATCTTTTTGATATAGATAATCTTCCATCTGCATCTTCCACAGCGGGAAGTTTTGGCCGTTAAATTTCTCGACCCTAAACTTACCATCTTCCGCCATTGCTCCCACTTGAACTAGGAACCCTTATTTCCTGCGAGTTTATCAGCCAAATATACCTTTGGCTTTGATACCAGTTCTTAGAAAATTATATATTATGGAGCAATAAAACACAAAAAATACGCGGAAAATACAAACACACAAAACACATAAAATCAAAGAGACACAGATATACGTGGTTCACCCAGTTTGGGCTACATCCACCCTGAATAGTCAGTCCTTCCTTTCTATTATCCAAAAAAATGAAGAGACACAACCTACAGAAGATCCGCTGTAATATCCTCTGTTCTCTCTCACAGTCACCCTCTCTATTTCTCGCTCCGAGAATACACATACAAACACAGCTTCCATACAATACCCTCATAAAAGCGAGGGGTTTCCTTCTAGGGAAAAAACCCTAAAATAAACATAACTTCTACCGTCAGATCATTTTCCTAATGAACGGCCCAAATTGACTAGAAATTACTATACTTTTACAAGACAATTTTACATCTGTTTTTAGCTTTGAGGGCGCTGGCCTCGAAACCCCCCGCCAGGGGGGGGGGGGCTCCATAAAGTCGTTGCCGCCCCCCCTGGACCCCCCATGGTAGCGATTAATTTACAGGCGGCATTGCTGCCCCATTTAAGGTACAGGGGTCCAATGCTGTGATACAAAGTAAACAAGATAATCAGGCTCCATACCCAACAAAGAGGGAAAGCCTCTATTTGGGCTTCATGGTCATTTTGGGACCAACATCTATGATGAAGATGACCATTTCTTGTATGGATTTGGGAAAGTGTTGCACTATTCTTTGTATTCTCAGTTGATAAAAAAATTCATCTACTATTTACTAATGGATGCGATGACATGCACAACTAGCAATTTTTTGGGAGACAACTTACCATATCATGTTCTGAAACTGTAGTTGGTAAAACTACGTAGTGAATAATTGAGAGATTTTTGGTATTTTCCAGCACTATGTAAAACCTTTAGTACCTCTCTCATTTGGATTCCATATGGTGATAATGTCATATTCATTTTATATGGAGTGATCTGAGCAAGAACCAAAGAGTGGATCTTTGAGGGCCCAATTTCCTTTTTTCTTCATGAAGGCAGCATTATTACAACCCAAATTCAGCAGTAGCTCTACATTTATCATAAGTGGAGAGAGAGACAATGTGGGATGGACAATTTGATCCATCATGTTCAGCTATGCAGCCCACCTAATTTGCAGGAGCTTAAGGTGGAGGGGATCTTTCACGAGTTGCCATGTTGGAGGGTGACTCAATTTTTGTGGATGATAGCTTGGGGATGGAGGCTTCAATGTGAATGATAGTTCCAAATATATTTCAGATTCCATGCCTTAAGAAGGCCTCTAGACCACATATAGTTCCTTCCATGGATATTCCACTTGTTCATGATGAGGGCCATTTGGATTTTCCAACAAAGGCCTACTTATACACTTGGGAGGAGCAACTTGGTGACTTGTTGATGAGATAGAATCTTGTTCATTGGAGGAGCTTATCATATGAGGATGCTATAGGAGGAAGAGGAGAGGCTCTTTAGTTCTATCCTTGCAGTTTCTTGAGTACAAGAAAAATTTGGGAGGGGAGGACTGTAATATTCCTAAATTAGCACACAACTAACTAGAATATTAAATTTTGATTTCGCTCTTAGATAGAGGAATAAGAGGGTATGGAGACCCATAAATATCCTTAGTAAGAATAAAAGACACTATTGGTATGAATGGAGGTCATATAAAATATGGATTGAAGACCCTTAAGTTTGAAAAGGGACTGGAGCATGAAAACTAGGTCAACTTTGACCAAATCAAATAGTGTTGTGATGGAGGAGTGGAATTCATGATGGGACAATGCAATTTTGGAGGGAGATTGATTGCATGGAGGTAGTGACATAATTGAGTGGGGCCAAGGGTGATGAAGCTCACAACTTATATAAGGAATAGGATGGCAGCCATATGTGGTTATGTTTTATATTATTATTTGATTTATGGTCTGTTTAGACTTGTTGCTCTCTTCAGCTGTTTGGCTAAGATTGCATGTGTTTTTTAGCACAGGGCGTTCCCGAGTGGGAATCACACCTCTTCCATCAAGACGCTCTTGGAATATTATTGCACTACATTTCCACACTCAGGCTTAAGGCCAAGATACAAATTTTTTCATCAGCACAGTTTCTGTTTAGTATTGTGCTGTGTTGCAGGGTACAACAGTGGATAATTATATTGGGTGACTTAACATATAGTTTTGCAGTGGAGGAAGGTTTCATCCATTGGAAGGCCTATAAATAAGCCCCTTGGGCTTTATTGACATATTTTGAATCAGAATAAGGAGTATTTATCCCCTACAATGCATTTTTAGTCGATATCTACGTTATTTTAGGGAAGAGTTGCAGGGTTGGTTGCAGTGGTTGTTTTGTGAGGTGATTTCTTCAGTGGATGAGGCATTATTTCATCCGGAGGATCTATTAGAGAAGAGTTGTAGGTTTCTAAATAAGCTTTATGCATATCTTCTTATTTCTATTGTTGAAACATACCTTCATCCCTAGGGATGCAACTTACATTGGCACATTGTGTGCCTTTTCTGGAAAACCTCTTAGGTTGTCTTAGAAAGTTGATCTAGTGCCCACATCTGTATGTCTAGTATCTATTGGAGCCTATATAAGTATTTTTGTATCATAGTATGATCTCTAGCTGTAGTTATGCTTAATATGACTACAATGTAGTAGCTCTCCGGCATTTTGTATTGTAGCAGCAACTGATATTTGGGAGTGATTGCTTATGTGAGGCTTGTTCCCTCATTTCATATGATTTATGCCTCACTATTTTGTATTGATTTTCTATTCATATACATAAATTTATTGTTCCATATTGGTCTCCATTTTTTGTGTGTTTATTTGCACTACCATTTCTAGTTTTGTGTTCATATATTGCTTCTTCCCCATTTGGGAATGTTACAGTCTACTCTTTCTACAAAAACTCCTAGTTTTGTCACTTGATATCGTCATTTTCTAGAATGGAGTGGTAGTTTATCGGCCCATTGAGCATAGGTTCTTTGGGAGCCTACTTCACTGAATTTTTTACCTGAGAGTATAAGGGTACCCTTATGGGTGAGGAGAAGATGTCCCTCTATTCTTCCATGACCATATCCACCTGGTTTTTCTACATGGAGGAACCCTTCTCAGGGTCATGTATGTGGCCATGATCTTCCCCTTACTTTGAGACCGAATAAAAAAGAAAACAAATTTCCCAGTCTGGGAGATGATATTACTGCATTTCTAAGAAAATATAAAAGAGACGATGGTAATCATGGATACCTTTGGTATCCTATTTAACTTATTACACAAAGTAATAGTAACAGTGTGAGGCCTAAATTGATACATAAAATTATTCTTCCATAAGTATGGTTGGCCTAATAATACATCACAAACCTCATGAGGAGAAATACCACACAATACCTCACCCATTAAGGTTTTAATGTTGTAGGAAATTTCACACTCTTGGTTGAAGTAGAGATCTCATCCTTGGTGGAGCCACCCGATGGTGTATTGTTGCAGGTGTGGTGTGGTCGGTAGGCCCAAACACTTAATGAATTCGACTCAGATGAGATTCTTTTGGCTCACTTTATCTATAACATATGAATCTCTATTTCCTTCAAATATGGGAATGAAAAAGTTGACTTGTACATTAAAGGGAGTGGTACCTCCAAGGTGGCTACTAGATGAAGATGCATTGCCTATGGGCATTCACCGAAGGATTTGGGAAAATTTTTCCATCACTACATTCCTTTGTTGCTAGAGGGCTTATTGAAGAAATATTTTGAAAGGATATCCTCCTGCCTCATATTTTTTTCTTCTACCATCTGAGGATATCGGGGTTAGCGAGGCCAGTCTTGCAAAGGTTCAACTAGTTCAAGCCCTAACTCCTTGTTCCGTGACATCATTGGGGACATACACAAAATAAATTATAAAGAGAAGAAAGCTATGATACCACTGATCCATATTTATGAAGGAATAAAATAAAATAAAAATAAAAATATAAAATATAGAGCTACATTGAAAACAATACTTCAATTCATTAATAACAAATTATTGAACACAATTTACATGCAAAATGGAAATAAACTATCTCAAGTGATGGCAGCTTATCTATGAGAATATATGTGGTGGCTACATGCCTTCTGAAGTATGTTACAATGAGGCTCAAAGACCTATTTATTATTGAGAAATAATGGAAAACCCTAAACATCGAAAAACATAACCGTAGGAGATGAAGAGCCAAAAGTTTGAGGGCCCCCGTTGGGGTAAATTGATACATCAATTTCTTGGGGTCATAAATTTTGCATACGATATTTTTTTGATGTGTATGATGTCTTGTTTGAAATAAATATATATAGAATAAAATTTTTGAGTATAATCGTTTGCTTGAAATAATGGGTTTTCCTATTTTCTGAAGAAAAAAAAGTCGTTTAGGGTCTTAAAATGGCTCTGGAAGTTGAGGCCATAAAAAACTACCAAAAATAGTAGATTGTGCTATAATTAAGGAAACTAAAAGAAACAATGTTGGTTTTCGAGGTGGATTAGGCAGTTTTCCACTAATATCCACCTGGATGAGTCCTCCCCCTTACAAATAAATTCCCCCCATTGCATTAAATTCCCCCATGAGATGGGGAATAATCTGCTGAACTTAGTCTCTAGTGAGCCACTTTCGCTAGTGCATGAACTCACTAAATTTGAAAACTAGATATAGTTGGATCTAGTGCTGGTGAGTGTTATTGACATATTTGTCAATGGTCTGATTAGTTTTAGCTTGAACCATGTAGTCTGGGTTGAGCTATCTTGATCTTAGATATTTTTGAATGTCTAATTTTCTAACAATGGTGACACTGGTCGAATGTGGTCGACATTGAATATTGGGTGTAGGTCAAGGAATAGGGGAATTTCAAGCTCCAAATAATTGTCTCCCATAGCCTTGATAATGGTGTAAGGCCAATATTATAGTGGTTATGTTAGGGTCCAAGCATAACCCATTTATTATGTAATAATTCAATAAGGGGCTAGTCCAAGTCATAGTTAGTTGGTTGAGTCAATAAAGCCCGTAAGCGGTTATCCACATTAATAATAATTATAAGTGATTGACCCACATTCTAGAAAAGGGACCAAAATTAGTTATAAACCGGCCTTAGTTAATAAATAAGGTGGTTAGCCCATGATTATGTCAGGGACCATGAGTAGTTATGGTTTTGGATGTCATTAGGCTATAAATAGCATTAGGTTGAAGGATAAAGAATTGTGCCTTATTGTAATTGAGCTCTGCTCTATTGGAGGTTGCCCCCTCGAAGAGGCAAGTGAACATTGTATCTTGCTTCTGCGTAATGAAATATTTATGTCACTTGTTTATTTTCTGGTGATATCTATATGTCTCAATTATTTTTTTTCCTATTTATTGTGTTCTGGCTCGTCTAACAGGTTAAGTGCATAACAAGTCATATTAGATCTCTTTCTAGGTCCAATGAGACCTCAAGTTTTCGTAGATTTGTTTTCAAGCTAGAGATGTGTTTTGACGTCTTTAACCATTAGATCTGTCATTGAGCGCAAAAACCTGCAGATTTTGGGAAGCATGGACACATGAACTACAAGAGGTGGTCAACTTTGTTGGACACCCTTGTAACCCCTGGGGGAACCCCTTCGAGTAGTAGATCATTAGACCAAATCCTGCATGGATTACACTTCCACATACCCTCGGGTATATAGGAAGCCCCCCAAGAAACCCTGAAACCAAACCATAGTTCAGCCAGTCGCCATCTTGCTGCTACAATATACCAAGAATAACACTCTAGGAGATTACTTGCACGTACAACAGGGTAGTCAGGTAGTATGGATAAGGGTATGGTTGACCCTCCTTAGTTGGTGCCATGAAATACTAGGCCAAGTACTATTGTTGGACCCTTGCGTATATTGCGATCTGTAACACCTGACACTCCTATGACCATAATTTCCCCATATATCTGAAGCTCACTCCTATTCTCTATCCTGCTCAGATATACTAGTTTTGATCCACCGATGTCGTCCATCTAGCTTTCAAGGTATTCCCAATAGAGATTTTTCTCAAAATACAGTAAGGTTTTTTGTTTCCATCACCCAGATCTGATTCTTGTGGCACAGTTGATGGTAACCAGCCATCCAGGTCCAGCTAGGCCAATCCAGGCCTGATTTTTACAGAACATTTGGTAGTATCAATCTTTTGGGTATTTGGCCACTACAATATTGATCAGCGGGGAGTAAATATCCATTCAAAGTATTAAGAAAATAAATTTGGAGCCATTTTGGGATGCTTTCTGGAGACCTATCCCATACGACTCAAGATGGCGAGCTAATTGCAGTGGTACCGTTCACTTACCAGCCCACATTTTTTAGGCGATCCCAAATCTGGACTAGTGCATGTATGGAACTCGCTCACAAGTCATGGCTGCAGAGAAGGTGAACGAAAGAATAAACAGCCTTGAGAGCCAAATTTCTATACTTTGTGGCCAAATCAAGGAATCTCTGTCTCCATGGACATCACGTAGGCAGGAAGACACACTCGGGGAAGCATACGAAGAAGGTGAATCCATCCATCACCTCCACTTCCATGGAGGGCCCCACTTTTCTGGTCAATGATTGCCCAAGCTATACATGTACAAATTTTATGGCTCGAACCTAGTAGTATGGTTGGCTCAAATGGACTAACACTTCCTCCTTAATAATATCCATGATGAAGACACTAAAATAAGAGTGAGAGAACTTTACTTGCACCCAAAAAGATGGAAATGGTGGAAATGGCATCAGAAATGTTACCCATATCCTCTCTCTTGGAATGTATTTTCAAAATCACTTTGTGAGAATTTTGATCGGGATTTTCATTTCTTGGGAAAACTCACTAAGCTCCGAAAAATGAGTACCATCAAGGACTACATAGATGTTTTTGAAAAATTTCCCATCAAAACTAAAGGCTTCTCAAATGCCTTTTATTTGGAATGTTTTATCAGTGGCTTGAAGGAAGCAATCCAACCCCTTTTCCAAATGCACCATCCACTACTTGGTTGGACGCATGTCAAAATTCCTTAGAGGTGGAAGTTGCCTTACATGCTTAGTCCAATTGCCCAAATTTTTTCGCAAAGACATGTCCTACCCAAGCCATGGGCCCGACCAAACATTGAAGGTTCAAAAGGTGTCTCCAGCAAAAATGGCCAAACCACAGACCCAAGGAATCTGCTACTACTGTGATGATAAGTACGTCTTAGGGCATAAATTGAAGGAACCAAAATTCTTCAAAATTGATTCAACTGAAAATAGTACACTAGAGGAAGCCCCTAACACTGACATGGATGAGGAAGAAGTGGGTCACACTCAAATAGAACCAGAATAGGATCCTGGAGCTTCGCCAGATAACCCAGTTATATCACTACAAGCCTTGGCTGGAATTTCTTCACCCCAAACTCTTAAAATCTGTAGCTTCATTAAACATAGGCTAGTAGTGGTGTTGAATTATAGTGGAAGTACTGATAACTTTGTCCATAAGCGAGTAGTGGAAGAAAACCATTTCTTTATAAGGGTTCTCTCTAATTTCCAAGTATTTATCGCTGATGGGGACACCATGAAATGTGAGGGCCATTTTCAAAACATTAAGCTTCAAATGGGGGATTATCACCTTAAATCCCATATGTTTTCCATTGAAATGGGTGGTTGTGACATTGTCTTAGGTGCAGAATGCCTTTGCGCACTCGGCCCTATCACAATGGTTTTCTAAGAGTTGTATATGAACTTTAAAAAGGAAGGCCACACTCATACACTGAGGGGACTCCAGGCGGGTGCTCCTACTATAATCATCTCGCATAGAATGGAGAAGCTTTTGAAAAAGGGCCATCATGGGGTCGTAGCCCAATTTATTTCCATCCAAGATATTGAATTCACCCCTCCCCAAATTCATCCAGATATGCAACAGGTCTTAGATCACCATCAATATTTTTTTGGTAAACCATACGAACTTCCCCCTTTCTCGAGGTGAGCATGATCATAGAATACCTCTGATCCCAGGAGCTCAGCCACCAAATTTTCCTTCATATAGTTATCCTTTTTCCCGAAGGAATTAAATTGAAAAAATCAAGGAGCTTCTATAAGTAGGTGTTATCCATCCTAACACAAGCCCTTATTCATCTCCTATAGTCATGGTTTTAAAGAAGGGTGGAGAATGGTGCATGTATCCTAACTTTAGGGCCTTTAACAAGCTCACTATCAAGGACCAATTCTCTATTTCCGTGGCGAATGATTTTCTTGATGAGCTCCATGGTGCAAACTTCTTCTCCAAGCTCGATCTCTACTCTCGCTATCATCAAATACGCAAAAAGGAGGTTTAGATCCCCAAAATAGATTTCCAAACTCATGAAGGACACTATGAATTCTTGGTCATGCCATTTTGTCTTTGTAATGCTCCATCCACTTTTGAGAGCCTCATGAGCCACCTTCTAACACCTTATCTCAGAAAAATTTTCCTAGTATATTTCCATGATATTATCATCTACAGTCTCACCTAGGATAAGCACCTTTATCATGTTGACCAAATACTACAATTTGTCCAAGACCATAAATTGTTTGTCAAACTATCTAAGTGCTCCTTTGTAATGGAATAATTTGAGTATTTGGGACACATTGTGGGACACGATGGTGTAAGGGTTTATCCGAAGAAGATTCAAACAATGCATGATTGGTCCCAACTCAAAACCTTGAATAATTTGAGGGGATTCTTGGGTCTCACAGGTTAGTATCACAAATTCATCAACAAATATGGATGTATTGCACATCCCCTAACCAATATTATGAAGAAAAATTCATTCTTATTGACTGAAACTATGCAACAGGATTTTGTGGCTCTCAAAGAAGCCATGTGCTCCACTCCAGTTTTGGGTCTACCTAACTTCACCAAATATTTTTTGATTTAATGTGATTCTTCTGGTACGAGCATTAGTGTAGTCATAATGCAAGAAGGTAGACCATTGGAATTCACTAGACAACAACTCAGCGGAAAACATCTCGGACAATCCACACATGAGAAAGACATGATGGCCATATTACATGTAGTCGACACTTGGCACCCATAATTATTGGGGTGATGATTCCAAATCCATATCATCATAGTTTAAAATATTTTCTAGAGTAGTGTATATCATCACCACACCAAAATAAATGACTGGAAAAAATTTTGGGATATGATTATGAAATCATTTACAAAGGGGGATGTCACAATATAGTAACTGATGCCTTATCCTGAAAATTTGAGGATGAAGACACCCTTTTATCACTCTCTCTACCCTGATCAGATTGGATTTAAGATTCTCATCAGGAATAGTTCACCCACCCCTCCATATCCTAGCTCATTAATAACTTGAGAGATGATCCCAATGCCTCAACTGACTACTCTTGGCAGGATGAGGTTCTTCGTTACAAGGATCGAATAGTGCTCTCCCCAACTATTAGTATGAATCTTAATTCCAAGCGTACGAAGAAATACCACTTTAGTTGCGCATAAAAAACAACCCTAACAGCAGAAATGACTGCTAATATATTCAGATCTACAGTTAGGTGATTAAGATAAATGCTGCAAAAATATAGATCTGTGCATTAGAAGACGTTAAACAATAGAAAAAAAAAGGTCTACTCCATGCATATACAAGACAAGAATATATCAAATGAAATTTTGTATTAATGGCTCCTGGGAGGAGAACACAAGAGGGTGTTCCTTGTTCTCCTCAATGGGACGGGTTCTTGTAAGTCCTCATCACTTCAGATCTAGAATTCCTCTCTCTTGATGGTGTAGAAAACCTAGACAAAAATAGTAGAAAAATATGACTATGATGGTGGATGAATAGCCAGACCAAAAGTTTAGATCCAGAGTGATCTTTAGGCAACGAAAGTTGGTAAATGAATGGGAAAAACCTTCTATTTATAACAAAATATTGAGTTAGTCTAGATATTTGTGCATAATTAAAATATTATTAACCAAATCAAGATCTAACTTTTATGGAATATTTTGTTATATTTGTTGGAGGGAAAATGAATTTGACTTGGGTCAAATCCCTTTATTTGTAAATAATAAATAAATAAATGATTTATTTATCATTTTAAGGATGTGGTTGAGTAATAATCAAATAAATAATGATTTATTTAATAATTTAAGGGTGATTTAGTCATATTTAACAAAGAATATTATTTAAATAAGGTTTAAATAATTATTCTTAGAAAATAATAAGATAAATAATGATTTATCTAATTAATTTCATTGTTTTGGGTTAAATATAACTGGGAATATTAATTAAACTATTGTTTAACTAATTATTCCTTGAGGAAAATCAAACAAATGTATATTTATTTAATATTTCCTCATGGGGTTTCCTGTTTAGACCATAAACAACTTAATAAAGGTGGTTTACTAAGTTATTTTCATAGTGAAAGCAATTTTACTTGAGGTAAAATTGGTCTTACATGGTATAATTGGGTCCATCTAATAACAATAGGTTAGATGACCAAAAATTGGTGTAACAGATTTCCGCCCCGCATGCGAGCGTCAGGAGCTAATCGTATGACCGAAGTACGTTGTAAGAACTAAATCACTAGACATCAAAGGGGAATTCAAAGAGAGAGAAGTATAAGGTAGACCAAAGTGCTAAAAGAACTAGACCCTGAGGAGACGAGACTTATAGGTGCGACAAGTCTCTTTGATGCATGAGTACCTATGTTATAGGCGGTGGGGGAGGCATACCTATGCCCGCCAAGGCAAAGTACAAACAATAAGGCATCCAGAAAACCACGGGACTAGCCAATATAGAACATGATGGAATAAACATGAGCCAGATAAACAACACAATAATGAATCCCACATAAATATTGTGCATGGGATAATAGCCAGGACTTGTACAACGATATCTGAGTACATGAGATATAAATGCAACCCAGATGCCCCTAAAAATAGGAAAGGGTTCTGAAAATCTAACTAATACATGCAAAAAAAAAGGCACTGCAAGCGGCTGAGGCCGACATCATCAAATGTATGGAGTTGCATCGAAGGCTGTAATGAAGAGGTCATCCTAGTGTGTGGGGGGCTACCTGTAGGGCCACCCCCTCATGAGGGCTGAGACATCTCACACAAACCTGGGAATCACCGATGTTAGCTGCGGCATCACTGAACCATCAAGTATACGGATCTCAATCATGCTAAAAGGAGCTGGAGCTGAGAAATAATCAAGTCAAAGGGAAAGAAAGTGTCCCTTTTCCAGATTCGAGGCACCGAAAAAGAGTGGAAGCTGGAACCAAGGTACACCTCCCTCTAGACCTGTCTTCTGGAATGAATGAGATGATGTCGATAGAAGGAGGTCTGCCATAGGTGAAGAAATAAGGGATCCTCAATTAAGGCATGAGAGAAAATAGTAGAGTGACTGACAGACTGACACCAATGATGATGATGAAATGGGGGGGACTGAGTAGCAAACGAATGACTTC
The DNA here is from genome assembly GCA_034641835.2 of Pinus albicaulis. Taxonomy (NCBI): domain Eukaryota; kingdom Viridiplantae; phylum Streptophyta; class Pinopsida; order Pinales; family Pinaceae; genus Pinus; species Pinus albicaulis. The sequence continues at coordinate 1,181,648,479 of CM076581.1, forward strand.
CCTTGTTAGAGCATAAAGGGCATGGATGACCTGGCAGCGACTGACATAATATCATGTGGGATAGGGGACAGTGGTATTAAAGGCCATAATGTGGGACACGAGAGAGGGACCAAGCAATGAAGGATGGAAGACTATAGCGGGATTCAAAGGAACTCGGGATAGAATCCATGAATACAATGATGACTCAACTCGGATGCTCTAAACAAGGGTGACTCGATGGTACTGCCACACAGAAAAGGTCCAATGGGGACCATGAAAACATGAGTACAAGATGGTAACTCACGACAAAAATTGACATGAGAATGGAAAAGTATGGGGGCAAAGTGCCCCTCATTACGAGTGTTGCAAGTGAATAAATTTGGTTTTGAGTAGGGTTGAAGTGACACTTCTTGGAAAAAAGTGTGTCCTAGGGAAGTTTCAAATCACTAAAAAGTACGAGCTGGCTACCTAAAGAAAAAATAAAATATGCATTTCCGGAAGGAAAGTCTAAGGGTAATATTTCTTCAGATAGAGTGCATTGCAAGGATTGGGAAGGGGATGGCCTTTGAAGTCTTCTAATAGATATGCCCCCTTACCTAAATCCTTACTGATGTTGTAAGGTCCTAGCCATAATGATTCAAACTTCCCATGAGCAAGGACATCATGGGCCTGGTCATACACCAAAACAAGATCACCTTCGTGAAAAGTATGAGGTTATACTTCTCGGCCATATTAAGCTTTGGTGTGTTTCTTAGCTGCCTCAATGGTTTACAATGCAACACGACAGTCTTCGGAAGTATGCTCAAGCATGATAAGTCATTTTTATAAAGGTTGGGTGTCAGGGAGAAGTTCGACAGCTAGATGAAGGGAAGGGATTTCACACTCGATTGGTAGGATTGCCTCCTCTCCAAAAACAAGGTGGAAAGGAGTAAACCCGGTGGTGGTTTTAACAGAGGTTCTATAGGCCCACAAAGAAGGGAAGAACATAAGGTGCCATTTTTTTTTGTGCTTGTCCAGCATCTGTTGAAGCATGGTTTTAAGAATTTTATTGACTGCTTCAACTTGGCCATTACCTTGGGGGTAATAAGAGGAGGAATATTGGTACTCAAAGCCCAATAGGGAGGATAGCTCATGCCATATCTCATCTTGAAAATGTAGGCCATGGTCAGAGACCAGATGTTTGGGAACTCTGAATCGAGCGATCACATGGTTAAAGAAAAAGAGAGCTATGATAGCTGCTGTGTCTTTAAACATTGGCATGGCCTCAGCCCATTTAGTGAACTAGTCAACCACCACAACGATATACTTATGGTTACCAGCTGATGGCGGTCGACACTCCATAAATTCTATGGCCCACTTGTAGAAGGGACTAGTGGATATGACAGGATGGAGGGGAGATGGTGGAGCTCATGCTTTAGGGGAAAAATGTTGGCAATTAGGGCAGTGTTTGACTGCCTCAATGCAATCACCAAAGAGAGAAGGCAAAAAGTACCCAATGCGCATGATTTTTTGGGCAGTGGCCAAACCGGAGAGGTGGCCACCACAAGCACCGCTATGATAGGCATTGAGGACTTTCTTTGCTTCAATGTACGTGAGACAACGACAAAGGATAGAATCTACACCGCGATGATAAAGTTCGTCATCGATAAGAAGATAGCGGGGGGCCTGGTGTCAGATAAATCATCGAGCATCATAGTCAAGATGGAGGGCGAACTTTTGGGTTCAGAAATAGGTGAGGATTTCCCCATACAAAGGGTCATCGGTGGTAATGGAAAACAAATTTTCATCGGGGAAATTATCATTAACTGGCGGATCTTGCATACCTGTAGGTAGTTCGGAAATGAATTCAGTGAGGGCTAAACCTTTCTTACTTTTTGGTGTGACAAATTCAAGATCGAATTCCTGGAGGATCAAGATCCAACGGGAATACTTCCCACTGATGATTTGATGACTCAATAGGGAGGCCATAGGGTTGGAATTAGTCACGACCTTGATGGAGCGCATGAGGATGTAATGACGAAGTTTCTGGACCGAGAACACGACACCTAGTGCTTCTTTCTCTTCATGTGCGTAGGATAGAGGAAGTCCTACCAAGTTCTTACTGACATAATAGATAACATGTTCAATTACATTGTCATCTTCCTAAATGAGGACTCCAGTGACTGAGTGGGTGGACGCAGAGATATATAGGATGAAATCCATATCAAAGTTAGGTGGACGAATCAAGGGAGCAGATGTTAGAGCATGTTTCAGGGCATCGAAAGACTCTTGAGTAGAGGTATCCCAAACAAAAGGGATATTAGAGCAAACGAGTCTAAGGAACCCATGCGCGGTGGTGGCATAGTTAGGTACGAACTGATGAAGGAAATTAGCTTTGCCTTGGAAGCTTTGTAACTAGCGTAAAGTATGAGGGATGGGCAGCTAAAGAATGGCTTGAACTTTTAATGAGTCAAGTATGATACCATCTTTAGACACAATGAAGCCTAGAAGACAGCCAGTAGGTAAAAAAAAGACACACTTCAACGTGTTGAGGCAGATATTATACTCGCGGCATCGGAGAAAGATGGTATGCAGGTCGTGGAGGTGCTACGCCTGATGTTTAGAAAGCATAGTAAGGTTTTCTAAATAAACAAGGATAATATGAGCCAAGTCATGGAAACGGTAAGACATAGCCTGTTGAAAAGTGGCTTCTGCATTTTTAAGGCCGAACGGCATGACTCGATAGGAAAAGGTCCCCCATGGATTAATGAACGCAGTTTTAAGTTGATCAGCACGACGAATAACAATTTGGTTGTACCCGGAGAAACCATCCATAAAGGATAGAACCTCGTGCCCCGCACACTCATCAATGATCTAGTCAATGAATGGTGTGGGGAAGTTGTCTTTGGGACAAGCTTTGTTCAAATCGCGAAATTCAGTGCAGACACAGATGGTGCCCTGTTTCTTGAAAACGAGAACTGGATTGGACACCTAAGTGGTGTATTCAATGGGATAGATAAAACCAACCTGCTTGAGCTTATCAATTTCGGCTTTGACAGCTTCTTGTCTGGAAGGATTAATGGGTCTCAATTTTTGACGGACAGGATTGGCATCAGGCCATGTATCGATATGGTGTTTGACAATGGAAAGATTAATTCCAGGCATTTCTGAATAGGACCAGGAGAAAATATCATGGAATTATTTGAATATCTTAGTGTAAGCCTCAACCTCTTCCGAGGTGCAATGGGCATCCAAGGTGATATTTTCTTCTATCCCTGGTTTGTCAGAAACGTTAATTTTAATGATAGGGGAGATATTGGCATTATTTCCATCTTTGAAAGCATCAAGTGCAGGAATGGGATTTCTAAACCAATCAACTTCATTAGGAATGAAGTATTTAGTTTCCACAGCATATTGGTCATGAGACTACTGTGGGAGGAAGTACGCACAGTGGTGCATATCATCCCATGGAAAGTCAGGGTCGATCAGTGCTTCCACAACGTCTTCATCAGAGTGAAATATGGGCTGACTGGGGAAAGGGAGACCACTTGATGTGGCAGAGCTACCTGACTCATCATCATGTGAAGAAAGGCTCACATGTGCAACATCATAGGGGATGACCGAAGATGAAGCAGATAAAGGATCTACCGATGTTGAGCCCAGGGTGATCACCGAAGGGAGGTCAAGCAGATCATTGGGGGAAGTCTCCATGGGGGCTTCTCCCAAGGGTCTCATGGACGATGATAGGTAGAAAAAGGTGACTGAAGGCTCTGGCATGTTGACATCAGGAGGAGGGATGTCAATGGGAGTAGGCAGATCCAAAGTAGAACCCATGAACAAGGAAAGGGTGTACTTGTCCTTTGGTGCCCGTTGCGAGTTTTTCCCTTCTTACCCGAAGCGGTCACAATGGGAAATGGTTCCTATTGAGGTGACTGAGGCACTGTTGCAGCAGCAGAATTCAGAGAGACTGGTTGAACCGGGGTCAAACCAAGATAAGTTTTACGTTGACCAGGCGGGGTAGTGGCTGGAGGATCAAGGGGCTCATGAGTACCAGCTGAAGGTGAAGGGCCAGGAGAAGCAGGGTCAGAAGGTTGATCAGAGGAAATAATGAGAATCTGGTAATCGGGGGAACTAGACGGGAGAGGTTGAGTGGCCACCTGACCTTCAGGTGGTTGGGTAGCCACAAATCTTTGCTGAGGGAAAGGATCAGAAAGCACAACCAATTGACTAGGTGCACGACTGTGAGGAATGGAAGGGATGACTTTCTATCCTGTCAATGTTACTTGAGACTCCCATAGCTATCGCGTCTGTCACAGAAAAGTACAGTCATGCCTATAATGACCATAAACACCACAACAAAAACAGGGCTTGTTCATATGAATAGGCCTATCCTGCTTGGGTTGAGTGCCTTGTTGCTGGTTTGTGGTGTTAGGAGCATTACCTTGATTAGGTCGAGGATTACTAGGGGCAGCTTGATTTTGAATGTCTTTCCTCTTCCTTTTTGAGGGAGGAGGATTAGTGGTGTCCTGCTGTGCGTACACCTGCCCTTGAGCGGGCGGTGGTTGTTGTTGCGGGAGTGGAGAAGGCAAGGGAGGAGGAGGTGCTAATGTTGGAGGAGCTGGAGCACCAAGCTGTGGATATGGATAATAAGGAGGTTGGGTATAGTGTGGTAAATAGGAGGTTGGGAAAAAGGAGGAGGCATGCCGTATCCTGGATATGTGCTACCGAGAGGGGGAAAAGTACAGGAGGTGTTGGCCCCTCCCTGAGAAAAAACATAGCCCATGGGAGCTTGAGCATACGAATTAAAGAGAGCTCCAATGATACCATTGGCGGTGTGAGATGCCCCCGGTGCGTTGGCACTACCATGTCTAGGAAGATCAGGTAGAATGGTATAAAAATAACCTGACTAAGCGTAGATCAGGTCATATTTTAATGAAATTTGAAGAGCGGCTTCTTCGGTTTGAGGAAAGTGCGATGCGACATCTTTCCTGATAGCCGACAAGAGAGATATAAGGAACCAATCCATGTAGACACGGTCTCTGAAGGTAGGATCTCGACATAGGCTCTTTCTTCTCTGCCATTCCTGAACATGGTCAGATAGGCAAGTTGCAGACGATTGACGGAAAGAGGTCAAGAGTTCGGTACCAGTGTTGTAACGTAGGGGAAGCTGGAAATAAGACAAAAAAGCCTGGATAAGAGTTGCAAAGGTGGTATGAGAGGAAGGGGCCTGATCTACATACCACTTAGAAGCTTCACCTATAAGTGTTCATTGGAACAAACAAAGATAGATAGAGTCATTGGTAATGGAATTAGACGAACACCACATGTGGAAATATCGAACGTGATTTGAAGGATCTTCTCCAGCAATACCTTTAAACTTTGGGATGTCGAAAGGGAGCTTTGTTGGCATAGCAGGCCAAATAGTGTCATGGTGTATAGGGTCATTTATCAACAGGTCAAAATCGGGGAGGCTGAGGCCTGCCATGAAGGGGAGCAAGGGTGTAGCCGGGGTAGTGTCTGTTGCGGTCCCACTAGTGGTATTCCCAGCCTGAGGGCTGGGGTTACCACCAACAGCAGGTCCTGTACTAGACATGGTGAAGGTGTCAAGGGGAGAATCGAAGGAAGAATGAGAAAGAGAACCCAAAGGAATCAAATAAGAGTCGGTGTGCAGACTCGATGGAGGACTAACTCGACGCCTATCTGGAGGAGTAAGTCATCCTACCGGAAACTAAGGATGAAGGCCAAGAAGTCTCCAGGATAAACGCTTTGGTGGTGCAATGGTAATGACACAACACGACACAAAGGAAAAAGAGATTGACAAGGGCAGGGAGGTGCAGGATCAACTGATTACAATTTCGAAACAAGGGCAAAGAGGTGCAGGATCAATTGATTTCAATGTTTTAGTCTTTGCTTGGCGTTGTTAACCAAGCCCTTTTTCGCTTAGGGTGTGTGTGTAAAAGTGTGTAAATTTTAATTTTTAAACCCAGACGTTTGTAGAGAAAAAGAAAAAGTGTGATGTATAGTTGTAAATAAACCTACAAATGATAGTATATAGGCCTGCAAAAAAAGAAAATAAACAGCTAATAATGCAATAATCTAAACCCAAGGAGGTGAGTTTCTCAACAACTAGTCTATATGTGAGTAAAAAAAACTAATCAAAACAAACTAAAAAAAGTTAATAGATCTAAGGTCAAGAGGGATGGGGGTCTAAAAGACAAAATCTGCTAGAAAGTGGTGCAGAAAACAACAATAAATCAGAGCAAAAATTGTTGTAAAAAAGGTGGAAAAAGGCTATCTCCTTAAGGGAAATGGAGTGAACCCTAGAGGAAAACCAAAAAAAAGCTAGATGAGGTGATTTGGATGGATAACAAGCCAATATGAAGCGGATCTGGAGGTGAGGTATCAGATCTAAAAAAAATCACTAAAGACTCTGAAATTTCAGACGACCTGCAACACCAAAAATATTCCACAAAAAGTGGAGGGTACTAAAGCCATAGGGCGCTAGGTTCCCACTTAGGTGAGAGAAACAGAACAAGTATAGGTCCAAAACAGGTGGAGACAAAGGTTAGACAACCCTGAACAAAGGCTTAGACACACCCGGAAAACTTTCAGAAAAATCCCTACAAAAAGTGCAAGTCGCAGTTTCTAACCTGTTTTCGGTAGAGGTCGCATATTTTTGGCTAGAAAGTGTGCCCTAAAGGTCTAGGTCATAGGTTTTTGGCCAAAGAGTGTGCCCTACACTTCTGGCACTCTCGGCGGCAGGTTTCAGAAAAAGTTGCCGTCTCATCTGCGGTTGATGTCTATCACCTGCGCAATAGGTCCGAAAACACACGGAAGTTAGAACTTTTATCCTTTTAGGGTTTTATAGGTTAAAAAAAACATCAAGAAAAGAAAAAACAAGGGGATAAAGAGAAATCCTAGGTTTTGAAGCAGCTGGATATGCAAGTATTAGAAAAATGATAGCTGTCGTAATTGTAAACCCGTGTGGAGTCGCTAGTTGTTAGTATGAATCTTAATTCGAAGCGTACGAAAAAATACCACTTTAGCTGTGGATAACAAACAACTGTAAAAATAGAAATAACTACTAATATATTCAGATATATTGTTAGGTGATCAAGATAAATGATGCAAAAATCTAGATCTATGCATTAGAAGACATTAAACAATTGAAAAAACAATATTTACTCCATGCATCCAATAGGCAAGACAAGAATATATCAAATGAATATTTGTATTAATGGCACCTGGGAGGAAAACACAAGAGGGTGTTCCCTATTCTCCTCAATGGGATGGGTTCTTGTAAGTCCTCAGCACTTCAGATCTATAATTCCTCTATCTTGATGGTGTAGAAATAGTAGCAAAATATGACTATGATGGTGGATCAATAGTCAAACCAAAATTTTAGATCTAGAGTGATCTTTAGGCAACAAAAGGTGGTAAATGAATGGGAAAACCCTTCTATTTATAACAAAATATTGAGTTAGTCTAGATACTGGTGCATAGTTAAAATATTATTAATCAAATCAAGATGCAACTTTTATGGAATATTTTATTATATTTTTTGGAGGGAAAAGGAATTTGACTTGGGTCAAATCCCTTTATTTGTAAATAATAAATAAATAAATGATTTATTTATCATTTTAAGGATGTGGTTGAGTAATAATCAAATAAATAATGACTTATTTAATTATTTAAGGGTGATTTAGTCATATTTAATAAAGAATATTATTTAAATAAGGTTTAAATAATTATTCTTAGAAAATAATAAGATAAATAATGATTTATCTAATTAATTTCCTTGTTTTGGGTTAAATATAACCAGGAATATTAATTAAAATGTTGTTTAACTAATTATTCCTTGAGGAAAATCAAACAAATATAGATTTATTTAATATTTCCTCATGGGGTTTCCTGTTTAGACCATAAACAACTTAATAAAGGTGGTTTACTAAGTTATTTTCATAGTGAAAGCATTTTTACTTGAGGTAAAATTGGTCTTACATGGTGTACTTGGGTCCATCTCATAACAATATGTTAGATGACTAAAAAATGGTGTAACAACAACCCCAGATTGCAAACCCTACATCTTGGTTGAATTGCACTGCTCTCCAATGACCGTACATTTAGGATTTCATAAGACTTATGCGTGCACTTGCCACTCCTCTTGGACTGGCATAAAAACTGAGATTCTTAATTTTATCTTTGAATGTGATGTATGCCAGCGTAATAAAGGTGAAACAATCAAGAAACTGGGAACCTTACAACCTTTACCCCACCCTGCCTCAGTATGGACAAAAATATCCATGGATTTCATTACTGGCCTCCAAAAGTCTAGAAACAAATCTGTTATCATGGTGGTTGTTGAAAGGCTTTCCAAATATGCCCATTTTTGTGCTCCACCCCACCCATTTATGCCAACATTGTTGGCGCAAATTTTTGTTGACCAAATATTCAACCTACATGGCATGCCAACTTCTATTGTGTTTGACCATGGCCCCACCTTCACCAACAAATTTTGACAGAAAATTTTCAAGCTCCACGACACACAACTCCAACTCAGTGCAACTTATCATCTTCAAACCGATGGTCAGACAAAGGAAGTCAAAAAATTCTTGGAAACATATCTACGTTGTTTCACTTCTAACAAGAAACATCAATGGGTCCAATGGATACCTCTAGCTAAATGGTGGTACAACACTAAATATCACGAATCCACCAAGATGAAAATTTATGGGGTTGTATATGGATAACTTCCACCATCACCAGTGTATCACCTCCCCGGTTGTTCCAAAGTGTAGGTCGTTGATCAACTCTTACAGAACCACGTCACCATGATCACTCCTATCAAATATAATCTAAATCAGGCTTAGAACAGAATGAAGCAATAGGCCAATCAACATCAATCAAAATGGTAATTTCAAATAGGTGACGAGGTATTCCTACGACTCCAAGCATATAAGCAGATCTCTCTCAAAGAAAAGCTATGTCAGAAACTCGCACTGAAATTCTATGGGCCTTATTAGGTACTTCAACATATAGGATTTTTTGGCTACAAACTGGCTTTACCAACAACTTCATGAATCCACCTAGTATTTCATGTCTCATGCCTCAATAAAGTGGCGGGGAAAAATTGTAGGGTTCAAACAAGTTTTCCTGAATTAAATGAGGTAGGCTCACTTTGGCTCCAACTAGAACAGGTCCTAGATACTTGTGAACGTCATCTTTTTGGTTGCACGATTAAGGAAGTAATAATCAAGTTGAATAAACCTCTCCAGAAGATGCCACATGGGAACCGGCCATTATTATTCAACAATTTTATCAACTTCAGCCTTGAGGACAAGGTTGCTTTTAATGGGGTAGGGCATGTTAGGTTCCAACCCTAACCCCTTATTTATGTAATAAGCCCATAAGGGCCGAGTCTGAGTAATAGCTAGCTGGTTGAGTCGATAAATCCCATAAGCAATTATTCGCATTTAAAATAATTGCAAGTGGTTGACCCACATTCTAGAAAAGGGACAAAAATTAGTTATAAACTGGCCTTAGTTAATAAATAAGGTGGTTAATCCAGATTATGTTAGGGACCATGAGTAGTTAGGTTTTTGGATGTCATTAGGCCGTAAATAGCATTAGATAGAAGGGAAAAGCATTGTGTCGTATTGTAATTGAGCTCTTCTGTGTTGAAGGTTGCCCCCTCGAAGAGGCAAGTAAACATTATATCTTGTTTCTTCATAATGTAATATCTTTGTCACTTGTCTATTTTATGGTGATATATATATGTCTCGACTATTTTTTTTCATATTTCTTGTGTTCTGGCTCGTCTAACAGGTCAAGTGCATAATAGGTTGAAGTTTTCGATGGGATTTCACAAGGCGTTCTTTCTGCAAATGTAACCAAACCTTGTCACTCACCTTAGACTTATGTGGCACCTCATTCTTATCATGAAAATCATTGTACATTGCATTGGACATATATAATATTTCATGCACTTGTTGGTGGATGTGTTGGATGTATTCAATAAACTTTGTTTCTTTATCATCATTAGATTGTAGATGTGTGTATTTTTTTTGTGTAGTTTCATGAAGAATGTCAATATCAATTGAACGTAATGGTTGAAATCCTAGAATAAATTGAAAGGGACTATGGTTGGTAGAGCTATGGAGAGCTCTATTATAAATTTGTTTCACATAAGGAATGCTCTCATCCTAGGTTCATGGATTCTTGCAGTTGTACATGCATAGTATGTGTATTATCATTATGTTGACGGCCTCTGACTAGCCATCAATTTTGGGATGGAATGCAAGAAAATTGTTGAGATTCGTGTCCAATAATGTCCAGACGATCAACCATAATGTGATCAGGAACAATCAAGCCACAACACAGATAATTTCCCTGGGAAAGCTTGCTGCTCAAAAGTCCACTATCTTCTATCGTATATTCAACATGGAATCATGAAACAATTACATACAACTCTTCTCACAAGAAACCTCTTGTACTCAGCTAATTGTCTCACACTGTTTTAAATAAAACTGACCAATACTTAGCCAATTTATGGCCTCCAGATAGCCTGCATTTCTTGCACAATCCCTGATGAATGAAATCCCTATTATTTAGGAATTTTGGCCTTCCTTGACTGTGCAAGTATATTTAATTCACTTGATCTCCCACTAGTGTATCTAACAGTTACAACTAGCACAACTAAGTTTAACTCACTTAATTGAGTTAAACTGATTACAACCTGCATTAGCTAAAGAACCACTACACTTTGAATTCTGTTACAACTAGAATTACTCTGCATGCCTCACCAACTACCTCGAACTCAACATTCATGAGCTAACTGAGTTTATCACCCTTAGTGAACTATTACAAGTTATTTTGAGATTATATTACATTTTATTGTCCATATTAATTAAGGGATAACTAAAACAAACATGCACCAAATCTGGCCCACACCAGTGTATGTGCTGCTAAGACTCGTGGTCCCACCCTAGTGTAGGTGTTGCTTGGACCTCCTAGTCCCACTCTAGGCGTGGGTGCTGAAATTTCTTATTGAACCTCAACAAATTGAGCTACATTTCTTCTTCTTTGTCATATTCTCTCTATACCCCAGGATATTTCCATCACTTTGTTTACCTTGTGATAGTTATTATGCATGTTTATATTCTTTAGTCTTGATATCATCATTTCAATCACATTTCCCTATGATTTATTGCTAGCCCTCGCTTGGTTTTTTTATTGTTTGTAGAGGGATCGCTACGATGAGTGGTTTTCATTACTAGCCTATTTTTTTCGATTACCTTAGGGATGTTTTCTCAACTCAAAAAAAATCGGCACTTTGTGCCACTTCTTCCTATAGGAAAATATTCATTCATGTCCTTATCATGCTCATTAAACATTGACAGATACCGAGAATCCTTTTACAATTTTTTGAGGCTTGTTAAAACATAATGAAAATAGTCACATTGTATAGAGAATACTATTATCTCTTTTATGAGCTCATTCAACCTCACAGAAGAACGAATATGAGCAATAATTTTACTTCATTTTTGGGCTCATTAAAACTGAATGAAAAAAAAATATTGGGCTTACTTATTTTATCTTTCACACATGCTAAACTGTGAAGGAGATACCAATCAATAAAAAGAGAAAAGGTGGGGAAACCAATTTTGTTCGTTGTATTAGTCAAATTTTAAGTTTCGTTTGTGTTTCCCTTGAACATGTTTCCCATTTACATAAATACATTATATATGTCTTTTTGCTCTCCTAGTATCCATACCATACATATGAGTCTTCTTACTCCTTTGACTGGATACTCTTCTATTTACTGTGGAGCATGCTTTGATGCCTCCTACATTTTTGGATGATATCATGGTGCTCATTATTAAATGCTACCAAGTAATTTTCATGTCAATATATTACATGTTCAAGGGAAGTCTAAACCTCAATATACCATTTACAATCCTTACTGACCTTTTGTGTTAGATATCCTTGTCTCAGTTTTACTTCATGATATCATCTATTTGTATCATCTCTCAGTCTGTTCCATGTTGATTGATAGGAGATATTGTAAGACCCTCCTTCAATGGATATAATATTTTCAACTTCAACTCATTAACCAGGAGCTTGATCTAGGAACTATAGTACCTGAGATCTTGCAGAACTAAGTGGAAAACTTCCTCACAATCAACAATGGGATTACCTCATTGAATCATGAACAATTGAATGCACAACTGTTCAATTTCCACACATTTATTCACACTATGAATTTTGGTAGGTATCCTGGTTTCCATTTTCATCATTGGTGGTTCCCCTAGTATCTGTTAATGGTATACCTTAGAGAATGGTAATTTGATAGTTTCAACCATGCTCTACATAAACTCATTTATTCACAAGTTGTGGACTCGTACTCTTAGGGTTGATTAAAAGACATTGGTTTGTGGACATTTCACTATTATAGGGCACCCTTCCTAAGATGTTTTGGAGTTACCTACTCTTATGTACATTGAGGTGTACATGTTAAAATTGAAGAAAGAAAGTCTCAATTTTGATTTTTCCTTAATAAATCGACCAAATTCAAATTCCACATCAGAAGACAACTTGGAGGATTTAACTAAGGTGAAATATCTCTTTTCACTTAGTTAAGAACACATAATTTGATTTAATGAGTTTAAGTTCAGTTTTCTTTTGTTTATTCCTAAAAAATAAGAGTCTAGGTTAGTTAATTCGAGTTAAGGGCATGAATTTCAGTTGTATGTAGTGATCCCTAAATTTTAGGAGCCTAGGTTGAGTTAATTTCAATTGTAATTAGTTAAAATAGTTCTAACTATTAATAGAACTAGTTGGTGTTCAGTTAAGTAGTGGGACGTCAATCTAACTCATAGATCATCTAGTTAACTGATCAATCGATTAATAATCATCTCATGCATGCAAAGAATTTGAGTTAACTAGTTTAGATGGAGATTCCAAGGTAGTGTAACACCAATTTTACACTAGTTATGAGTTTACAAGTGTTGCATGCAGTTAGATTATCATCCTAAAGGAATTGAATAATAAATTGGAGGAAAGTTACTAAAAAATAGGGTTTAATTCGCCATGTAAAAATGCAAGGAATTAGGGGCTAAAGAGAAGGTATAAATTGGTTAAGTTTGGGTCAGAGGCATTTAATGAATAGAGAGATAGGCTATGAACTTGCAGGTTGTTCTCAATTGAGAAAATAATTTTTAATACATCTCTATTACTTTGATTATTTCATGCAGACATTAGTAAAAAAAAAAAGGCATTTTTCCCAACAGAAAGTTGCATATATAGTTGATTCAATGCAGTTTTTTTTTTATGCTACTCAGTTCTAGGTGTTGCAGTAGCAAAAAAAAAAGTGACAGGTGTTTCATGCATTACATTCCATAGGTGTAGGATAAGGGAGTTTGATAATCCCTTTTTTGATGAGATGGAGTGTTGAAAATTCAGTAAGAAAGTCTCAATTTTGATTTTTCCTTAATCAAATTGAGGAATTTTAAAATTTCACGTCATAAAACAACTTGGAGGAGTTAACTAAGGTGAAATAGCTCTTGTCACTCAGTTAAGAACACATAATTTGACTTCATGATTTCAATTTCAGTTTGCTTGTGTTGATTCCTAAAAAAATGGATTTTAGCTGAGTTAATTTGTGCTAAGGGAATGAAGCTAAGTTGTATGTATTGATTTCTAAATTTTTGGAGCCTAGGTTGAGTTGATTTTAGTTGTAATCAATTAAATTAGTTATAACTATTAATATAACTACTTGGTGGCTAGTTAAGTAGTTGGAAATCAGTATAACTCAAAGATCATGTAGTGAACTAGTCAGTCAACTAATAATTAGCTCATGCATGCAAATAATTCCAGTTACCTAGGTTAGATGGAGATTCCAAGGTAGTCTACCATCATCTATAGATTAGTTATTAGTGTACATGTGTTGCATGTAGTCAGATGACCAACCTAAATGAATTGCGAAATAAATTAGGGGGGAATCCCTAAAAATTAGGGGATAATTCCTCAGGGAACAATGCAAGGAAGTAGGGTCTCAAGAAGAGGAATAAATTGGCTAAGTCTAGGTCAGAGGCCTTGAGTGAGTTGAGAGATAGTTAATGCACTTGCAGGTTGTGCTAAGTTGAGAAAATAAGTTTTAATACATGTCCATTCCATCGATTAATGCAAGCATGCATTGGGGTTTTTAACATATTTCTTTCCCTAGATAAAAATACTTGTTGCATGTTTGTGATTTGTTATTGCATGTATGAATTTTTTTTCTAATTTGTGAAATAATGTCCACAAAATAGTATAGTAGGTTTTTTTCTTGTGATTTTGATTAAAACTTCATGAGAAGTTACAAGTCTACAACATAATTTCTATTGTACTTTGGGGCACCTATCCTCTATGCGTCCATAGTCCTATTGATGTAAATTGTGACATAGATCTAAATTTTATTTTTTTCGTGGATATGCTATTTTCGTCTCTTGCATGGATCAGATGTGTATGCCATGTGGCCATGTACTCATGTTTCATGTCATTGATCCATAACGTATGGTTTGTGCCCATGTTTAGCTTCTCTTTATGTCAAGCATGGGTATTACTTCCGTGAGGATCATCATCTTATGATTGAGATATGGTTATCAATGTGGCTCCAAACTAGTTCATTGGTGTTAATTCCTTCCTCACGTTTTTATACATGTTCTTGTAATGCATTTTGACCATGAATTTCTTTGTTGGCGACATACATTAGAGGGAATATATTCTAGCCAACTTTTCCACTTTATTTCAGGTAGAGGAACCTAATCTCAACCTATCAAATTTGATGGTCTCAATGCATCCTTATCCTTTCGTGATTGTGCTCCTTTACTAACCAATTTCTCCCACATTCTTGGAATCCTATCACCCTTCACTCCATTGCAATAGAAAAACTTTGCCTTAAGTATGAAACATTTTTTTGGAATGGGAGCAATAGAAGCCAAATTGTTAGAGTAGGAAACTCCCAAAGAGATCATTGTGACCCACCTTATCCTAAGTTGGATAATTGTCAATTATTACATACTTTTCCTAATTTCGCATGCCCTAGGTGTCTACATACATCTTGTTAAGTCTAGAAAAATGCTATATAGTGATACCGCTCTCAAGGAGAGATGAAAATATAGAGAATTGATCAATAATGATGGTGAATTTCCATCTGAAATTTCTTCTATTGCATCATATAAGAGTTCTATTTTACTATAATTCAAGGGAAGATGAGTGCCAAGTGTTAAAGGATAGTATTAATGAATCAAAATAAAATTTCTTTTTGTATTTTTCTTGTTAATGAATGTAAATTGTGAATTCCCTGCCATATTTCATGTTCTTTTATACTTGAATGTGATATAATTATTAATATATATTATGGTTCATACTAAATTTCCTTCTGCAGAGGCAAACACCATATTTTTTGGTGGTGTATTTATTTTAGGGATCAGATAAGAGAGCTTGGATAAAGCTCTTAAGATTGAAGCAAGGTTTCTGTTAGGTCCCTATAATACTAGTGTATCCCCTTATTGTTATTTTTTTTGCCCCTATAGCCCCCATATTATTATTATTGTGCCCCATATAATCCATTATTGTTATTGTTGTGCCCTTACATTATTATTTTTAGGTCGGCTAGGATTACATTGTGACCCCATGGACTCCTATATATAGAAAGGAGGTTTTTTCATTTGTATCATCCAACAATTGTTCATTTATGTAATGTAAAGGAGGTTTTGACTAGGAAGTGGCTTATTTCTAAGGTGTTGATCTCTCTTTTCTTCTATTTTTGGAGTTTGTTGCATAACATTTGGTATTAGAGCTTTGGATTCTAGGGTTTCCCTGCTTCAAACAGGTCATCGTGGAATTTTGGAAATAAATTTTTTCTACGAGGGTTCAAAAACTAAAACAAAAAACTGATTTTGATTAAGCAAAGAGAAACTTCGTGTAAAAATTTCAGATATTGGTTCCAATATTCTTAGAGATATGATCTATGGAAGTTAGGGTTTTTGCAGGCTCCCGAATTTCATCTAAAATAGGTGACCTTGGGAAACTCGTCATAACTCTCTCTCAGAGCATCAGATTGGAATTATGTAAAATGTGCCTGAAAGTACAGAAACTGTAGTTTCTTGTGTATCAATTTCAAAGCTGAAGGAGGAAAAAAAGACGCGTGGCATGCCGTAAAAGTTCACTCCACTGAACTAGTCAATAATTAGGTCATTATGGGAGACTGGGCATAACTTTTTCTTGAAGAATCCAAATCAGTCCAAACGTATGGCATTCAAAAGAAGATTAAAAGGAGTACTACATAGCTGAATTTCAGATATTAAAAAACCGAAAGCACAAAGATAATTTAGATTCAATATCGAACTCCTCAAAAGCAAGAAAAAGGTGTGTATATTTTTTTCAAATTGCATAAGTCTTGTTTGAAAAATCAGTTTGAAGTGATTCCAAGGGAATATTCAGGAATTTTTATCGCTATTGAGTTTTATAATTCCTCCAAAAATTAATTCCACACCCATTAAGCCCTCATAAATCTCTACTATGACAACTGAAGAGGAAGAACTGCAGTATGAGATATCAAAATTACGGTACCAAGTGCAAAAAAATTCGAGCTTACAAAGAGCAATCAAAGATGACATAGATGGTTTGAAAGAAAAAATGGAGGATAAGTTGGAAAATTTGAAGGATGAAATGAAAGATAATGTGGATGATAAAGTAGTGAAATATCACATCGAGAATCCTTAAAGGATAACCTAAATTTGGTGCAGAATCGAATGTAACAACAGGAAGATCAACATCGCAGCGAAAGAAGTTCTGAAGCAGTCACAAAAATAAGAAATCGACAACTACCAAATTGATCAATTTTCGAGTATCTCAGCAAGTGGAAGAACTTACCCGTTGAAGATTCCACATGGGAGTATGAGAATTTTATAAAAAAGAATCCATAAATAATCAAGCCTTGAGGGAAACACTTTTTTGAAGGAGAGGGGCATGTTAGGTCCCTATAATACTATATTATTTTAACCCTGTAGTCCCCATATTGTTATTATTATGCTGCATAAAAGCCATTATTGTTATTGTTGTGCCCTTAAATTATTATTGTTAGGTCGACTAGGATTATATTGTGATACCATGGACTCCTATATATAGAAAGGAGGTTTTTTCATTTGTATCATCCAAAAATTGTTCATTTATGTAATGTAAAGGAGGTTTCCCCCTTGAAGTAGCTTATTTCTAATGCATTGATCTCTCTTTTCTTCTATTTTTGGAGTTGGTTTCATAACATTTTTGAACATCTCTATAGGGTTTACAAAATACCGAAACTTGCGTGGATACATAGGTGTGCTCTTCTAATCCTCTTCTATGAGATAATTGATATGTTATTGCATTAGATCTAGGTAGTTTAATTCGATCCATCAGACATTTTTGTGCCAATATTAAAGTGAAATTAGTGGAGTAACAACTCCTTAGCCTCTTAGTGAATTCCAAGCTAACAATATTAGCATTATATGTAGTAATATGAGAAAAAACTAATTGGTGTCAAATTATTTAAATTTAGTTTGATAATTGAGTTATAGTGGGAAAATTATAAAGTAAGATTTTTTTTGTTTTACAATTAATAATTATAAAATAATGATTTTATATGTGAAATTTAAATTATTTTTCATCCGTATATAAAATTAATAACATATTTTAACTTGTCAAATTTTAATGGTTAAAATTAAGTTAATGCTCCAGTTTTAAATATAACTGTTCACTTTCGAATTTGATCCATGCATAGGATTTATACTTATCCATTGGTCATATATATTTATCCAATAATTTTTCCTAATTTTTTTATGTAAGGAATTGGTATACTCTTCCATGACAAGATTAATGGATTCACCTACCTTAAAATGAACATGGAATATAATATTCACCTCTTTTAATGAGCACTGATAAATATCACATCCTTAAAAGTTTTCACAGGTTATTTATTTGATATTCCTCCTTTTGGAAATTAAGAATCTTTTAGGTGGTAACATAGTGGTTACATGGGAAAGGGAAGGAAACAAACTTAAGGAACTCTTTTTTAAGTTGGAGATTTATTATAACATATTTAAACATAGATATTTATGATTTGATTGGTAAAATTTTGGCTACAAAGGATATAATTGGGGAATAATAATTGTTATCCTTTGGTTCCCCTATAAAGTTTTATAATCGTTAACTTGCAAGTAGTACCACATTATAAAAAATATTTTTTCATTTTATTTTATTCACATATCTATGGCTATTCATATAATCTATGGATCCTGGAGAATATTTTCAGATATTTGTCTATAGAGTGTGCCAATAATAACACTTAGGGAGATCAATCTCAATATCGGGGAGTCAAGTAGTTTAAGTAAGTGCATCATATATCCTCCTTAGTGTCATGAAATTAGAGCGAAAAAACATTGGCTCCTCCATTTTTTGTACAAACATGTTGGTAGTAACTTTATAGATAGTGAATATCATGTGTTACGAGATAGATTGAGAAGTATTTGGTGGATTAAGGAAATATAGAAACACAACCAGATCTATCTTTAAGAATTCACCTCTTATCCAGAATTGACTTATCTAACTCGATCTAGACTCCTATTTATGCTTTTAGCCTACGCTCTTCTAAGGTCTGCAAATAGTGGTTTGTGGCCCCTTGTTCTATCCTTTTTACCCATTAAAACTCATGAGGGGCTTTGACCCGCCCCAAAGCCCCTTGAATTGTGTTGTGCATGAATAAACTTACAAAATATTTTACAAAAAATATATCCAAAAATATCTTCAAAGCTTGGACTTAGGGGACCCCACTCCAATATGCCCACAACACAATCTTGTGAATCATCCCGAGTCATAGCGACACCGGGTTCTTCATCCTATTCTGGATCTCTTTAATGGTAGCAGCACAGGGTGCCAAGACACCCGCACTTTGATCCACTACGCTCTGCACTGTATCAACTAGCTTCTTTGATGTTAGTCCTTCTACAGCCAAGTTGACACTCTGCAGGGTCTGATTGTGGGTCCTTACTACAGCATCCAAGTCCTGACATAAGTTCATTTCCTCATCCACCCATGGAATCCTGTGATCAATGAAAATTTTCTTCCTCTAGTGGAGCTCCTAAAATTTATCTCATAGCACCTAGACGGTCTGGAGGTGGGACATGTGCTGGCTTAGAATGAACGTGGGTAAGGCCTGCTACAAATCATGGAACTCCTACTCCTTGACATGCAATTCCTGAGTAATATTTTTGACAAGTGAATATGTTTGCACAGAGGTACATTGTCCCATGGTGGTCTCCAGTATATCTGAGCCTTTGTCGATGTTAGCTAAAATTCTCCCGAATGCTTCTTTAACTAAGGCAGCCCGATGTGCTTACACCTCCGAGGGAGTCTCAGGCTGCAGCTTAGTCTGCAATGCAACAATTTGCTGTTAAAATTCTGCCTTCATCGTCTGGACCTCTGATATAGAGGCCATGAGTGTGGAAACGATGCTTTCAATATTTACTTGCGGTGTGACGAACACTGGGATGAATACTTCAGGAAGTTGGTCATATAATCTGTCAATCAGGTTCTCCAATTCTACGTTTTGACCCATGACTTCCTACTGCATTTTTTATGCTTAGAGTGATTATGTTGTTTTTGTGTCTATGGTATGCTTGACTTCACTTAATTTCTGTTGTGCACGCACCTTCCTACTCTGCATCTCAGTAGAAATAAATATGTGGAGAGTGTGTAGCTTTCCACATGGCAGCTTTGCAAGGTCAATTTTGACCTTAGTGCAGGATTACACCTGTGTCCACACCTCTAGTTATTCCAGTGTCACGGCTATGCCCAGGAAGGGGCATATTCTACACTCAGACATTACGATGATCTTGGTGGTTGGCAAGCTTTCTTGTACCGGCCTTGCTTGATCTATGCTCGCTTGCAGATTTTCTATCTTTAGTTGCAAAACCTGTAGTCCTCATTGCAAGGTCTCCAACGCGGCCTTGTACTGCTCCTCTATAGCATTCCATTTGTCCTCAGAGACAGAAGCGACTACGTCCGTGATATTATCGAGGTCCTCTTCTATCAGAGTGACCTCTTAATCCCCTCCAGCCTTGGACCCCTTTCACTTTTTGAATGGGAATTTTGAAGTTTCTGCACCTCTCTTGGTACCACGTAGAGATTCAGCACTGTCCTCATTTAGCCCATCTAAACCTCCGGGGTCCACATCATGCTCACCTCCCATATCATGCTTTTTATCTTTCTCTATTTCAAGCTCCTTCTCCACTTCTACTTCATAATCTTTTCCTCCAGTCTTCTCAACACCCGTTCCCACCTCTTTCTCAGTGCACAACTCAGTTTCTTTCTCTGTGTCGTTTAGATCTGTCTCTTTTCTTGATGTATATGTCATAATGGGATGGGTGGAGCCAAGCCCAAATTTCCATGCGTTCATCCAAGTTGACACAACCTAGTCCACTTCTTCTTCTGTTACCATGAACAGAAAGGTATACCACACAGGGTCCTTGCGCGCCCTGATCTGCACATTGTGCATGGTTACTTGGAATTCAGTGACGCTCTTGTATTTCTCATATACTTCTGGCAAGATTCCAGGTCTAGAATGGATGGCAGCATCTAGCACACCTTCAAAGAGTATCTAGAAGGTCTTATTTTGCTTTGCACACTAGGGATCAAGCGAGTCCAAAAATTTACCGTAGCGTGCCCCATTGCATATGCCCGACTCTATCTCCAGGAGGAATGAATCTACTGGAATCTCCCATGCTACCAGCGTAGTGAGAAAAAACAACCATGAGTAGAAAAAAAATTTTACCCAGCTGCTTCGCTTCATGCAAATTATCTAAAAAATCCTCACAAAGATACTGGCACTAGTTATAACTAACCCCCTTCGCCCATTACCTCGCCAAAGAAATGACGTGCATCAAAACTACCTTTGGTCAACATTTTGTCATTAATTTTCACGTAGGTACTAGATTTCCCATGTGCACTCCCGTATTAGCAATGGTCTGAACCAAGAATCCCCTTTTGTCCCTCTCCACCCTGTACTTCTTCTTTACGTCTGTCGTAACCTTAAGCTCATTTATTTTCCTGAATCCTTTCCTTGGATGAGGCCCTTTCTTAGGTAGGTCAGTGATCCGATGGAGTATCATGGTGTCTATCGAGATTCTCCCTTTAATCCATATGTAGTGATCATGGAATAAGGCGATCAGCTAGTGCACCCAAATGTTGTTGATTGGGTACCTTCCAAAATGTGGAATCCTCAACAAATTTAGGATTTTGTCGTTGTTCAAGCCACACAACCAAGGAATTAGCTCAACGTTCGAGACCTCTTCATAGAGCACTCATTCCAAATATTTCTCTGGGACTAGCTCAGGGAGCATGTCTTCATTTTCCAAATCATGATCATCAAACTTAATATTCAGGATTTTTCTGAACATATCACCAGCAAGGGGAACGTCCTACAGGATGAAGGGTGTCTGGAGGTATTCCTGCACTAAACATAAGTTCCTTGGAGCGTGCACAAAAGGATTTCATGGATTGACATATGGCGGCCGTCAAGAGATGGGTTCAACAAACATAGCATCCTTTGTGGCACTCATTGGTATCTTTGATGGGTCGTTGATTGGGGACCAATCCTTAGTGGCCTAACGTGAGGACGTCACATTTTGCAGAGAGGTATGTGGCTTTGAGGAAGCCCACTCCAACATTTTCCCTTTTCCCTTAGCTGGCGTGGAAATGAATTCTTCCACCTCAGGGATCACTTCCCGAACACCATTCGATCCCATCTCATTTGATGCGATGAGGGGAACAAAGTGCTCCTCTGTGGGGTCAGTGGCTTTAATTCTCAGTTGGAAGATGAACTCCAGATTATTGATGTTAGATGGGGTTTCTCGACCAGACATACAGGACTCATAGATGGCGCTATGGAAAATATCACGGATAATATCAAGGCGCACAATATTCAGAAAGAAAAGGAACCAATTGTGACTTGTGCCCTTCCTTTATAATCCATCCAACGTAGAAATGGTTGGATTGTCATTAATTTCCACTTACCTCCATAAAAATGGTAAAAAATACTCCAATATTTCCTCACTAAATGCGAAAGACCCACTCCATCCAATAGGAAAATCACTTTTTCACCCAGTTTCACTGTTCCAACAACTAATTTCTGCTCCTGCACATCACCCCTATGCTTCTATCACACTTGTCTACGCGCTCCCACTGTGCTATGCACATACCCTTTTATTCTGATGCTCTGGCCATATAGTCATTTGGTTGGAATCAAATTATTGCTATATGGCTTCAGATGGCTTCCATTGATATATCAGGCAAGATTCTCACCGTGGAGTGTGGCCAAGTGCACCTCACTACCATCAGTGATTTTCTTCAAAATATATGGGCCCAACCAATGCTTTATGAACTTTCCTGGGTGGCATGCAAACTGACTGTCGTGTAACAAGACCAAGTCATCCTCCTTGAACAACTTATGCCTGATGTGTCTGTCACGCCACACTTTTTCACGCACCTTCTGCACTTGCTAATGAAATTTAGCGATGAACTATTCTTAGTCTAAGGCTAAAAGTTGCGCCAACCTTTCCTCCATAATGTCATGTTTGAACATATTAGTGAAAGCTATGATGAGCTGAGTTGGGAAAATATATTCCATTGGCACCATTTATTCCTACCCATAAACCATCCTGAAAGGTGTTTTCCCAGTCAACTTCTTACATTTGGTCGTATAAGAACATAACACAAAAGGGATGCACATGTCCCAATCATCCCGATTAGCATTACGGATATTTGCGAGCGCATTCTCCAGGATTTTTCTGAAAGCTTCTACTTCAACATTTTCTTGTGGGTGATAAGGGGTACTCTTCTAGTGATGGATCTAAAATTTATGTGTCAAAGCTTCAATTGTTTTTTTAACTAAGTGCGTACCTCTATCACTCATCAAAATATTTGGGCATCCAAATCGGGTCAAGATGTGTTCAAAGATGAAGTGCA
This sequence comes from Pinus albicaulis, assembly GCA_034641835.2. NCBI lineage: Eukaryota > Viridiplantae > Streptophyta > Pinopsida > Pinales > Pinaceae > Pinus > Pinus albicaulis. The sequence goes on from CM076581.1 coordinate 1,181,671,480, forward strand.
AATTAGTATTTGTAGTGCAGTCTTTAAATTTCTTCACATCTTCCCCTCTGGTTACATAATCACTTGCAGTAATGATATAGCGCACTCCAGTCTTCTTTCCTGGAGGATTGATTGGTCCAAAAAAACCTATGGCCCATTTATCAAAAGCCTTCACGGCCATCTGCGGTTGCAGGGGCATCTGTTCTCTGCGTAAGGACTTCCCTATCCTTTGACATGAATCACAAGCTTGACAATATGCATGTGCATTAATCTATAGCGTGGGCCACCAAATCCCAACACGCAACACCTTCTCCATTGTGGATTTTCCAACATAGTGGCCTCCTTCCACCCCTCCACGAGCCTCAGCCAAGATATCTTGTCTTTCATGTTCCAACACATATCTCCTCAACACTTCATCTGCTCCTAGCTTATACAATTTACCTGTAATTAAGATAAAATAAGCTATGCACACAACCAAATCCTTCTTTTTTTGTACTGAATATTTTATAGCACGGTTCCCATGGCTAGGATATGAATAATATCATCAAAGTTCTCATCAACCACCTTGATAGGAAAGAGTTTCACATCGGGTAACTCCTCCTCCAGACTGGTTGGTTCTTCCATATTTTCAATCTGTGACAAATGATCTGGTTTGGCATTTAATCTTCCATTCTTCACAATAATTCCAAAGTCATACTCCTTAAAGAGAAGCAACCATCTGCAGATCTTCCCCCCAAACAGAGGCTTATTGATCGGGTATTTTAGAGCAGAATGGTGAGTGAAAATTTTGAAATGCCCTCCTAGCAGATAGTTCCTATATTTTTGTAGAGTGTACACCATGTCAGTCCTTCCCTTTCTGTGGTGGAGTATTTGTGCTCTGCACAAGAGAGCTTCCTACTAGCAAAAGCAATTGGATGATCAATGTCTCCTTCGCCTGGCTACATTAAAGCAGCTCCCAATGCTATACCAGATGCATCCACATGCACATGAAAAAAATTAGACCATTCTTGGAATATCAAGATAGGTGCAGTGACCATTTTATCCTTCAACAACTCAAAGATCTTATGACATTCTTCATCCTAGAAAAATGACACATATTTCATTAGCAATTTCTCCATTGGCACAATGATCAGATGTTACCCTTTTTAAATTTCATATAATAACCTGTTAGGTCCCTATATTAATAGTGTAGTCCCTTATTATGTTAGTGTAGCCACCCTTATTGTTATTTTTGTACCCCTGTAACCCCAATATTGTAATTATTGTGCCCTTAAATTATTATTTTTAGGTCGGCTAACATTGCATTGTGGCCCCACTAGGATTACAATGTGGCCCCATCGACTCCTATATATAGAAGGAGCTTTTGGTCATTTGTATCATCCAAGAATTGTTCATTTATGTAATGCATTGGAGGTTTCCCCCTCAAAGTGGCTTATTTATAAGGCGTTGATATCTCTTTTCTTCTATTTTTGGAGCTGGTTTCACAACATTTGGTATCAAAGCTTTAGATTCTAGGGTTTCGTTGCTCTAAACAACTCATCGTGGAATATTTTCTATAACGGTTTTTCCACGAAGGTTTAGAATCTAAAATTTTTAGGGTGCGAAGCCAAAATCCCGAGGAAACTGATCACAAAATTTCAAAGCTTTGTTCGCAATATTTTCGGAGATATGATCTGTGGAAGGTAGTGTTATTTCAGGCTCCTGAATTTCATCTCAAAGAGGTGATCGTGGGAAATGATTCATAAATATCTCTCTAAGCATCAGCATGGAGTGTCTTAAAAAGTGGACACAAATGCACAGACTTTAGTTTCTTTTCTATCAATTTCAAAGATGAAGGACGAAACAGTGATATGTGGCAAGTCATACAAGTTCTCTTTACTGAACCAGTCATAATTAGGTCATTGTGGGAGATTGGACATAAATTTATCTTGGAGAATCCAAATTAGGTTAGACCTGTGGCATTAGAAAGAGAATTCAGAGGGCTACCTCAGTTCCAAACTTCAAATATTGAAGAGCCACAATCACAAAGATAATCCAATTTCAATATCGAGCTCCTCAAAAGAAAGAAAAAGGTGTGTATTTTTTTTCCGAATTGCATAGGTCTTGTTTGAAGAATCAATTTGAATTGATTACAAGGGCATATTGTAGAATAGATATCAGTACTGGGTTCTAAAAAAATCCCCGTAAAAATAATTCAACACCCATTAAGCCTTCAGAAGGCTCTACTATGGCGCATGAAGATGAAGAATTGCAACATGATGCATCAAAATTATAAGAGCAAGTGCACCAAATTTCGCTCTCGCAAAGAGCAGCAAAAAATGAAATGGAATTTTTGAAGAAAGGCGTGGAATTGAAGATGGATGTTTTGAAGAATAATATGGATGGTTTGAAAAAAGGCATGGAATCTAAGATAGATGGCATGGAATCTAAGATGGATGACATGGAAGCTCAGGTCGATGAAAAAATGGAAAACATGAAGAATGATCTAAAAGTAGACATGGAAGGTTTGAAAAAGTTGATACAAGAAATGTTTCCTAATGGTGAAAAGATAGTAGAGGAAACTGATGATGAGAACATAATAAATGTTAATCTTGATTTCATGAACTCCAATGTTGGTGGGAAGAACCACCCTATTCCAAAATTTGATATGAGGAAGTTTGATGGAAAGGATCCTGTAACATGGATACTACAGATGGAGCAATATTTTGATCTCCATAATGTGCAAAACACACAAAAGTTATGCATTGCAACATTACATTTAGAACAAAATACATTTGTATGGTATCGATGGCTTTTCTCCCGTAAAAAAATGTCACTTGGTCAATTTTTACGGAGGAAATGATAGCACATTATGAGGATACAAAGAGCAACACCTTCTTTAGCCAATTGATAAATCTCAAACAAAATGGTTTAGTGGGGGAGCACATTGAGGACTTCCAAAAATTGAATATATGGGTAACTGATATTCCAGAGGAACACAAGATTGATCTCTTCATAGGTACTTTAAAGGATAACATCCAACATGAAGTTTCCATTTTGGAACCTGATTCATCGGAGAAGGCATTCAGGTTGGCAAGAAAAATTGAATGTAAAATTATGGTGATAAGGAAGCGTACCACTCACTTCTATAAAGAAGGGAGTGTTGCTACACCTAGATTTCCACAACCTACAAGGTTGACACCACAAAACTTGGAAGAAAAAAGAGCAAAAGGGATTTTCTACAGTTGTGATAGAAAATACACTAAAGGTCATAGGTGTGTTGAGAATAAATTATTTTACATAGATTGTGAAGAGGAATAAGAAAATGAACAAGAAGAGGATATACACTAGGAACCAACCCTAGAAGAAGAAGAAATGAGTCTGACCATATCATGTACTGCATTGGCAGGAATTACCGCTCCTCAAACTCTCAAGATAGAGGGACATATCAAGAAGAAAAAAGTAATAGTGTTGATTGATTCGGGTAGTACCCATAATTTTATTCATTATAAGGTAACCAAGGAATTGAATTGTTTCCTATTCCCAACACCATAATTTCAACTGATGGTTGCAAATGGAGGAACTACAAATTTCTCTAGAAAATGCCATAATATCAAGCTAGCCATGGGGGAATATGTATTGAATAGTCCAATGATTTCCATCCCAATGGGAGGTGCTGATGTTGTACTAGGAGTACAATGGTTACAATCTTTAGGGATGGTAGCTTTTAATTTTCAAGAAATTTTCTTGAATTTTTTTTCAGAAGGAAAGGAAATCAAATTACAGGGTATCATAGGGAAACCAGGAAAGATAATAAGCTCTAATGTCATGAAAAATCTTCTAAATACAGAACAACAGGGCGTAATTGCACAATTATGCTCACTAGAAGTTCCAACATCAAAATCGTCCATTTCTCCAGATCTCTAAAAAGTCTTGGACAATCATTCCAAGGTGTTTGATACTCCCAAATGACTCCCACCTATTTTTGATCATGATCATGCTATTCATTTGATTCTAGGAAGTGTTCCTCCAAACATCAGGCTTTATAGATATCCTTATGTCCAAAAGAGCGAAATTGAACGTATGATTGCAGAAATGTTAGAGGCTGGTATAATTCAACCTAGTCAAAGTTCTTTCTCTGCTCTAGTCTTATTGGTGCACAAAAAATATGGATCATGGTGCATGTGTCCCGATTATAGGCAGCTCAATAAGCTCACTATTAAAGATAAATTTCCCATTCCTGTGTTTGATGAATTATTGGATGAATTACATGGAACAATTTATTTTACCAAGTTGGATCTTTGTTCAAGATATCATCAAATTAGAATGAAGATTGAAGATATTCGAAAAGCATCATTTCGAACTCATGATGGTCATTATGAATTTTTAGTCATGCCTTTTGGCCTTACCAATGCCCCTTCTACATTTCAAGGGTTGATGAATTCCATTTTCAAACCCTTCCTTAGAAAATTTGTGCTAGTATTTTTTGATGATATACTAATAAAAAACAATTATATGCAAAAACATACAAATTTTTCTTTGGAGTACAAGAGGTGGAATATCTGGATCATATTGTATCTCATGAGGCTGTTAAGGTAGACCGTAAAAAAATTAAATCCATTAAGGAATGGAAAGTTCCCACAACCATAAAGCAGTTGCGCGGATTTCTCAGGTTAACAGGGTATTATTGCAAGTTTGTTAAGAATTATGGGAGAATAGAAGAACCTATAAAAACACTATTGAAGAAAGATGCATTTTCATGGACTCCTGAAGAAACTAAGGCCTTTGAACATCTTAAAGAGGCAATGTTCCTAGCACTAGTCTTAGCTACATCAGACTTCACAAAAACCTTTATTGTGGAATGTGATGCCTTAGGAAATGGAATTGGTGTTGTTTTAATGCAAGAAGGAAGACCCATTGCTTTTTAAATTTGTTATATTAAAGGAAAGTATTTACAAAAGGATATTTATGAGAAGGAAATGTTGGAAATACTACATGCACTAATGAAATGGAGATCCTACCTAATGGGAAGACACTTCAATGTAAAAATTGATCATCATAGTCTTAAATTTCTTTTGGAACAAAGACTATCTTCAGAAGAGCAGCAAAAATGGGTCAAAAAGATGTTGGGTTATGACTTTGAAATTGTCTACAAAAAAGGGAAGCTAAATTTTGTTGCAGATGCACTCTCAAGAAAGGATGAATAGGTGGAAGCATTGCTTTGTGCCATTTCAATTATCCAACCAGATTGGATAATCGAAGCAAGGGATGAATGGAAGAAGGATGAAGAAGTGTGGAATCTCATTCAAAAGTTGCAGCAAGATCCTAGTACATATGATACATTTAGTTGGAAAAATGATTCCTTATGGTACAAAGATGGCTTATATATTTGCAAGAATTCCAAACTAAAACTAAATATTCTTTTGGAATTGCACGCTTCTCCTTTAGGAGGACACTCGGGATTTTTAAAACTTACCACAGGGTGAAGAAAGATTTTTTTTGGGATGGCCTTAAATATGATATTCAAAATTTTGTGGCAGAATGTTTGGTTTGCCAGCAAAATAAAGTTGAGAAAATTACGACCTCAGGTCTTCTAAAACCTTTATTCATTCCAAGTCAACGTTGGGAGGAGATTTCAATGGATTTTATCACAGGTTTACCTAATTCTGAAGGAAGGAGCATCATCATCATGGTAGTTTATAGACTTACCAAGTATGCACACTTTTGTGCATTATCTCATCCATTTAAAGCTACATGGAAACCCGAAGATTATTATAAGTGACAGAGATCCCATTTTTACAGGAAATTTTTGGACTGAATTATTTTCTTGTTTGGGTACTCAACTAGCTCAAAGCTCATCTTATCATCCTCAATCCGATGGTCAAACATAGATAGTGAATAAATGTTTGGAAGGATATTTTTATTGTTTTGTATCTTATAAGCAAGCACAATGGGTCAAGCGGTTACCTCTCGCTGAATGGTGGTATAACACTTCCTTCCATACTGTAGCAAAAATGACCCCATTTATGGCACTTTATGGATATCATCCACCATCCATCACATATTATTTAAGGGAAACTTTTAGGGTTAAAGTAGTGGAGGATCACATCGAGCATCAACAAGAAGTTCTCCAACTCTTAAAGGATAACCTAAATTTGGCACAAAATCGAATGAAACAACAGGAAGATCAACATCACAGTGAGAGAATTTTTGATGTGGGAGACTGGGTATTTTTATGGCTAAAACCATACAAACAAATGTCCCTCAAGCAAGCTAAGAAGGATAATAAATTCTTGCCAAAGTACTATGGTCCTTACAAGGTTTTGAAAAATATTGGTACTATGGCATAGAAATTGGAGATTCCTGCTTCTTCGCGAGTGCATCCAGTTTTCCATGTTTCATGCTTAAAAAAGGTTATAGGGGACAAATTTCTAGTTCAAACAATATTTCCAGAACTTTACGAGGAAGGAAAAACCATAGTCGAACCTGAAGTAGTCACAGAAAAAAGAACTCGACAACTACGAAATTGATCAATTTCAGAGTATCTCATCAAATGGAAAAACTTACCAACTGAAGATTCTACATGGGAGGATGAGAATTTTATACAAAAGCACCTGGAGCTAATGAAGCATTGAGGACAACACTTTTTTGAAGGAGAGGGGCATTTTAGGTCCCTATATTGATAGTTTAGTCCCTTATTATGTTAGTGTAGTCGCCCTTATTGTTATTGTTGTACCCCTGTAACCCCAAAATTGTTATTATTGTGCCCTTAAATTATTATTGTTAGGTCGGCTAGGATTACATTGTGGCCCCATGGACTACTATATATAGATGGAGGTTTTGGTCATTTGTATCATCTAAGAATTGTTCATTTATGTAATGTATTGGAAGTTTCCCCCTCAAAGTGGCTTATTTCTAAGGCGTTGATATCTCTTTTCTTCTATTTTTGGAGTTGGTTTCACAACATAACCAGTGTGTACTAAGATGGAGTGCAGTTGTTTCTCATTAGTATGAAATTCAAGGTTGATGATAACTATTATCCTAGCCGAGCCTACCATCAACCCTTTTTGGCATACTATATGCCCTAAAGCAATTCCAAAAGGCACACAAAATATACATTTCTTCAGGTTAAGTGACATATGGTGCTTTCTACAAGCATCAAGCATCATGCACAGGTTTGAAACATGTTTCTTTACAAATCCAAAGACTATCAAATCATCAAAATATACCTCTAATCATTTAAGCATAAATTCTTTGAACACAACCACAACCATGCGCGAGAAGACCATAGGTGCATTTTTCAATCTGAAAGGCATGACAGTGTACTTGAAAGACCCCCACACTATTGCAAAGGTGGTCTTGTAGCATTATTCAGGTGAAATTATGTTCTTATGATACCTCGAGAATCCATCACTTAATGAGTAAGCTTCTTGTCCTCCTACATTATCCAAGATTTCATCAGAAAAAAGAGTAGGGAAGGGGTCATGCACATAGGCATCATTTCAGATTGCACATATCTACAGAAATCCTTATACTCCTTTGGTCTTCTTCTCTTGAACCGCCATTGGACTTACCCAATCGGACTGTTCTACACGCTCAATGATTCCTGCAGCCACCATATTTTCTAATTCCTCCTTTACTTTCTGCTTATATTTGGGATCCAATCAGTATGGTCGTCGCTTGACAGGGCGTACATCTAGCTTCAATATGATCTTCATAACACCCAAGTCCCCTACAATTCCCTTGAGCTCAGAGAAATTTGTAGGAAATAGATCTGGATACACAGTCAGCAGCTCCAAAATATTCCCTACTGTATCATCATCCCAGTAATCCCCAAATTTGGCCAACTTGGGCTGTTCTTCTATCCCAATGTTCAATTCCGTCAATTTTAGAGGTTTAGTGAGATTTGCAATTTCTAATGTAGGCCCTACAACTGCACTCTCCCCTTTATATTATAGTATGTTAACATTTATTAGGTCATCTTCAGTATCCTATATTAACAAGTTCCTATAGTTGACAATGTCTTGCATCTGTGCATCCTAGGTCAACGCATCACATTCCTTTCAGGGTCGGGATTCATTAAAGACAAGGGAATCTATGTCATATAGGGCTTCATCCAATTTCTTGGAGCCCCCAACCAAGCCAAAGGTTGCCAGGAAATCCTCATTCATCATAGTCGAGTGTTGAGTTCCTTGGTTTAGCTCAGATTCTAGATACCATGTTGTGAGTACTGGACCCAACGAATGAATAAACCTATGAACCCACTCGTTCTAGGTATTCTCATCGCATAGCTCTATCCACATGGACAGGTGCTTGTGAAGGTCTCCCTGACCATAGAAAATCTCAGTTGGTGTGGTATATGGAGGTTCAAAGAACAGTTTCTTCATTTTTCTACATTCCTTCCAGTCGTGGAAAGCTCCCTTCTGCATCTCCCACCAACGTGTTGGGGTTGCGTGCATAACCAAGTAAAGTGCCAAAAGTCTTTGTTCCTTTGGGAAGACCTTTTCCAATTCATCCATAAATACTTTGACACTACCATAACCATCAAAATACGGTAGTTCTCTTACCTCTGAGGAGATGCACTGGAAGTTCTTCATGATCTTCAGGTAGTGCAATGCAGATACATCGTGCAACCAGTTCTTCTAGTTCTCCATCTGGCCATTGGATTCAAAGAAACACGAAATATCCTTCTCTCAATTCAACATTCCATCAGCTATAGCGTTCATCCAATATTTGTCCCACACATTCATCTTGTAAATATGGTCGACATCATCCCCATCACGTACTAGTTCTATATATCATTCCACTTATACTGGATCCAGTGGGACAATCACTCACATACCATCATTCTAGAAGATCATGCTTCTACGCTTAAGGTTGATGATGCTTCCCATATCAATGGCCCAGTCCTATCCCAACAGTGTAGGTTTGGGGTTTGCATCATCCACAATTTATATTACTTGGAAATCCATGCATATCTTTACTCGAGCAATATCTACCACGACTTGTGGAAATCATCCAAGTGGAATGATATTTTTCTAATTAGCCATGAATAATTGAATGGTGAACCATTCCAACTTTGGTTCTCCCATCTTCTGCCAGGTCTACTTAGGTAAGACATTTTCACGAGACCCCAGATCCAGGATGACTTGATCCATCTCATACTCTCCAGACTGCACAGTCATGTGCATCTCCTAAGCAGTTCTCTTCCTAAGATTATAAATATTGTTCATGGTCTTAGTATTCATTTGAGGTATTTATTTTTTTGCACAACTATCTATCAGGGCTCGAAGATTATTTACCGCCTTTTGATTGTGAGGTAGCTTAATGCAGGGTTGTAGGAATGGTTTGAATTCATCATAAGATGTTGGTTCCATGATATATGCAACAACAAAATCCTTCCCGGCCTCAATGAAACTTGCTTTTTCTTTCTGTAGGTTAAGTCCTTACTTTTTATTAGGCTCCTTTCTAATTAGTGGCTCTGCATCAACATTTTCCTCATTTCCTTTGGTGGTAAGACCACTACATGTAATTACATTACACTTGGACCATTGTCACATGATTCAGATTTAACCATTTGTATGTTTTGCGTAGGCATCTATTGCTTTTCCTACATTTTAGCTATTAACAAAAGACAATATTCAATTACATGATCAAATTTTCTACAGTGACTGCAGGATTTTCGATCAAGTTTCGGGAAATCACACACATAATGTCGAGCATCTCCACATTTATAGAAAATTAATTTCCCTCTTCCTCGACCCGCGCCTCCACCTCTCCCCCCTCCCCTTCCTCTTACTGGGGATCCTCCCCATCTAGAGGGAGATGCTGATGAGAAATGGTCAGCCTGTACTCTGTAAAGGTTTGCATTTTCTATCATTAGGTCAAGCATTCGAAATTGGTGCTCATCATGATCAACTAAAGAGAAAAATATTCACCAATTTTGCTTTAGTTTTGGCACATATGCTTCTAACCACAGGAAATGTTCTCTATTGTGTCGTCCAGCCACCCTACAATCAGTGCACCATAGTGTGGGGGTAGTAGTCCCAAAAACATCCCTCGGGCATAGTGGATTTGGTCCACCATCTTGCAGGTAATCTGAAAATAGAGGGCACTGATGTTTTTTGTGGCCAACACCCTTGTAGCGTATGCACCGGACATCTGGGCCACCTTCTTTACCTTGATCTCTGCATAAATTTTTAATTTCTAACTCAATAACTTCCAATTGGCTTTGAATTTGAAGAAATCCAAATTGAGCATCCTCTCTTGGCGTAACTTATAACTTCATAGAAATTTCTAGGGCTTTAGCCTAAGAATCAATCTTGTGCTGACCCATAGTTTTGTCCATATGTGGCAAGAGCATGGAAATGAACCATTACTTATGCTACTTATCATCTTAAAAAAATCCTCCATAGTTGATGGTTTACTTCAGTCATTGAGATTCCCAAACAGATTCCTTTTCCCCTTGCTTGAAATCTTTAAGTTCTATTATGCACTAAAAATATGACTTTGGCTTCCAGAACTGCTACTTCAGAGCATCCTTAATCTCGTGAAAAGTAGGATCTAGGTTTTGAGAAATGTATCCCATGAACCAATCTAAAACATGACCTTCAAAAGCCATAGCCAACGACGCTCTCTTGATAACATCAGTATTAACATTTTGTATAGTCCACACCACATTATCTACGAACCAAAATCAGTCAAATCCTCATCCCCCGTACCCTTAAAGGTCATTAGCTTCATATGCGTGTGTTGGGTGTAGGAATGACGCTTAAGTAAACTCCTCAGCACTTAATTTGTCAACCCGGGGGATTGGTAAACTTAGAGATGAAGCACAGGAAATGCCAGAGATGGTATGAATATTCCTAATGTAAATTCGTACTTTCTTTAAAGGAAATATTGTAGAATAAAATAAAAAGAGAAGAAGGCAACTTGAACCATCAAAAATAATCTAAGACTGGAACGAGGAAATATGCATTTGCAAGAGATAATTAAAGCTAAAAGGCAATCAATCCCACTAATGGTTATTTAATCTACTGAGTGTGTGTTTTCCCTTAGTAGAGACACTTTAGTAGTCTCGTTAGATGGGCCCTTAAACCTGCTTCCTTAGAGATTTCCTTCTCATATTAATCTGTCCTGCACTAGTTTAGGATCAGAGATTTATGTAGAAAGTATAAATAGTGTCTTTACTGAAGGCTTTTTTTTACTTCATGTAAGGGCTCAAACTTTTCAAGGTTCAGAGCACTCAGATATTGTGGCAAGAAACTGGCTCTTGCACCAGATCAAAGCTTCCTGCACTTAGCATTTAATACTTAAAATGAGTGTTCAATTATTGAAAGTGCTAGTTTTCTATTGAATCAAATTTCACACATAAAAGTAATGTTTCTGATCTTAAAAAAATGCAGAAATAAAGAAAAAATCATTTATCCTGTCATAAGAATTTAAAGAGAGAAAGAAGATTGCAGAAAGTAGATTTAGAAAACTTGCTGCATCACACCAATGTGCACTGGTGCAGGTTCATTTCTCCTGCTTGGACCAGGCGGAAAAACCAATTAAACAGAATTGAAGGAAAAGAAAATATCTCACCAACGTGAACTGGTGTAGGTTTGTTTCTCCTACTTGTACCAGGTGGATGAAAACCAATCTGAAATCAAGTGCAGGAAAGTAAGTTGCAAGGAAAGAAAATGTATCTACTTCACTCAACTGATCCATTTTCACTCAAACAGGATTACATGTGCTAAAATTTAAATCACACTTTCATAATATAAACACAAATTACAAGAAGTAAACAATGGGGTAAACGTGCTGGGTTGTCTGGGCCCTAGCCAACCAGTGCGTTTCTCTTTTAAATTAAAACGCTTCTCAGCAAATTAGTCGATTCATCAACTTAAAGATAGAAACTCAATTTCTGAAACATGAGGTAGAGCTCCCTTTTTATTAATTCATTGAGTCGAATACATGCGTTAATACAATGTCCAACACATATTCGAGCGATAACAAAACAACATGTTACCGCCTATCAAACTTCGTTCTAAAAAATCTGCTCAAAAAATTCTCCTCATAGTCCTATTTACCTTTTACATTATCTAGGCCCTTGGCCAAAGGCCAAAATAGGTCCTTTAACTGATTACATAAAAAAATGCAGAATTTAGTTCTGCCCTTCAAAATAAGACGGTTTTGCAAAACTGGCCGTAGCTAACTAGCTTTTGCCCTTCACGGATGGGTCTCGGCTGCCTTTGAATCATTCGTTGTCGTGGCTGAAGCGGCTCAAGATGAGGCGGTGATCAAGGATGTTTGGATCTGACGTGAAGATCTGTTGTGCTGGAAATGGTACAAGATTCGGTCCTTCACTAAGATCAGCAGTCACGATAAGCACTCTAACTATCAAATAACCATTAGAGATATCGATAGGTTACAAAAATGATTTAAAAGTAAGAAATCATGTAATAAATATTTAATTAATGCTAAATTGAATTAAAACATGAAGAATAAAGGTTTATGTGAAATATGTCACCGTGCTTGGACTGGTGCAAGATGAGGGTGCATAAAGGAGGTGAAATAGAGGTAAATGGTTATGATTTAGGCAAGGGAAAATGGTAAAAGGAGAGAAAATTATGGGGCTAACAGCCTCCCATCCATAAGATGTTGTGTTTCCTCACACAACTCTTTAAATATGCAAAAAAACCTTCAAAAATTTGAGCGTTCTAGCTCACTCCTACTTTCGCATACTATCATCAGTCTGCAATGTTTCAGACTTCTTCTTTTTTTTGTTCTTCAATTTATTCGTCACCTTTTTAAGTCGTCTAAAACATTGCGAAGCATGGTACTTCCACACCCTGACTTCTCATTTCTTTTTCTGGATCTCTGTCACGAATTATTCTTTATTCTGTTCTTTTTCCTCCTGCATTTTAGCTATGAGCTACTCTAAGTTCTGCACTTGAAGCTCTAGCTCGACTATCCGAGCAGCAGGAGCTATTGAGTCTTCTTGATTTTCTGTCCTGACAGGGGCTGTATTTTCTTCAGGGATCTCAGTATCCCTCATGAATTTAGTAAATACTTATTCCTCTTCCAGTTCTTCTTCTTCTTCTTTCTCTTCCAGTTCTTCTTCTTCTTGTACTTCTTCTGGTTCTTCTTCTTGCACTTCTTATGGTTCTTCTTCTTCTTTCTCTTCCGATTCTTCTTCTTCTTGCACTTCTTCTTGCACTTCTTCTGGTTCTTCTTCTTCTTCTTTCTCTTCCGATTCTTCTTCTTCTTGCACTTCTTCTGGTTCTTCTTCTTCTTCTTTCTCTTCCAGTTCTTCTTCTTCTTACACTAGTTCTTCTTGCATTGGTGTAGGAGGGGATTCAACGTTCTGTGTGGACTATGGTTCTGGACTAGGTTCTTCATTATTTTTCCGGCCCTTAATAAAATTAGTTAATAGAGTTTCATCTTCAACTTCCACAGATTTTGCTGCGTCCGCAAGGAATGACAACAAATCGTCTTCTTTGGGGGTCTGTTCATGTAATGGTGGCGTTGGAAGAGTTTCTTCAACAGGTGTGCCCGCTGTCTTCATTTTCTTTGGAGATGGGCCTTTTTCTTCTGTTGATTTCCTGGGTCGTTTCCTTTTATTACTAGTGCAAGAAGGACTTATTTTTACACTCGGACCCTCGCTTGTGCCGGCGAGGGTCTTTGTTTACTTTTCAGCAGCTGTATTCTTTCCCGCAGATGGATTTTTATCTAGCTGCTTCAACAACGCCCTCCAGGTCATGCCCTTAATTTCCAATTATTTCTAGACCAATATTTTGATTAGGTCGTGGTGACATAATTTCTTATCGGCCTGGTATGCCTATGCACCCTGCACACTCTTAGCCATCTTTTCCAAACTTTTAAGAAAAAAATAACTGAAATCCATCCTCCACCGTACGTGTTGGCCAGGTTCAAAGTGTTGCAACATTCTGAAATGATACACAAAGGTGAGGGAGTACCTTCGCTCACAAGTCATGATTTCTAGATGTTGTGTAACCAACTCCAAAAATAGAAGAAAAAAGATATCAACACCTTAGAAATAAGCCACTTCGAGGGGGAAACCTCCAATACATTACATGAATGAACAATTCTTGGATGATACAAATGAAAAAAACCTCCTTCTATATATAGGAGTCCATTGGGGCACAATGTAATCCTAGCCGACCTAACAATAATAATTTAAGGGCACAATAATAACAATATGGGGGTTACAGGGGTACAATAATAATAATAATAATGGGGGCTACACTAACATAATAAGGGGCTATACTATTAATATAGGGACTTAACATGCCCCTCTCCTTCAAACAAGTGTTGTCCTCAACGCTTGATTATTTCTTGATGCTTCTGTATAAAATTCTCATCCTCCCATGTGAAATATTCTATAGGAAAGTTCTTCCACTTGCTGATATACTCTGAAATTGATCATACTTGTTGAGTTCTTGTTTCTATTACTGCTTCATAACTTCTTTCAATGTCATGTTGATCTTCCTGTTGTTTCATTAGATTCTGCACCAAAGTTGGGTTATCCTTTCAGAGTTGGAGAACTTGTTGTTGATGCTCGATGTGATCTTCCATTAATTTATCATCCATATTTTCTATTATTTGATCCTTCAAACCATCCAACTTAGCCTCCATTTATGCTTTTAAACCATCTATTTCATCTTCAATTTCTCTTCGTAAGATTGAAACTTGTTGCACTTGGTACCGTAATTTTGATATCTCATACTGCAACTCTTCCTCTTCATGCGTCATAGTATAGCTTTTTGAGGGATTAATGGGTATGGAATTATTTTTTGGAGGCATTATAGAACCCAATACTGATAAAAATTCTAAAATATGCACTTGGAATCACTTCAATTTCTTTTTCAAACAAACGTTATGCAATTTTAAAAACCAGATACACACCTTTTACTTGCTTTTGAGGAGCTCGATATTGAAATTGTATTATCTTTGTGATTACGGCTCTTCTATATCTAAAATTTAGCACTGAAGTAGCCCTATGAATTCTCTTTTGAATGCCACAGGTCTGACCTGATTTGGATTCTCCAAGACAAAGTTGTGTCCAATCTCCCACAATGACCTAATTATGGACTGGTTCAGTAGAGCGAACTTGTACGACTTGCCACGTGTCACTGTTTCATCCTTTGTCTCTGAAATTGATAGCCAATAAACTAAAGTTTGTGTACTTGTGACCACTTTTTATGGCACTCCAATCCGATGCCCAGAGAGAGAGTTATTGAACTTTTCCCACGATCACCTCTTTGAGATGAAATTCAGGAGCCTGAAAAAGCACTACCTTCCACAGATCATATCTCCAAAAATATTGCGAACCAAGATCTGAAATTTTTTGACGCCTTTCCTCAGGATTTCAGCTTCACACCATATGAATTTCAGATCTTTACCCTTCATAGAAAACGTGCAGAGAAAATTCCACGATGACCCGTTTTAGAGCCCGAAAAAGACCCACTCATTGCATCATATCTCCAAAAATATTGCGAACCAAGCTCGAAATTTTTAGACGATATTCTCAGATTTCTATTTCACACCCAAAATATTTCAATTTTTCCTATTAAACTTCGTAGAAAAAACGTTATAGCGAAAATTCCACGATGACCCGTTTGGAGTACCAAAACCCTAGAATCCAAAGCTCGATAACAAATGGTGTAACCAACTCCAAAAATAGAAGAAAATAGATATAAACACCTTAGAAATAAGCCACTTCGAGGGGGCAACCTCCAATACATTACATGAATGAACAATTCTTGGATGATACAAATGAACAAAACCTCCCTCTATATATAGGAGTCCATGGGGCCACAATATAATCCTAGTGGGGCCACAATGTAATCCTAGCCGACCTAACAATAATAATTTAAGGGCACAATAATAAAAATATGGGGGTTACAGGGGTACAATAATAACAATAAGGGGGGCTACATTAACATAATAAGGGGCTACACTATTAATATAGGGACTTAACACTAGAGGATAAAAAGGAGGTCCCGTTGCTGTCCCAACAGGGCTCTGCGTGGAACTCCTTTCTTCTAGTCTACCTTCATGTCCTTATCAACGAAAAAATGCTGCCAACACTTCCTCTCGATCTTCAGATTTTTAAATTACTTCACACCATTGTTTTACAAGCCCGTCGCTGCTACTATCGATTTTTCCGTGAATTTAAATTTCAGGGGCCCAATCTTTACACAACCATTTTTAAAACTATTTGAAAATTGTAGGGCCACTTCACTGTTGTTCCCGTCAAATTTCTGCAAAAACAGAAGAAAGCCTGAGTCTCGCAATAGTGCAAGACTATTGCGAGACTTAGCGGTTTGTTCTACCTCACTGAGGACGAAGGTTCACATCGAACAGGCGAAATCTCTGCTTAGCAATTATGAACAACCCAAAAATTGCATGCAATACTAGAAAATTTGGCTCTTTATAGATAGGGATCCAACTGTCCACCATCCATTTTGTCTTATCACCGATCCACTCCACCAAAATAGTCGTGGATGCACGACATGTTTAGAATCGTGCGGGATTGGTACTTGCAGTGGCGTTTTTAACGGCTAAGTGAGGTAATCATTATAAGCGAAGGACATTTAGGATCACGGTAGAAAGGGTAATTATATCCAAGCAACAGTTAAACATTTTCGCACTCCTTCATAATTCAAAAAAAGAACTTTAGCATTTATTAAAAAATGATCATGATTCTTAAATAAAAACACCTTGTACTTTAAATAATTTTCTCCTAGTTAATATGATAGCACAAGTACTCCTTAAATAAGTGAAAAAGCTTCTTGTAAATTTTCATGATGACAATTTTTCTATGACATATACTTATGAAATTGTACTCTGCTTCTGTCAAGGTGCATGCTTGCACCAATCTGTTTGCACCACTTATTGTGTTGTTCAACTGGTACCATTCTTCTTGTATTATTATTATATAGGATGATATGCTTGCACTAGTGCAAGCATATTGTCTGAAAAAAGAATAGAGAATTTAAGTAAAATATAGGCTGGACATCTAACATAGCTTCCTCAACTGATACTGGAAATTTGCTTCGCCCTTTCTTGATACTTCAGAGCATATTTTTTCTCTTTGTGTATGAGATTCTGCAATCAATTCATGAGGGAACAAAGAAGTGGGAAAGGGGAAAATTTCAGAATGGGAAGGAGTTTTGTTACAGGGATTCAAGGAATCGTACCAAAGAGGGGATAAACAGAAGTGGGTAAATTGGGATTTTTACGAAACGGGTAGGGAAAATTCAGAAGAATGTGGGAAGGTTAATCATTCTGGGATTTAAAGAAGAAAATTGAGGGAATATTATAAAATGGGATATGAAGAAAGGCATAAAAATTTCTAGAAGTTCTTCCTGCACTGGTGCAAGAAAAAAATAACTGCAGCGAGAATTAAGTGTTACTTGAATAAAAATATCCATGCTAATTACCCCAATGTACAAAGGTCTGTTGAACCTGATTTTACTCGGTGGTTGCTAGCATATCTAAAGATCAAGCAACATTCTCTTTTTATTAGAAACTTTTGATCTTCCTACCAACAATCTGGTTTTCAGGTTGACCCTTCTGCAATCATGTCAGCGAACTGATTTTCACAATTACAGGAAAATATTTTTTCTTTACTTTTTTTATCAAATATTTTTTCTTTTTTTTCTTTAAGAAGAATAAGACTTCATGTTTTCAGAAGGTTGGTATTTCCATTTACCACTACCGTCCCAAATTGCTGTTGGACTTGCTGTGTAAAATCTTTCTTGGCAAGAGGCTGAAAATACTTCTTTAATCTATGTCCATTTACCAAGAATAATGAATTTCATCCATCAATAGTTTTGACTTCTACTGCTCCATTCTCGAATACTTGGATCACTTCATAAGGTTCCATCCAACGTGTATGGAACTTCCCTTTAAAAATTTTAAATCTAGAGTCATAAAGGGGTACCCAATCAGCTGGTTGGAACTGCTTTTTCTGAATAGTCTTTTCATGCCATCTTTTTCGTTGCTGCTGAATTAGGATGTTCTACCGAACAACATCTCTACAAAATTCATCTAACTCATTTAATTGGAGAAGAGCCGTTGTTGTGCCTCAAAGAGATCTAGTCCTAACTATACCGTAGTTCTGAAAGTTTTGATCTGGAACTCAATTGGTAACAAAACCTGTTTGCCATATACCAGCTCATATGGTTTATGTCCCGTGCTATTTCTCCAAGTGGTTTTGTATGCCCACAAAGCTTTTGGTAATCTTTCAGCCTAGTATTTCCGATGCATGTTGAATATCTTTGTAAGAATGGACTCGATCACTTTGTTTATAGATTCCACCTGGACATTTTCTTGCAGGTGATATGGCATGGATTTCCTGTGCTGGATCTTGTATTGCTCCATCACACCATGTACCAGATTAAGAGTGAATTGTGTACCATTTTCAAAAACAATTTCTCTAGGCACACCAAATCTAGTAAATATTTCAGTAAAAATAAAATCAACAATAACTTTTTATGTAGCAAAAGAAACAACTTTAGCTTCTACCCATTTTGTAAAGAAATCTGTACAAACCAAAATATGCTTTTTACTTAAGGATGTTGGATTTATTGGCCCTATAAAATATATAGCCCATTTTTCAAATGGTTCAATCATAACTTGGGGGCATAAAGGAATTTCATTGGGTAGATTAGGCTGGCCCATTCGTTGATAGCTATCATATCGCCTGACATACTGTTTGGCATCCTTAAACAAGGAAGACCAAAAGTAACCAGCACGTAATACTTTATATGCAGTTTCCTTATCAGTGAAGTGGCCTCCACAAGGTTCATCATGAGTAGATTTCAATATGTCAAACACTTCCTCCTCTCTTACACATCTACGGATAATCAGATCTGGACCAGTGTAAAAGAGATCTCCTTGAATCTAAGAATATGCATCACTTTTCTTAATAGTATTCCGCTTTTCATGAGCGAACAAGTGAGGTGGTGTTTTTCCAGTGACCAAATAATTAGCAATGTCAGCAAACCATAGAGAATCTGTTGACATAGAAAAAATATGTTCATTTGAAAAATCATCATTAACAGGAGTTACTTCACCATGATTATCTAATCTAGAAATAAAATCTTCTACAACATTAGATTTCCCTAGTCTATCAACAACAGTTACATTAAACTCCTTCAACAATAGAAACCACCTAGTCACTCTACCACTTGTCAATGGTTTTTTCATCAAATATTTAATCACGGAATGATCTGTATGTAAAAATACGTCATATCCTATAATATAGTCCCTGAACTTATTAATTGCAAAAATCACAGCTAAAAACTCTTTCTCTGTAACTGTATAATTCAATTCAGCGAAAGAAAAATTCTTACTAATATAATAAACAGCATAGGATTTCTTATTTTCCTCTTTTCCTAAAGCTGCGTCAATAGCCAAATCTGAAGCATCAGAGGAAATGTGAAAAGGCAGGGACCAGTTAGGACCTCACAAAATTGGTGCCTACACCAAATTTTCCTTCAATGTTTCAAAAGACTATTGGCAAGCTGTGGACCAAGAAAATTCACTATCCTTACCTAGAAGTCGGAAAAGAGGAGCATCTATCTTTGAAAAAATTTCAATGAATCTTCTATAGTAACCAGCATGTCCTAAAAAAACTCTTACTTCCCCTTGAGTTTTGGGTGCAGGAAGATGTAGAATGATTTCAATTTTTGCCATATCAACCTGGATACCTTTGTCGGAAATCAAATGGCCAAGTACCACTCCCGCTTTGCACATTAATCTACATTACTTATCACTCAAATCAAGATGGGCTTCTTGACAACGAAAAATTACTTTCTCTAGATTTTTGAGAGCTTCCTGAAAAGAATCACCAAACACAGAAAAGTCATCCGTATAAATTTCTACAAATTCTAGATTAGAAAAAATGGCCAGGACTACCCTTTGAAAGGTAGTCGGGGCATTACGTAAACCAAAGGGAAGCACTAATAAGAAAATGTCCCCCATGGACATGTAAAATTAGTTTTATCCTGATATTTAGGTGCAATGTGTATCTGGTTATAACCACTGAAGCCATCGAAAAAGGAGAAATATTTATTTCTTGCAAGGGTGTCAAGCACCTGATCAATGAGAGGGAGAGGGAAGTAATCTTTAAGAGTGGCTTTATTCAATTATCGGTAATCAATACAAATACACCATCTTCCATATTTCTTAGGTACCGGTACTAATGGAGTGACCCACCGACTATCGCCTTTTGGGTTGTCGGACAGGTTGGTTTCCTTCCTGAATGTAGATATGATGTGTACAAGTTTCAGGAGGGATACCCTTCATATCTTCATAGCCCCAAGAAAAGGCACTAAGATGGTTTTGCAACAAATTCACAAGCTGCTCCTACTAATATGAGTCCAAATCTGAACTGATATGGAAGGGTTTACCAGGGCTAATCTCAAAAAGAGTAGTATCAGGCTCAGGAGTAATTAAGGGAGTGGTAAAATGCAATGGTAGAGAAGAATGAGAACCATTATTTTCTTGAAAATATAGGCTGAAAATTTGGCTCAAAGGCTCAAAATTAGGCATAGTGTCTAGATTATTCAGAAAATATTGAATCTCATCTTCCTGTGAAGATCCAGTATAATGATGGATAAGGGAAATAGACTAAGTCTCCTCATCATTGCTTTGATCCAACCATAAAGTATCTCGAAGGTCCTGAATGGATTTGGCAGGGGGGTATAAGGTAAATTTCTTCCTAGAATCTCCGTGTGAAATATACATATCACCAGAATGACATCCAATATATGCATTAGCTGTAGCAAGCTATGGTCCACCCAAGATCAAGGGATGTCCTCTTACTAGGTTCTTTGGCTAAAGCACAGTGAAATCAGCAGGATATTCCCAAGAATATAATGAGATGATCACATCGTCCAATACTCCTTCTGGCTTCATTTTAGATCTATCTGCTAATTCAAGCACAGTGGGAGCATGGCAAAGATGAGATAACCGAATTTGATCCATGGTTTGTTGATTCATGACATTAATGGCTGCCCCCAGGTCTATAAGAACATTAGAGACAAGGACATTAGCAATATGTACTGAGACAACAGGGTTTCCGGGATCAGTATATTTTTCCATAGACACACATCCTGTCATCAACTCTGCTACCCTATCAACAAATTGAAGTGTTCGGGGTTCTAATCTCTTCCTATCGGGTTTCTTGAGACAGATTTCCTTAATAATCTTGGTACAAATGGGGATCTCTTTGATGGCTTGAAGCAAAGCTATCTTAATGAAAAGATTCTAAAGCTCAGATGCCAAACTAGTCTCAGAAATAGGCTCACTCCTTTCCAATACTAGCCTCTCTGGGAAAAGAGGCTGGGTGGAAGAAGATGGCAAGGATTTAGAGGGTAAGGGCTGCATAGTGACAACTTCCAGAGAATGGTTAAGAGTTTCCTCTTCTCCTTTCTCTTCAACAATCACCATATGTTGCTTCTGATTTTCTGATGTTACAGTCCTTCCCGATCTTAATTGAATATCATGAACCCCAACTGGAATAGATTGGTATTCGAATGATAAAGGCAGGTTTATTACATAGATAATTTTCACTGCTTTATTATTATTAGGATTGGGCATAGGTTGAGTAGGCAACTAAGGAGGTTGAAAGGGTGGAGGTAAAGGCAATGGTGGAGTGGACTGACTCAGAAGTTGAGGCATTGAATAAGGTGCATGTGTAGATGTATATGATTGCATAGGTGGCTGGTAGGAATATGGAGAATGAGTTGGCCCTCTCCAACCTTGATGCAATGGTTGTGAAGGTTTCCCATGCTGATATTGATTCCCATACTGCCACTGCTGATGAGAGTTAGGATAAGAATATGCATGTGAATTATAACTGAAATAGTGTGGAGAAAATTCAAAAGCCATACCTGTACCTACTTGAGGCCAATTCCTTCTTGCTCCCATAACATTCAAGTATTGAGCTTCAGGCTGTCCCCCTGTAAATACAGCTTTAAGTCCTGGTATAGAGGGACATTTTTCTGTGATATGGTCCTCTACACAAATAACACACTTATTAGTTTCTTTCAAATTAAGAGGACACTCTTTAGGAGGATGCTTGTCTCTACATTTAGGATTGAAAATACATAATGACTCTTGTTCCTTCATGAGTTTTTGCTGGAATTTTAAGGAGTCTAAATGTTTTCTAACAATGCTCATTATATAAATTTTCATGTCTTCCATTTTATTTTCTAGTCCAATAATCACAGCATCAATAGATTCAGTTTTTCTATTTCTATTTCGAGTTCCTCTACCGGATCTATAGTGGTTTCTTGAAAATTTCCTGCATAATTCACAAATTTGATCAAAATTTTGGTGAGAAATATCACCTTGTCCTAACAGATTCAAATTATTTCTAGCATTATCAGTAAGTCCTCTTAAGAACAAGGTTATAATAGTGTTGGGATCAAGCTTAATTTTTTACCTTTGTAAAATATACAGAAATCTTTCGAAATAATCTTCAAGCATTTCATCATCATCTTGTATGATTCTAAAAATTTCATCCTGCATGTCCCGAGTTTTGAAATATTCTTGATATTTAGACAAAAACACTCTCTTCATCTGATCCCAAGAGGTTATAGTGTTTCCTCCTAACCCCATAAACCAGCTTAGAGCTGAGTCCTTTAGGGTAATAGGAAATAATCTTAACTTCTGAGCCTCAGTTGCATAATCATAACTTCTACATAGAATATCAAACTCAAATAGAAAAGAGTCAAGATCTTGATGAACTTTACCATGGACATGAGGAAAATTTGATGGTGGAATATTCTTCATTTGCGACACAGTATCAAGATCCACAATTGGAAACACAAAAGTGGATTGTTCTTCACTTACCTGGTTGTTACCAGTCCCTTCCAAATGATCTTCTTGGTCCACCATTTTTCCCCTTTTACTTATACCACTCTCCACAGGCTGATCCACACCTGAGCTGTTATCACCAGAATCCAAGTGGATCATTCCTGCATGATGGGTTTGAATTGGATTTGGCTTCCTGCTGATAGAAGGAGACCCAATATGAAAATTGTTTTCATAATTCTTTTGGCCTTTAGTGGGCTTTGAACCCTTACCTTTTCTAGGCATTCATTTCAAAATGAAAAAAGAAAGAAAAAATAACAGATAACTTCTACAAAATGCTGCCAAAAATCAATCAACACCAGTAAAATTCCTTCAAAGAAAAAACACTACAAAAATAAAGAAAAATTACTCTATTGTATAATCAAAAAATTCTTACCAAATCAAATCGCCTCCCCGACAACGGAGCCAAAATGTTGGGTGCAGGAATTACACTTAAGCAAACTCCTCAACACTTAATTTCTCAACCTGGGGGATTTTTAAACTTAGAGACAAAGCACAGGAAATGCGAGAGATGGTATGAATATTCCTAATGTAAATCCTTACTTTCTTTAAAGGAAATATTGTAGAATAAAATCAAAAGAGAAGAAGGCAACTTGAGCCATAAAAAATAATCTAAGACTGGAACGAGGAAATACATTTGCAAGAGAGAATTAAATATAAAAGGAAAACACTCCCACTAATTGTTGTTTAATCTACTGAGTGTGTGTTTTCCCTTAGCAGAGACACTTTAGCAGTCTCGTTAGATGGGCCCTTAAACCTTCTTCCTTAGATATTTCCTTCTCGTATTAATCTGTCCTGCACTAGTGCTTTCACTAGTGCAGAATCATAGATTTATGTAGAAGGTATCAATAGTGTGTTTACTAAAGGATTTTTTTTTACTTCATGCAAGGGTTTAACTTTTCAAGGTTCAGAGCACTCAGATCTTATGGCAAGAAACTGGTTCTTGCACTGGATCAGATCTTCCTACACTTAGCATTTAATCCTTAAAATGAGTGTTCAATTATTGCGATTGCTAGTTTTCTATCGAATCAAATTGCACACATAAAAGTGAATGTTTCTGATCTTAACAAAATTTAGAAATAAAGAAATAATAATTAATCCTATCATAAGCATTTAAAGAGAGAAATAATATTGGGGAAAGTAGATTAAGAAAACTTGCTGCATCGCACCAATGTGCACTGGTGCAGGTTCATTTCTCCTGCTTGGACCAGGCGGAAAAAATAATTAAACAGAATTGCAGGAAAAGAAAATATCTCACCAATGTGCACTGGTGTAGGTTTTTTTCTCCTTCTTGTACCAGGCGGATGAAAACCAATCTGAAATCAAGTGCGAGAAAGTAAGTTGCAAGGAAAGAAAATGTATCTACTTCACACAACGGATCTATTTTCTCTCAGACAGGAATACATGTGCTGAAAGTTAAATCACACTTTCATACTATAAACAAAAATTACAAGAAACAGAAAATGGGCTAAATGTGCTGGGTTGGCTGGGCCCTAGCCAACCAACGCGTTTCCCTTTTAAGTTAAAACGATGCTAAGAAAATTAGTCGATTCATCATCTTAAAGATAGAAACTCAATTTCTGAAACATGAGGCGGAGCTCCCTTTTTATTAATTCGTTGAGGTGAATACATGCATTAATATAATGTCTAGCCTAGATTCGGGTGATAACAAAACAACCTATTACTGCCTATCAAACTTTGTTCGAAAAACTCTGCTCAAAAAATTCTCCTCCTAGTCCTATTTACATTTGACATTATATAGGCCCTTGGCTGAAGGCCAAGATATGTCCTTTAACTAATTACATAACAAAATGCAGAATTTAGTTTCGGCCTTCAAAATAAGACGGTTTTGCAAAACTGGCCGTAGCTAACTAGCTTTCGCCCTTCAAAGGATTGGTCTCAGCTGCCTTTGAATCATTTGCTATCGTGGCTGAAGCGGCTCAGGTCGAGGTGGTGATCGAGGAGGTTCGGATCTGCCGCGAAGATCTGTTTTGCTGGCAATGGTACAAGATCTGGTCTTGCACTAAGATCAATGGTCACAATAATCACTCTAACTATCAAATATCTATTGGAGATATTGATAAGTTACAACAGTGATTTAAAAGTAAGAAATCATGTAATAAATATTTCATTAATGCTAAATTGAATTAAAACATGAAGAATAAAGTTTTATATGAAATATGTCACCATGCTTGGACTGATGTAAGATGAGGGTGCATAAAGGAGGTGAAACAGAAGTAAATGGTTATGATTTAGGAAGGGGAAAATGGTAAAAAGAGAGCAAATTAGGGGGCTAAAAGTGTGGCCATATCTTACGCAGGTGGGGGTGGTGGCAGGGTAGGAGATGTCTTACCCCTGCGCAATTTTGATGGTCGTGTAGTGGGAGGGCTACCTTCACTGTGCATAGCCTTGCTACCTTCTATATTAGGTGAGTTTCTCAGAGGGATCTATAGAGATCTGTCCCCTCTCTGATTGATATGATACTATTTTCCGCTATGCGTAGTGATCTCGATATTATTAGGGGTGATTTACTCGATGTGACTACACAAAATACCCTTTCAAACAATAGCATCTGAATTAGAAGAGTCAAAGTTTGTCAGAATTTACCCCTTAACCCCTTGAAAAATATCCTTTCAGATTCATAATACAACACAAACTGAACTACTACAAATTCTGTCACAAACCCACCGATGATGCTGTCAACCCAGTGATATACTATCCAGGTAATGGAATTATTAGTATTTTTCAACTGTTGGATCAATTCAGGGGTCCACTACGTGACCTCATCATCCTTGCAATAGGTTTGGAATTTTGCTAATCTTGACAACCACTCCTACAACTCGTACACAAAGGTCACGATGAATATCTCATGCACCTCTGTGAAAATATACTTGTTCTTCCACTCTTCAATAGACAACTTCTTACTTTTGTTTTCTCTTAGAGAAAATTCATGAATCTATTTTTCAAACTAGTCCTCTAACTTAGGCTTTAATGGCTGCCACTGACCTTTTCACATCGCCCAACCTCTCTGAAAATGATACTGGTCCCGGCAACGAAACAATTTTTTGGCTTGATGGGTCCTGAACCAAGTTTGAAGTTGAGATTAACCAACAAAACCCTCTTACTACTGGTCCTTTCGGCAGTGACCTACTTGTGCAAGTCAAAGTCTCACCTGAAGGAGTATCGGGGGTGCTTGAACTAGGTTTCCATACCCTGAGAGAGATTTAAATGATGTGGGTGCCCTTAGATCTACAAAAATCATGAATAGAACTCCACAAGAGAAGCCCTAACCAGGAAACCCTTAATAGACATATTTAGGTCAATTATGCATAATATCTTATGTGCAAGTTATAGCAGAGTCTATAATCCATGTAATAGCTCTTAACAGATAGTATTAGAACCCAATAACTCTAGATCCATTTAATAACCATCTATCTAAGCCAGAAGCGGTTGTGCAATCGATCTAAACACAGTTAACAAAGGAATCTCAAATAATATGAAGAAACAATCATAAAGTAAGTAATAGATGCATTTCAAACTCAGATATCAGCAACAACAATTCTTTGTTCATAAACAATTCAAATCTTGCTTACACAACCTTTAGTTCACCCGCACACACAGCCAGTGGGGTCCGCACACAACAGGACTAAGGTCTCCACACACACAGTTAGTAGGAGCCTTTTACGTAGAAAAATCTACACAAAATATCAAAACACAATCATATCTAGCTTTAATCATTCACCTATTATCCAAAACTGACTTATCCAACTCAATTTAGACTCCTATTTATACTTTTAGCCTGCGCTCTTCTAAGGTCTGCAAACCGTGGTTTTCAATATGCATTTACCCATTACAATCCATGAGGGGCTTTGAAATGCCCCAAAGCCCCTTTACTTCTGTTGCGCATGACTAAACTTACAAAATATATCCAAAAATATTTTCAAAGTTCAGACTTAAGGGACCCTGTTCCAATAACCTAGTGGGTTGAAAGACAATATAATAATTTTTGTGTTGATAAATGGGAATTAAATTCACACTTACACCATTATTTTTTGAAGAGATAATTTCTTTCTAGGTTCTTATTGTGAAAAAAAACTCGAAGGAACCCATAACAGTTAGGAAGACTCTAGGCTTAGTTGAACTGAAGAGAAATTGATGATTTTGACATCATGAAAGAGAAATTCCATCATAATTCCACTCCATAATACTGAGTGAGAAATCCCCTCAGCACTTCATGTTCTATCTCAGGGTTGGATAACTGCAATGGATAAAACAAACAATTGAGCTATTCTTTGGTGGAAAATGGGAGATCCTTCATCACTTGCATGAAAAAATTAATCCTAAATAAAAAAGTCCCTTACATGCTTCAAATATATGATGCAAATCACATTCATTGAAGTACAAATGATAATTAACAAACCATGTACATTTATGTTCTTTCTTGTTGTATAGGTATTTTGGTGAGTTTGATAGTTGATCATGCTATATTTGGCTATGAAATAGAGGATTTTTTATGCCTTTATATATTTTTGAAGACTTTTATGTTTTAAAAAGTTTTCTAGGTAGATGGTTTCTTTATTAAACCTGTTTTCAATCCTCATATAGGCTAAGAAATTTTATTTGTGGATGCCTCTATCCTTAGATAAATTCAAGGATTAAATTCAAAATTTGGGGATTGGAGGTTTTATCCTTATAATTGTTGGGTGCAGTATATGGCATATTAATGGACCAACATTTAATTATTAATCCAAGGTCTATGGACTTAGATATTCCAGCGAAAGACTCTAGCAACCTAAAAAAGTAAATTGTAACTTGTTCATAAATTGATCATAGCTTCATATTCTTGCACTAATTAATCCTTGTTCTAATAATGAGATCAAGAGGTTTCTTTAGAAATAAAACCATAAAATCCAATCTTTCAATCGATGAAGAATTGTGAGAAAACGATATTTACTAGAAACTGAAAAAAGATAAAATAAAATCACTCCTTACTCTACATTGTCAATATTCAAAGTTATTTAAATAAATTAATAAATTGCTATACTAAGTTTGGAAACTTATTAAAAAAAAACAAACAAATATCTTGATCAATCTGGAAACTATATAATTTAACTCATTAATTTATTAATAAACTGTGATTATAAAATGATCAAAGTTTTAAAAAATAACATAGGTATCAATCCAATAAATTCAAAAGAGCATTTAAGGAAAATAAAGTATGTCTCCAATCATACCTTCTCCAATCATACCTTCATTATATAAATTCCATTCTCAGATTCATGTACTACTGTAAATTATTACTCTTTCATTCCCACACTACTGTGATATTGTACTTCCTCCACTTTCAAGAGAAATGTGTGTGATTCTAGTGTACAAATAATGTGTAAACTTATGTAATAGGAATATTTCTATCTACTTTATCTCCTCAAATAGAAATATATCTCACCCATAGATCTATATTATTCTTTAAAAGAAATACTTGCTAAAAATTGGGAAATGAAACTAGTTCTTGCAAATGATAACTCTTTTCATAAACCCAAGAAAATAAAAATGATAACAATAGAAAAGTATCCGGTAAGGAAAAGAGATAAGATGAATTCCAATGATGAGATAATAATGAATCAACAATAAAGTTCCTTCTCACACTTGTGCAACAGGTATATAAAAAAGGGAGAATTGTTCTCACTCAAGCATTAATTAAACAATTTGATCATGAAATACTCGACACCATTTAATATGCATTCATAATTAATAACCATAGTCAAATATTAGTATATGAACACTATAGTGTCTCGACCTTAAAATTGGAAGAAACTCAATGAAGTCAACAAATCGAAATACTTCAACAGTAAAGACATATACAAAAAACTACGTTTCTACAATACATTATCTCGTTCAGTAACAACACTGTCTCATTCTTTCACTAAAAATCAATATGTAAATGAACCAAAAATTTCAGTTATTCAACATTAAAATAATTTCAAATCGAGAATATATTTGGAATAACGCCAAAGTAGTCTTTATTTATCTATCCCCAAAAATGGAAAGGTTTTAAGGAGCCAACCTTACCAATCACCAATGTTATAACTTTGAAAAATCAAGGTTCATCATAGATTTATGATAATAAGTTAATCGATATATATAGTAACATGAAAGGAACTCACTCTAGATCCATATTCTCTTACTCTCAAACCAAATACATCAAATGAACAAACGTATAAACAATACATGCACACTTATGAAAATGATATAGCACTAGTTTCACACTCCACAAATGTATTCATAAAAATTCATACACATCGTGCTACTAAATAAATAATAACTAGATGGATTGGTTGGGCCTTTAGCCAACTAGCAAGTTTCCTTATGAGAAAGAGTGAAATACAAGTATTTAAAAATATAAACAAGATTGAATAGAAATGAAGATTGTACCTGACATTAATACTTGATTAATGAACCCTGAATATTTAATACACCAAAAGCTTCAATGGTACAAATCCAGTTTATCGTAGGAAGGGGGGTAGAACACCCAGTATTTAGCTCAATAGCATGAGATTAAAAAGAATGGCTTGGTATCCAGGATTGGTTCCATAGCTCTATTTTTAGAATATTTTTATGTTATAAATTTGGCTTTAGAGAAACCAATCCATTAAAAAACAAGATGAGAGATTGAATCCAAACTATTTATCATTGATTTATACCCAGTAAAACCATAATCCAATCAAGGAAATATAGATTTCATACGAAATTTTCCCTTTTTTTGCAAATTTGGGCACGATCCTAGAATTCTAGAAAACTACATTTTTTTACAATTCTGCATCAAAGAACATCATGTATCTTCCTAACGATAGAGAAATTTTAGAATTTTTTTGGGTTTTAGATAATTTTATTTAATTAGAGGAAATCCATATGCTCATATTTTTTTATATTCTCCTCCATATGCATG
Organism: Pinus albicaulis; assembly: GCA_034641835.2. Classification (NCBI taxonomy): domain Eukaryota; kingdom Viridiplantae; phylum Streptophyta; class Pinopsida; order Pinales; family Pinaceae; genus Pinus; species Pinus albicaulis. Next base: position 1,181,701,283 of record CM076581.1, read on the forward strand.
CAAATCAAGGTCATAGTTGGTAGTTTGAAAATTGTGTGAATTTTGAGCAGATTTAGGGTTTTGCTTCTAGAAACTCACACATGTGACTTGGGTACATTCAAAATCACGTGGAGGAAGTAAAAAATATTTTGGAAAAGAAACCGTCCATGATTTTCTTTGAAAGTGTGTCAAGGTTTCGAATCCCAAAATTGGTTTCCCTTTAGTGAAGAAACATGTCAATGAAAGATAAGGGCACCTATGACTAAAAAACAAGCCTCCAAAATTGTTTTGAATAGATTTCATCTATCATTTTCCTCCATGGCAAGCTCAAATGATCGAGTGGTCCCCATATATTGCTGGGAAAAATACTGAGGGGTGGGGTGAATCGATATTTATAGCTTACTGAAAGCTTTTACTTTTTCTTTACTAAATTCAATACGCGACTTTAATGAACCCAAATCGCATATACACGTGGATATCCTTAAGAAAGCTTTTGTATGAATAGAGATATTATTATGCATATAATTATTTACTTAGATGAGTGCATCATTCATTCATCAGATGTTTAGTAAGAAGTAAGCATGTGTAGTAAGAACAAAATAAATCATCACACATAAGCAACACATATGAACACCAGGATTTAAGATGGAAACCCATTTCAGGAGAAAACCAACGCTATTTTCATCTCTATCTTCAATATTTATTATAAATAAAACTTCTTACAATCTTGTACTAGCGTAGACTCATACCAGCACACAGGCACCCACCTGCAGAAGGCTGCAACCTTCTCTCATTATCCAGCTAGTACTGGAAGGGAGCTCCAACCCCTTGGTTTCTTTTACCAGTCACTCCTAGAAGGGAGCTACTACACCTTGATATTTTTTTACCGGCAACCACTGGAAGGGAGCTACAACCCCCTCACTAAAGGCTCCAACCCTCAGCACCACTGCAGACCACGTTTCATCAATTTTCACACTGGACCAAACAACTTCAAATCTTCATAAGAAAAATAATAATAAGCTTCACCCAATACATCAAATCGAACAATGAGATCACTGTAATCAGAACACTATAATAACCAGATTTCAGAATCAATATGCTGAACCAAATTCAACCCTGAACATTCATTATCTCAAAAATCATACACCACTTTGCTTCGCTGAACCCGCATGTATACGCGCTTTCCTTCACACCAACCTGCATATGGATCTGTACATACTATTTTGCAAAAAGTAAATAGTCACAGATCCATATCTGAATCATTCAGTCAAATTTATTTAAAGAATTGCAGGACTCTTGATCACTCAGTCATCATAACACACATTTTATCACTCATTGATCAAATTTGTACATAATCAACTTAGCAACATATTCAACAATTAAGCAACCTAGATCTGTATGAAGACTTTATGGGAAGATAGAAGATAAATAGCAGGAATAACATAAACAAATCTACAATAAGCTTTAGAAAACCCTAAATTCCATACACGCTTTTTCTGAGACGAAGCTGCGTATATACACGCTTTCACCGAGACGAACTAGCGTATAGATATTTATATACTGAATTCAGAAATCTCATCAAACTCAGAAAAAATCAGAGACATTCAGGCATAATTTTACAGAACCCTTATTCAATCAGTGGCATTCACCATATTGAATCACTCTGTTACTGATCATATCAATACATAATCAACTAGCAGCATAGGCGGTATCAAACCAACTCAGATCTGTCTGAAGACATCATTGCGAGACAACATTAATATAGAAAGACATATCATTAAATTTCCTTCTGCATACTTCAACAAAACCCTAGATCCCATACATGCTTTTTCTTAACTGAACCTGCGTATATATGTGCTTTCAAGTAGACAAACTTGCCTATAGATCGGAAACTATTTCAGGACTGACGTTAGATTCCCTACACGCTTTTGATGAAGCTAACCTACGTATATACACACTTTTGCTGATACAAAACTGAGTATAGATCTACAATCATTACAGGGCTGCGCAACTCTTCAGAATAAATAATCAGCTCATATCTTACCGTTCAATTCAACAAACATTCACCAGACCACAGATCTAAACATTCCATAAACAGATCTAGAAAATACATAGTCATTTGAAGTCTAGAGATCTTGATCCATAATTGTATTCACAGGTGTATTATTAATTCAGATCTATCAATAGACTGTAACCCATTCCATGCAGATATATTTCAGAGTGAAGTATTCATTCAATACCCAGGCATTTGCACATAGTTGCACTATGATCTTCTTCTCCTTAGATATGTTTAGCCTTTACCAATACCATGAGTCAAAACCACACAACTGCTGATGGTATTATTGGAAGGAATCAAATAGTCAATAGAATGCTCAATACTATGGGCTAATACCATGGTAATGCCCCTTGGTATTATAATTTTAGAGCGCATAAGGCATACATGACTTGGATCATTCTTATCCGCGTGTATACGCGACTTCTCGTCATAAAAATTGCGTATATACTTATCTTGAATGTATACGCAGATTGTCTTCATAAAAGTAGCATATACATTGCATCCATATGCAGGTTGCCTTCATCAAACGTGTGTATACATTTTGACATATTATATTTATCATTTCTCTGGCACTTACTATAATTCCTTTCTCTGTCACATCTGAAATGATATGTAGATACATCACTTTTACATCTTTAACAAATAGGTTGCTATTAAAAAGGAAACTCATCAAGAGGTTTCCATCAAGTACAACATTATCAAGTAGGTTGCCATTAAGGACAACATATTGCATCATATTGCCAACATATACTTACATTCTGGTGCAGGACCTCTACAGAGTGCATGAACTGCATTAAAACAATTTAATGAACAGAATCCTAAGAAATTCATATAGAGAAGTTATAAAATAAAAAACAAATGTAGATATTCACTATTACATCAAAAGAGTTTATAAGTGCAAGATAAAGGTTCATAAAATGGTAAAAAAAGGGAATACATGAGGTATCATATGGGAAAAAATATGCATTAGATACAACAATTCTAGGGCCTCACAATTACTTGGTCACATGGCTTTCAGTGGGTTCTTATAGGAATATTGATGCAAGATGCCTCAAGGGAATAGGCTAATTGGATTGACCTATTTTTTTTAAGATAATATTTAGATTTCCTAGTGGTTGGTGGTTTGATGGTAGAGTGAGTTGCTACACAAGACTAGCATTAAGTCATCGAGAGGTTTGAATAAATAGCTTGATGTCTTAGAGGTCAGTGGTGTAATTAATGGAATTTTTATTTTATAGGCCTTTCCTTATCATTTTTTTTGTTTAAATTTCGTTAATTGAACCAACATCAAGGTTTTTGTATTGTTTATTAGTCTTCCTAGCGATTGATGGCCTACTTAACATAACCATTAATTAAAGAAGAGAGAAATTTTTGGATTTATCGAGTCGCAATATTAAGATCCATAGTATCTTGAGATGTAGAGTTGTAAATAATGAGTAGTGGGGTATTTCATGTGACATTATGGGTGCTTCAATTTTTATCGATAAAGAGATGTTCAAGAATCTAAACAAATTTGAAAATGACCTTTGAAAAAAAATTAGATGTTGAATGGGCTAGATGGTGGAACTTACATGTGGCATAAATTTACGTGGAGAAACTGTAACATAAATATTATCAGGGATACAAAGATATGGAAAAGCTATAGAGCTATAATTTTGCAAAAAAATAGATGAGATATGCCAACATACTGGGCCACATGGAAATTATGTGGAGCCCATAATATTAATATTTAGGGAAAATTTTGAATTTGGATGTGAGTAACTAACAAGTCTTTTGAGAACATGGACCTATGCACTAGTGACACATGATTATAGACTACCTCGGATCAATCACATGTAGATGATCTAGAATTATATGATAGTGACATAGGGGTAAAGGAATACCATATTTCTTCTACATGGCACTAGTACTGGTGCTAGAACTGTTCTTTTTAAATGAAAATTTCCTATCAGCATAAGTTCATGTCCAAAACTTAGATTTGGATGAAATTTGTAGCATTGGGGAGCTCACAATGAATAGAATATGATGGTGATATTAGAATCAAGTTCTAAGTTGGTTGATGTAAGGTCCCTATAATCCTAGAGTATCCCATTATTTTTATTGTTAGTGTAGCCCCTTATTGTTATTTTTGGTCCCATGTAGTCCCCATATTGTTATTATTGTGACCCATAGAAGTCCACTATTATTATTGTTGTGCCCTTACATTGTTATGGTTAGGTCGACTAGAATTATATTGTTACCTATTATACTCTTATATATAGAAAGGAGGTTTTTTCATTTGTATCATCCAATAATTATTTGTTTATGTAATGTAAAGGAGGTTTCTCCCTCTAAAAGGCTAATTTATAAGTCGTTGATCTCTCTTTTCATCTATATTGTGAGCTAGATTCATAATATTTTTTATGAGAGCTTTGGATTCTAGGCTTTCACTACTACAAATAGGCGATCGTGGCATTTTATCTATAACGGTTTTTCTACGAAGGCTCAGAAGCTAAAAAAAACCATTTGAGCTAAAGGTTGGAGGAAATTTGTGTAAAAATTTTAGATCTTGGTTAACTATAGTTTCAAACATATGATTTGAGGAAGTTAGGATTTTTGCAGGCTCCAGAATTTCATCTCAAAGAGGTGATCTTGGGAAAAGAGTCATAAATTTCTCTCCGAGCATCAGATTCTCATTCTATAAAAATTGTCCAAAATTGCAAAAAATTTAGTTTATTGTATATTTATTTTAGAGCCAAAGGAGGAAATAGGGACACGTGGCACGCTATACAAGTTCACTCTACTAAACTAGTCCATAATTAGGTCATTGTGGGAGATCGGGCATAGATTTATCTTGAAGAATACAAATTAGGTCTGACCTATGGCATTGGAAAGAAGACTCCCAGGGATACTACAGGTCCATAGTTAAGATATTAAAGATCCTAAATCACAGAGATAAAGAAGTTTTGATATAGACCTCCTAAAAAGAAAGAAAAGGGTGTGTATTTGTTTTGTTTTTTAAATTGCATAGATTTTTTTTGAAAAGGTAGTTTGGAGTGATTCGAAGGGCATACTACATCATATATATAAGTATTGGATTCCAAAATTCCTCCAAAAATGAACTATACACCCACTAAGCCCTTAGAAAACTCTAGTATGATGCATGAAGAGGAAGAATTATAGCACGATATATCAAAATTACGAGACCAAGTGCAAAAATTTTCACTCTCACAAAGAGTAAACAAAGATGAAGTAAAAGGTGACATGGATGGTTTAAAATGTGACATGGATGGTTTAAAAGGTGACATGGATGGTTTAAAAGTCGACATGGAAGGTTTGAAAAAGTTGCTACAAGAAATGATTCCTAATGGCGAAAAGGTAGTAGATGAAACTTATGATGAGAACAAAAGAAATGTTAATCATGAGTTTATAGACTCTAATGGTGGATTTAAGACCCACCATATTCCAAATATTGATATGACGAATTTTGATGGCAAGGATTCGATAACATGGATACTACAGATGGAGCAAGTCCGAGTTCAAACAATATTGCCATAACTTGAGAAGGAAGGAAAACTAACATTGGAACCTGAATTAATAATAGAAAAAAATAACTTGAAAGGTAGAAATTAATCAATTTCAGAGTATCTCATCAAGTGGATGAACTTACCAACTGAATATTCCACATGGGAGGGTGATACTTTTATACAGAAGCATCAATCAACCGTTGAGGACAACACTTTTTTAAAGGAAATGGGAATGTTAGGTCCCTATAATGCTATTGTATCCCCTTATTTTTATTGTTATTTTAGCCCCTTATTCTTATTTTTGTGCCCATGTAGTCCCTGTACTATTATTATTGTGCCCCATAGAAACCCACTGTTTTTATTGTTGTGCCCTTACATTGTTATTGTTATGTTGACTAGGATTATATTGTGATCCCTTGGACTCCTATAAATAGAAATGAGGTTTTTTCATTTGTATAATCCAAGAATTGTTCATTTATGTAATTTAAAGGATGTTCCCCCCTTGAAGAGGTTGATTTCTAAGTCATTTATCTCTCTTTTCTTCTATTTTGTGATCTGGTTCCATAATAGTTGGGGAAACAATATTTTTGATAAAAATACATCCATGATATGACTTAGGGTGTTGGTTATGTTTCAAAGTGGTATTAGAGTCGCGGTTAAAAAAATAGGCTTAGAGGGCTAGATATACACAATAGATATGAGTTTGGAACAAGAAATAGAGTTTGCTAGTTATGTTTTGGTGACATTAGCATTGCATGAGGTGTGCTTCGATAGATCTAGTTGCTCAATTTTATGCAAATCCATAATGAAATATTCTCTCTAAGAAAATATTTTCATGCATTGAAGAGATGTGCCTTGAAAAGGGTTGTTTATAAGGATTTTACATAAAATGAATGATGTTGATATGGGTATTAGCTAAGTAGTAGTGTATTAATTTGCATGCATGTGAATATATTTATGATGTTATCCCATGAGACAATGAGGAAGGTATTGACTAGAAATGAATATTCCTATTTGTACTAATTGGATTGAATGAGGATAGAAGTATGAATTAAATAAACTGAGGAATTACCCTGGATGTGGAGGGAATCACTGAGGTAAACTCATACCACTTTTTTGGGAAAAATCTTTAAAAGAGAGGGGGGGGGGCGGTGTAGATACGGTGTTTAGTGCAGACAATAAAACTTTAATATTTTATTTCTTAAAAACCCATACGCTACTTTACTGAAGCCAACCCGCGTATATACGCAGATATCCTTTACAGAACTTGCATATATCTAGTGATTTAATTATGCATTTAATTCTTGACTCAGATCATTGCATTAATCATTCATCAGATGTTTAGAAAAAAGTAAACAGGTGCATAAAGAACAGAATAATAATCACACATAAGCAACACACATGGACACCAATATTTTTAGGTGGAAACCCAATTCGGGAGAAAACCACTGCTATCGTCATCTCAGTCTTCAATATTTATTATTAAGAAAACTTCTTACAACAAGTACCGGCGCAAAATCATACCAGCACACAGGCACCCACCTGCAGAAGGCTACAACCTTCTTTCATTTACCAGCCTCTCCTGGAAGGGAGTTACAACCCCCTGCTCTCGTTTACCAGCCTCACCTGGAAGGGAGCTACTACCCCCTAATATTAACACCAGCCTCTACTGGCAGAAAGATTCTACTTTCAGACTAAAGGCTTCAACCCTCAGATCCATTGCAGACCACGTTTCATCAATTTTCAAACTGGATCAAAACAGCTTCAACACAATCCTTCACTTATCAGTAAACATCCTTTTCCCATTGCATCAAACAGAACAGTGAAACCACTGTAACCAGAATATCAGAGATAGCCCAGACTTCAGAATACATATACAGAATCTCAATCAGCTTTGAGCAACCATCAGTTCAAATTACATACGCGCTTTTCTTTAAACAGACCCGCGTATATATGCGCTTTTAATAAAGACAACCCGCGTACACCTCTGTGTACTTTTCAGAAAAACCCTATCATTCCATACGCGCCTTTGTTTAAACATATCCGGATATATACGCGTTTTCCATGAAACTAACCTGCATATAGATCTCTAAAAGATAAACTTTGCAGAACAGACCAGATCTATGGACTTACCCAGATTTCCTCAATATCATCAATAGATTTGCACCAGGTCTTCATTACTTATTTTCAGGTCATCCTAGAGATTCATCATTTCAGATCTATAGTTTTTGAACCTTCATCATATTCACAGGTGCATCATAAATTCAGATCTATCGATTATGAACAGACTTCAACCATGCAGATAAACTTCAGAGTGAAGTATTCATTAAAACCCAGACACATGCACACTCTTTGCACAATGATTTTCTTCTCCTTATATAGAGTTAGCCTTTGTCAATACCAGGAGCCAAAACCACACAACATCCAATGGTTTTCCAAGACGAGATCACATAGACAATCCAGCGCTCAATACAATGGGTCAATACCATGTTAGTAACCCCTGGTTTTACAAATTTAGAGCGCAATTGAGCATACGCGACTTGGAACGTACTTTTCCGCGTGCATACGCTACTTCTCCTAGACAAACCCGCGTATGCCTTGAGACACACACTTTTCAAAATCTTTCTAGCACATAATGAAATTCCTTTCATCATTACATCTGAGTTGCTCTGTAGACACATCATATCACATCAGATTTACATCATTACCAAGTCCATCAAGAATAACTTCATCAAGTAGGTTGCCATCAAGGACAACACTCTGCATCATATTGCCAACAATCTCCCCCTTTGGACTTGATGGAAACCACAATGGTGTTTGATAACCACAACAGATAGATACATTAAGCATAGTGAATTTCTCCCCCTATTCAAACACCATGTCACTCTCCCCCTTTGACATCAAGGGCAAAGGGCGGATCAAAACCAACACAAGGTTTTTCTCCTCACGTAGATAGAAGAGCGCTGTAGATCTGATGTGTGCTGAAGTTACCATGCTCCCCCTGAGTTCATGCTGAAAGTTCAAACATATTTTTCAATGAAGTACATGAATCTATGACCTTCCTATCACCAAGGACTCATACTTACATCAAAGATCCAACCAAGTGGATTTACATATGAGACTCAAATACCCAACCAAGAGGGTTTACATATTCTGACTCAACTACCCAACCAAGTGGGTTTACAAAATTGAACAAGTCCTTACATGACTGCATATTACAAGTTTACATCATAGATCTCAACATGACCTTTTCATCAAATTAGAAATAGGACTTTTCATGAGAAATACCAGAAGGACCTCAAGAGATATCATATTTCAGAATCATCATAATGCCAACAATGCATTATACTCAGCAAGGCTAATGCTCCCGCTGAAAATGTGCATCCAAGCTTCCTTTCCATATGACCAAAGCTCCCCCTTTGCTTGTGCATCCTGAACACTTTCAACAACAAATCATCAAGGCATCTTCTCCCAAAATCAGGGAATGAAACAGAGATATAAGAGATAAAACTTCACCAGAGATACCATATAGTATCAGAGATATCAAACAGTACTGCAGATGTGCTGAAAAATGCTGACCCCAAACAAAATTTGTCAGCAACTAACCATACGCGGCTTTCTGTGTATAAACTTGCGTATATACGCGACTGTCTTTCAGGAAACCCGCGTATTCAATTTAATCTTTTGAATTTAATCAGATCTGCTCTTCTGAGAGGCAGAGACAACACCCAGCTTTTGTCTGAGATATTCGAACGCTTCCCTGGGCAGAGGTTTGGTAAATATATCAGCAACTTGTTCTTTAGAGGGAACATACTCCAACTTCACCTTTTGTTCAAGCACTTGTTCACGTAAGAAGTGATACTTGATGGGAATGTGCTTGGTCTTGGAATGCATAACAGGATTCTTTGAGATACTGATGGTACTTGTATTATCACACATAATGGAGATAGGAGGTGAACATTTGATTTGAAAGTCTTGTAAGGTTTGCATCATCCAAAGAAGTTGAGTGCAACATGATGCGGCAGCCACATATTCTTCTTCTGTTGTAGATAAGGCAATAGATTTTTGCTTCTTGCTGAACCAGGATACTAACCGGGGCCCCATATAGAATGCACCACCACTAGTGCTTTTCCGATCATCAACATTTCTAGCCCAATCTGCATCAGTGTAAGCATGAAGAGTAAGATCAACATTCTTTGGATACCATAGTCCAAAGTCTTGAGTTCCTTGTAGATATTTGAATATTATTTTGACAGCTTGAAGGTGAGACTCTTTTGGATTAGCTTGGAATCGTCCAACAATCCCAACTGCATGCATAATGTCCGGTCTAGTCCCAGTGAGATAAAGTAGGCTTCCTATCATTGATCTGTATTCTGGTTGATTCACCGCAGGAGAATCATCATGAGAACTGAGATTACATCCGGTTATCATTGGTGTACTTACAGGTTTGCATTCTTCCATGCCATACTTCTTCAGGATTTTCTTAAGATATTTTTCTTGTGATAAGAATATACCATCTGTAGTTTGCTGCACTTGCAAGCCAAGAGAGAATGTTAGTTCTCCAAGTAAGGACATTTCAAATTCTTGCTGCATGACAGAAGCAAATTTCTGACTCATAGATTATTCATTACTCCCAAAAATGATATCATCAACATATACAACCACAATCAATAGTTTATCATTTTCAAATTTTGTGTATAAGTTGCTATCAGCAGACCCCTTTGAAAATCCTTGTTGATGAAGATATTTGTCAAGACGATAATACCATGCCCTTGGAGCTTGTTTGAGACCATATAGAGCCTTTTTAAGTCTACAAACAAGATTTTTATCATTTCCAAAAATGAAACCTTCTAGTTGTTCTATATAAACTTCTTCTTCTAGATCACCATTGAGAAATGCAGATTTAACATCCATTTGATAAACTTTGATTTGTTGAAAACTTGAAAAACCAAGAAACTTCCTTATGGCTTCAAGTCTAGCTACAGGAGCAAAAGTTTCTTCAAAGTCTATTCCTTCTTGTTGAGTATACCCCTTGCAAAACAGTCTATCTTTGTTTCTTATAACATCCCCATTCTCATTTAACTTGTTCTTGAATATCCATTTAGTTCCAATGACATTCTTATCATGTGGTCTTGGTACCAATTCCCAAGTGTGATTCTTTTCAATTTGATCAAGCTCTTCGTTCATGGCTTGAATCCAACATTCATCTTTGCTAGCTTGATTGACATTGTGAGGTTCAATTGTGGATAGAAATGCCAGATAGCTAGAAGATCCCACAAGAGTCCTCCTTGTTTGTACACCTGATTCCTTGTCTCCCAAAATTTGAGTTTCAGGATGATTCTTTTGAACATATCTGGATGGATTTTTTCCAGATAAATCATTTTCAGGTTCTTCATTGGATCCATTGTCTATATCATTTCTATTTGATGCAGAAGGACAAAAGTCACCATCATCTTCATCTGCTGTTTGTTTTTCTTCTTTAGGGGCTGCAGGAGACTCATCAATAACAACATCAATACATTCAACAATCTTCCGAAGCCTTTTATTGTAAAATTTGTATGCTCTGCTTGTAGATGAGTAACCAAGAAGAATTCCTTCATCTGATCTGGGTTCAAACTTGCCAAGCTTTTCATCATTATTTTTGATAAAGCATTTACTTCCAAAAACTCTAAAATGCTTCACAGAGGGAGAATTACCATACCAGAGTTCATATGGAGTTTTGTCACTATTTACTCGAACATGTGCCTTGTTAAGAATATTTGCTGCTGTGTGAGCTGCTTCTCCCCAAAAAATGTCAAGTGTTCCAGAATCATCAAGCATAGCTCTAGCCATTTGTTGAATTGTTCTATTCATTATTTCTGCTACGCCATTTTTTTGTGGAGTGCCTACTACAAAAAACTGTCTTTTATGCCATGTTGTTCACAAAATTCAAAGAATTCATTTGATGTATATTCTCCTCCTTGATCAGATCTAAGACACTTGATTTTTAGATCTAATTCATTTTCAACCAATGCTTTGAAGATCTGAAATTTTTCAAATGCTTCATCTTTGTGTTTGATCAACCCAATCCAACACATTCTAGAGAAATCATCAATAAATAAGATATAGTATTCTTCACCACGTGGTGAAGTTTTCTTCATAGGTCCACATATATCAGTATGAACGAGTTAAAGAGGTCTTCTTGATGAGCCTTCCTTGGCATTAAATTGAACTCTGGTCTGTTTACCGAATTGGCAAGATTTTCATATGATACTCTCTGGTAGAGTAATATTGGGAAGACCACGAACATATTTAAGTCTGCTTGATTTTTTTATTTGAGAGAAGTTCAGATGCCCCAGCCTTCTATGCCATAGCCAATTTTCTGAAGATTTACTCAAGTAGCATTGATCTCTGTTGTTCTTCAATACATACAGGTTGTTTTGAGTTCTTTTTCCTTTTATAATTGTTTTACCTGTATCAAGATCACGTACCACACATTCTTTTGAACTAAAGACAACCTCAGTTCCTTGATCACACATTTGACTCACACTTAACAGGTTATGTCTTAATCCATCCACATACATGACATTATTAGCTTTCACCTTTTCTTTTAGAAAAACAGACCCTTTTCCCTTAATGATAGCAGGTGTATCATTTCCAAAAGTAACATTCTTTTCCTTTTCTAGGGCATTATATGCATGAAGTTTTTTTTTGTCACCTGTCATATGTTTTGAGCATCCGCTATCAATATACCATTGATTTTCTTCACCTTCAACAAATAAAGCTATGCCACAATTTTCAACCTGTATTTCCTTCTTTTTCCACACTTTGGAGCTTGAAGGAGCATGTTCTTTTGGCTAGACTTTGCTCCTGCATTCAGATTCTTTATGGCCAAAGTTGTTGCAATAAGCACATTCAACTTCATTTTGAAGAGGAGAAAATTTATTATAGGTATTCTTCTTTGGTTCAGTATCCAACCTTTTCTTTCTTGCTTCTCTTGTCATGATGGTTTTATAAGCAACACATTGAGAAGCTTTATGACCAAAATTGTGACATGTAAAACATTGTCCATTGAAGTAGAAATTTCTGCGATCATGAAATCTTCTATTTGAATTTACCTGTTGGTTGGAGCTTCTTTGAAAGTTATTCCTGTTAGTGTTCCTTGAATTGAGATGATCCTGCTTTACCTATAAAGATTCCTTACTTCGTTGTTGAGTGGCAGAATATTGTAATCCATTTGTTGCTGCCTTTAGATAGTTCGTTGCTGAAGCCTGAGAGGATTCTCCAGTATATCCAAGACCTATTTTTATGAGAGGAGAACGTTGTACCTTGATAATTTCATATAAGGTATCCAATCCTTTAGCAAATTTGAGATTTAGAGTCTTTACTTTTGTTAGAGTCAGCCTTTGCAGCCTTCCTTCAGTGATCAAACATGCTCTTACAAAGTGATTTTAAGGTGTCAAGGTCAAATTTTGTCATTTCAATGAGTCTTCAAGCAAAATTTGGTCACTAGGCATTAGGTCTAGGGTTTGCTTTCACTCCTTCCCAAGTTGTCCAAATGTCAGTCCATGTCACCATTCAGTTGAGTGTATCATCATTCAGAGGGTTGTCATCATCATGTCAAGTTCCGTTGGGTCATTTTACACCTCGTTGGGTCATTTTACACCTCGTTCATGCTTCAGTTGTGCCTAGGAAAGGTCTTTTTCCCTCTCCTAGGGTTTTGGAGGTAATTCCTCTTGGATGGTCAAATCATCGGAAAAAATTGTATCTTGATGTTCACACACCTTCCCCTATCCTTAATATACCTCATTAAACACTTCCCATCACTGAGATCCCCCAAATTCCTCATTTTTGCACAAACCCTAGTTTCTAGCCACAACTTGGCAATTTTCTAGGCTAGGCCTGTGTTTTTCCCTTTTGGACCCCTTCCCCTCACTCAATCTCTGTGATTCCACTTTCCCCTGCTTCCTAATATCCCTCCCTACTTCCCAAAATTTCCCCAAGAATTTAGAAGCCCCCTATCCCCTTCATTTCGCTTCATTTCGACAAAATCCCTTGTTCCACACATTGGGATCGATTTCACTCAAAAGGTGTTTTAGAGCAATAAAAGATGAATTTTGGAAAACTGAGAGAGGTTTTTGTCCACAACATGCCAAGTAAGAAAAACATCTTTCACTTTTTACACCAGTATCATGGTTTTAGAGAAATATCAAAAATACCGTTGCCTCAGGAGAATTGAATGCACCTCTGAAGTGACCTTGGGAAAATCAAGTTTTCTCCTAGAATGTTTGGCCAAATCACTTTCTTGATGATTTAAAGGATAACTATACAGAAATACCTTTCCAATGAGCTATCATGAGCTCAATTTGGAGTTGAGGAAGACCTTCAAACATTGGCTGCAACAGCGCTCTGCCTTGAGGCAGCCTCATTCTAATCATTTTGACAAGTGTTGGGAGGTTTGATTTTTGACAGGGTAAATGGAATTCAAATTGCATAATTCCACTTGTGTTGGAAATTAGACTCCAATATCTTTCCAACTAGCTATCACACGCTCAATTTGGACACCGGGAAGGCCTTGAAAAGCTTCCCGAACAATGCACTATGTGGCAAGAGGGAAGAGCGACCCACTTGAGGGGAGCGACCCACTTGAGCATTTCAGCCAGTGTAAAAATGAATGGGAGCGACCCACTTGGGGGGAGCGACCCACTTAAACAACAAAGCCCAAAAATTTGTGTTTTGCGCCCAGTTTTGATTCGAATCAACTCCAGCTGCTTGCAAACAAGTTTTTATCATTGCTCAGTAGTTTTTAATGTGTTGGTGGTATCTTGAAGTCTTCAAACATTTGAATGGAAGAGAAAAACCCTACATACATGGCTGATTTGTTCTTCAGGGTTTTAAAGTATGTATGGATGGTTTTATGAGAATTTTTACCACCTTATATCATTGATATATATCCACCTTAGCATGTATGTTCAAAGCCCACTGTTTTCACATCCATTATACCAATGTGGTCTTCATTATCATTTTACCACTGTCATGACCTTTGTTCCATGATGTTCATTGACATATTATATCCCATTGCCCATTGATAACACGTTTTCATAACTTTGTTTTCACTGCCCATTGACATTTGTAACTCTGTTTTCATTTCCCATTGACAAACACAGTCATATGATGCATTGCTCTCTTTGACAAACTTTGCCCATCATTACCAAAAGCTTGCCCCATACTTTGCAGCTGGAATTCATTTGTGAAACTCACTTATGGTCAAAGCAGTGATAGTTTTCATGCCACTAAGACAGAGCCATCTTCATTGTAATTTTGTTTTCCTATGATACTTTGGCAGTGGGTGATATCTATTGGGTGTTGAACATACATTATAACTTTTCTTTCACTGCATCTATATCAGTATACATAGTGCCAATATCTTGTTCCAGGCCATGTCAGAGACAGAGTCAGTGTATGAGCAGGAGTCGGATAGTGACTCAATCGTTGAGGTTGATGCACTGAGATGGAGCATACCAGTGCACCAGTAGTGGTAACATATCAGAGAAGCCACAGAGCTTTGTTTCAACATCACGACGAGTACTATCTCCACCTGGGGTGGAAGGGGTCTCGTTGACTTCATCAGCGACGCGAGTACTATCTCCACATGGCATGGAAGGGGTCTCGCCTTCTTCATCAGCGTAGGTACATTCACAGGATCATGATAGAGACAAAGATATGCTTCGTCACATGAAAGGCCATTATTGGGCTCGCATGCATGTTTGCAAAGCGAGAATGAAGATCATGAAGAGGAGGTTGCGCAAAGCACTAAGTCGGCGGAAAAGGCCTAATCCACTTCGGATTTTGGCCGAGGCTTCGTTGACTGGGCAGGATACATGATGGAGGACCTCCGCTCCGAATTTGGGCAAATTCGGAGAAAATTTTGTCATTTTCAAATTTTTGGGTCAAAAAACAGGTTTTTCAGTTAAGCGGGTCGCGCACTCATGCGCTCACTTTTTTTTGGGACACTTTCTGGAGGAAATTTTTGCATTTTTGGATTTTTCATGGTTATTTATGCATCCTCAAAAGTCAACTAAGCATTTCATCAAAATCTGGATGGTCAAAGAGCTCAAAAACACCATGAAAACCACCTTGCTGCCACCTTTTGCACCAGCAGGAAGTACCTCTGGGAGAATGAGGTTTTGGAGGGTCAAATGAGCTCCAAATTCAGAAATTCCACTTGGGTTGGATATTCAACATCCAGGGCTTTCCAACGAGCTATCATGAGCTCAATTCGGATGCCGGGAAGTACCTCAAATTCAGGCTGGAAAACGCGCGACCCACTCGGCTCAAGAGCGACCCACTTAAATTTTTCCTGAATTTTCAGCTGCCAGCTCAGATTTTCGCCTAGTATGGACCAGTTTTGCTTATGGATGGAATTTTGGGGTTTTTATGATGTTAATTCATATTTGACATGTAACTTTGGCTTATTTTTATCTCTTCTAGAAGATTCACTCACAAAAAGGGTAAAAATCATGTAGTGGATCAGTTTCCGCTCTTTTAGAGGCAAGTTGTTAGCTGCCTAGATTGTAGTTCCATGATTAGAATTGGTTGAAACTGATCCCTGAAGAGGGAATTCGACCCCTAGAGGTGGGGAAAGGGGTTAGGATGTTCTATATGATGTAATTTCTCAATCATTTTCAGAGGTTGGAGAGGTTGGACTCTTGGGATACTTTTGATATCATTGTACATATTTTTCATATTTTGGCTAAGGAAAGATCAGAGGTTTTGCGGCACTTGTTGGGATCCTTGTGGTGTTCTGTTCTTGATGGTGTTTCTTCTTTTTTTACTGTAAGTTTCTTCATGTTTAATGTATGCCATCCTTTCATTATGCTTCTGAACTAAGTTGAATGAGTGAAATAAGGTTGAATCCATTGTTTACAGTGCTTGGCCTTTGAATTCAGTTAGTTCTATATGTTTTCAGCTGTTTGGAGAGGATCCAAGTTCTTCTTTGCCCTCTTCAGCTCCTCGTCGGTCTAATCTGTCCATATATCTAATCAAAAGCATCAAGACCATCACCTACCTCGCCCCAACTTGAAATCCGCAAAGGTCTAACCTTATCCCCGGACCCAAAATCTGTTTTCCCATTTCTCCAGCGAAAACCCAAAAACCAAAAAATCAAACACACCTATCTCTTTACTAGCCTAAAATCAGTTCTTATTGTAAGTCATCTCGCATCCTATTGCTCATTTTCTCGAGATTGACGGAGAGAGCCCTCTCCTGTCCTCGTAGGGCTAGCTACGAGGCTGAGCGTGGTTTGATGTAGCCTTGAGTTTACTTCATTTCAGCCTGAGGTAGATTTGAGCGCTATAATAGTGGCGACCATACTGGGGATAAACTCAAAACGTTTGCTTGCTATAGACGGAGTCTGAAGTCACGCCAGGTAGCCTTCGAACTGCGCATTGCTTTGCGAGTGCATAGTAGATAAAAGCTGCTTCAGTCGATATCCGGTTTAGCTTTGAATGTGTCCCTTGATTTGCGAATTCCCCCAGTACATGTATCGAGTTCAGATCTGATGGTTGATGGTGGACAACGATCAGACATAAGAAGGCTGAAATCATTCACCTGGTGACTCCAAATCAAAGTCTGGAGGACTGACTCTTTCTCTGAGAAAATGGAAGGATCTTACACAAAGTTCAGGTATCTAAAGTGGAATGGTATTCAGGATCTAATCTGCTGTCTCGTAAATTACTTCTTTGCTGGTCTTGAAGCTATCCTGAAAGTTTTTCAAAGTTTGTTGTATGAGAAAGGTCATCAAAATCTTCACTCGACCTATTCAAAGAGTGTAAATGTTGAGTTTCCCTTTGATCCTAGTCTCCTTACTGTTCCCACATCTTATGATGACTCTCTTCAGAGTGATGACCCTAAAGAAAACAAAGTTGATCCCGCAGCTCTTGTACATGCCCCTACACCTTGTAAAATTCCAGATCGGTACAAACCTCTTGTTTTACCTTCTGTTCTTCATGCTTTCCCTACAAATTATGACCTATATCTACCAAGATTTGACGGTGAATGTAACAATGTCAACGCTGAGCAATATGTGCAGAATGTTGAGACTTTTCTAGATCTTTTTGAAGTTGATGATGAAGATGTTAGTATTAGGCTTTTTGCTCTTTCTTTGCAAGGCCAAGTGAAGAGTTGGTTCAAAGCCCTGCCTGATGCGAGCATCACAGATTTCCAGCAGTTGGTCAGAGTTTTCCTTGACAGGTGGATGATCGGACATAACTTTTTTTTTATTATAGAGGAGTATAACCAGTTGAAAAGAATGTCAGGTGAGACTGTACAACAATTTTCTGCTAGATTTAACCAAGTTTATTTTTCGATGCCAGCTGATATAAGACCTTCTCCTAGATCTGCTCTCTTGCACTACATGGGTGCCTTTGATCCGGAAATGGAGTTTCAGCTGAGAGAAAAGAATATTGCAACACTTCACGAGATGCAGAACAAGGCAGTAAATGTAGAGGCTCATTTGCTCATCTTGAGGGCAAGGTTGAAGGAAGAAGAAAAGAAGAATGTTTCAGAGCAGCTGACACTTTCAGAGGAAAAGCTTGATCTTTTCGTAAACACAGTAGAAGAGATGGTGCGGAAAATGACTGCAAAAAATGAAAATGACATTCAAGAACAAGTTGCTGACCCAAAACATTTTGTTTCTAATCCCAGTAGTCATAGTGATTGTTTTATAGATCAGTGTGAAGAAGAGAGAGCTGTTGATATGATGTGTATGTTTGATGATGAATTGCCTCAGTTTGATCAGTATGATGATGATTATGTTCTCCAAAAAGAATCTAATCTTGCAGACAAATCAGCAGCTAGCTTGTGCGAGGAGGAAGTTCACTTTCAGCAGCTCGAGTACAGTGATCAAACGATGCATATCAGCTATGGCAATGACGAGGAAAGTGCAGAAAATTTTGATGTAAGTGAAGGATCTTTGCCTTTGTGTTTTGATTCGTTTCAGTTCATTAGAGATAACTTTCATGCAATCAGAAATCAAACGTCAACAAGCCTTGATTTGGACCATCTAGAGGGCAATGAAAGCCTTGTTCAAAACTTCTCATATTCAGATTTGCAGCTCCCAAAAGTCATTGATTGTCAAGTTGCAGCTGAAGATTTGGAAGTGGGCACACATGATTTAATGATTCAAGGTGACTTCGTACCTTTATGTTTTGAATCATTTCAGTTTTTGAGAAAAAAATTGCATAGTAAATCTTCAAATGAGCAGCCCATAGGAAATCAGCAATCTCTCAGTGTTAATGTTGAGGATGAGATAGATAACGAGATTTTTGAGCAGCTTGTAGCATCAGATTTGCAGCCATCTAATGCAATTGAAGGTCAGATTACAGATGAAGTTGTGGAAGATGAAATACATAATTTGATGATGCAGGAAGATTCTATACCCTTTTGTTTTGAAGCATTTCAGTTTATAAGGCAGCATCTTCATAATATATCTCAAGGAAAAGATGAACAACCAGAAGGAGGTCATACAGTTTCAATGGATACATTACAGCACTCTTCTCAAGTTTTTGATGATCCCATTGCTCGTGTGTTGGATGATGTTTGTTATAAAAATTCTGCTCCATTAGCTAACCATGTGCCCGAAAAGAATGTTGATGATAATCTTGTTCAAAGGTCACCTTCATTGTCTTGTTTAACAGATTGTTCATTGCATAGCACATGTCAAGATTTCCATTCATATGAGGAGATTGATAAAGGAGGCTTTTGTTCAGTCTGGAATCAGCAACAGAGTTTCATTTTTCATAAATTTCAGGATCCTTTTGACAGCTTGCTGCAATCACCAAAGAAAAGCACCGCAGATGTGAGGAAAAGTTTAAGATCAAGGTATGGAGATTATCTGGACCAGAGCTATGTTTATGAAGATCCTTTCACAGTATTCTTGCAGTCATCCAGTCGATTTATGCTTTGCAAGTTTATCAGCAGTCCACTTGGTTCAAAGTTTCCATGGGAGTTTCCTATCAGTAGTTGTTTCTCGTTGTTCATAAGAAAGCATTTGGGAAGAAATCAAACAGCAGCCAGCATGCTTGCATGGTTGCATTGGTTGTTCCATTACACTTGATCGGGTGGTGAAAAGCACAATTAGAGTAGGTTGTATTGAATAAGCTCTACTTTGAGCATCTTTTCCAGTTTGTCGGTTGTGTTTAAGTATCGAGCCAGTTTTTAGTTGAGTGAGAGTCAATTTGTGTCGTCAAGTCATCAGTTTTCAGTCATGCATTTCAGTTTGAGTTTTGATTCCATGGCCCAATGGATAAAGCACTGGTCTGCTCTCCCAAAGATCTGCCGTTCTTGGCACCTCCAAGGAGCTACCATCCCCATTAGAGCCAATGTTAGATTCAGCCTTTGCAGCCTTCCTTCAGTGATCAAACATGCTCTTACAAAGTGATTTTAAGGTGTCAAGGTCAAATTTTGTCATTTCAATGAGTCTTCAAGCAAAATTTGGTCACTAGGCATTAGGTCTAGGGTTTGCTTTCACTCCTTCCCAAGTTGTCCAAATGTCAGTCCATGTCACCATTCAGTTGAGTGTATCATCATTCAGAGGGTTGTCATCATCATGTCAAGTTCCGTTGGGTCATTTTACACCTCGTTCATGCTTCAGTTGTGCCTAGGAAAGGTCTTTTTCCCTCTCCTAGGGTTTTGGAGGTAATTTCTCTTGGATGGTCAAATCATCGGAAAAACTTGTATCCTGATGTTCACACACCTTCCCCTATCCTTAATATACCTCATTAAACACTTCCCATCACTGAGATCCCTCAAATTCCTCATTTTTCCACAAACCCTAGTTTCTTGCCACAACTTGGCAATTTTCTAGGCTAGGCCTGTGTTTTTCCCTTTTGGACCCCTTCCCCTCACTCAATCTCTGTGATTCCACTTTCCCCTGCTTCCTAACATCCCTCCCTACTTCCCAAAATTTCCCAAAGAATTTAGAAGCCCCCTATCCCCTTCATTTCGCTTCATTTCGACAAAATCCCTTGTTCCACACATCGGGATCGGTTTCACTCAAAAGATGTTTCAGAGCAATAAAAGATGAAATTTGGGAAACTAAGAGATTTTTTTGTCCAAAACATGCCAAGGAAGAAAAACCTCCTTCACTTTTTACACAGGTATCATGGTTTTAGAGAAATATCAAAAATACCGTTGCCTCAGGAGAATTGAATGCACCTCTGAAGTGACCTTGGGAAAATCAAGTTTTCTCCTAGCATGTTTGGCCAAATGACTTTCTTGATGAGTCAAATGATAACTAGACAGAAAGAACTTTCCAATGAGCTATCATGAGCTCAATTTGGAGTTGAGGAAGACCTTCAAAAGTTGATTGCAACAGCGCTCTGCCTTGAGGCAGCCTCATTCTGCTCATTTTGACTAGTGTTGGGAGATTTGATTTTTGATAGGGTAAATGGAATCCAAATTTCATAATTCCACTTGTGTTGGAAAGTAGACTCCAATAGCTTTCCAACGAGCTATCACACGCCCGATTTGGACACCGGGAAGGCCTCCAAAAGCTTTCTGCAAAATGAACTATGTGGCAAGAGCGACCCACTTGAGGGGAGCGACCCACTTGGGCAATTTTCACAGTGTAAAAATGAATGGGAGCGACCCACCTGGGCAGAGCGACCCACTTGCCAGAAGAGTTCAGAAAATTGTGTTTTTGCGCCCAGTTTCGATTCGAATCAACTCCAGTTGCTTGCAAACAAGTTTTTATCATTGCTCAGTAGTTTTTAATGTGTTGGTGGTATCTTTAAGTCTTCAAACATTTGAATGGAAGAGCAAAACCCTACATACATGGCTGATTTGTTCTTTAGGGTTTCAAAATATGTATGGATGGTTTTATGAGCATTTTTACCACCTTATATCATTGATATATATCCACCTTGGCATGTATGTTCAAAGCCCATTGTTTTCACACCCATTATACCACCGTGGTCATCATTATTGCTTTACCATTGTCAAGGCTTGTGTTCCATGGTGATTATGGTCATATTATATCCCATTGCCCATTGATAACACGTTTTCATAACTTTGTTTTCACTGCCCAATCTTAAAAACACTCTCATAACTCTGTTGCATTGCCCATTGACATTTATAACTCTGTTGTAATTGTTCATAGACAAACACATTCATATGATGCCATGCTCCCTTTGACAAGATTGGTTCAATATTCTGAAGGTTGTCTGCTCCCTTTGGTCAAAATTTCACTTGCATTTAAAACAGAGACTGTGCTTCTATCTCAATCCACCTAAAACAGAGCTATTATCATTGTTTGTTTCCTTATGGTGCTTTGACAGTGGGGGATATTTGTTGGGTGTTTGAAACATACATTATAACTTTTCTTTCACTGCATTTATATCAGTATACATAGTGCCATTATCTTGTTCCAGGCCATGTCAGAGACAGAGTCAGAGTATGAGCAGGAGTCGGACAGTGACTCAATCGTTGAGGTTGATGTACTGAGATGGAGCATAGCAGTGCGCCAGTGGTGGTAACATATCAAGAAGCCACAGAGCTTTGTTTCAACATCACGACGAGTACTATCTCCACCCGGGGTGGAAGGGGTCTCGTTGACTTCATCAGCAACGCGAGTACTATCTCCACATGGCGTGGAAGGGGTCTCGCCTTCTTCATCAGCATAGGTACATTCACAGGATCATGATAGAGACAAAGACATGCTTCGTCACATGAAAGGCCATTATTGGGCTCGCATGCATGTTTGCAAAGCGAGAATGAAGATCATGAAGAGGAGGTTGCGCGAAGCACTAAAACGGCGGAAAAAGCCTGATCCACTCCGGATTTTGGCCGAGGCTTCGTTGGATGGGCAAGATACATGATGGAGGGTCTTCACTCCGAATTTGAGCGAATTCGGAGAAATTTTTGTCATTTTGAAATTTTTGGTCTCAAAAACAGGTTTTTCAGTTAAGCGGGTCGCGCACCCATGCGCTCACTTTTTTTTGGGACACTTTCTGGAGGAAATTTTTGCATTTTTGGATTTTTCATGGTTAGTTATGCATCCTCAGAAGTCAACTAAGCATTTCATCAAAATCTGGATGGTCAAAGAGCTCAAAAACACCATGAAAACCACCTTGCTGCCACCTTTTGCACCAGCAGGAAGTACCTCTGGGAGAATGAGGTTTTGGAGGGTCAAATGAGCTCCAAATTCATAACTTCCACTTGGGTTGGATAGTCAACATCCAGGGCTTTCCAACGAGCTATCATGAGCTCAATTTTGATGCCGGGAAGTACCTCAAATTTAGGCTGGAAAACGCGCGACCCACTCGGCTCAAGAGCGACCCACTTAAATTTTTCTTGAATTTTCAGCTGCCAGCTCAGATTTTCGCCTAGTATGGACCAGTTTTGCTTATGGATAGAATTTTGGGGTTTTTATGATGTAAATTCATATTTGACATGTAACTTTGGCTTATTTTTATCTCTTCTAGAAGATTCACTCACAAAAAGGGTAAAAATCATGTAATGGATCAGTTTCCACTCTTTTAGAGGCAAGTTGTTAGCTGCCTAGATTGTAGTTCCATGAATAGAATTGGTTGAAACTGATCCCTGAAGAGGGAATTCGACCCCTAGAGGTGGGGAAGGGGTTAGGATGCTCTATATATTGTAATTTCTCAATCATTTTCAGAGGTTGGAGAGGTTGGACTCTTGGGATACTTTTGATATCATTGTACATACTTTTCATATTTTGGCTAAGGAAAGATTAGAGGTTTTGCGACACTTGTTGGGATCCTTGTGGTGTTCTATTCTTGATGGTGTTTCTTCTTTGTTTACTATAAGTTTCTTCATGTTTAATGTATGCCATCCTGTCATTATGCTTCTGAACTAAGTCGAATGAGTGAATAAGGTTGAATCCATTGTTTACAGTGCTTGGCCTTTGAATTCAGTTAGTTCTATATGTTTTCAGCTGTTTGGAGAGGATCCAAGTTCTTCTTTGCCCTCTTCAGCTCCTCGTCGGTCTAATCTATCCATATATCCAATCAAAAGCATCAAGACCATCACCTACCTCGCCCCAACTTGAAATCCGCAAAGGTCTGACCTTATCCCTGGACCCAAAATCTGTTTTCCCATTTCTCCAGCGAAAACCCAAAAACCAAAAAATCAAACACACCTATCTCTTTACTAGCCTAAAATCAGTTCTTATTGTAAGTCATCTCGCATCCTATTGCTCATTTTCTCGAGATTGACGGAGAGAGCCCTCTCCTGTCCTCGTAGGGCTAGCTACGAGGCTGAGCGTGGTTTGATGTAGCCTTGAGTTTACTTCATTTCAGCCTGAGGTAGATTTGAGCGCTAACAACTTTCTCCAATTATTTTCTTAGACTTACCAGTTCACATTCTGCTTTCTCCCTGTGTTTCTTTTCTTCTTCAATCTGATTTTTCAGCGTCTCTATGATTATCTTATTTTCTTCTAAGTATATTTTGAGTTGATTGTTTTCCTCAAGAAAATCATTGTCCTCTAGAGCATCCACAAAAGTATCCTTTTCTTCTCTTGATTCTTGTTCAAATGCCATGAGAAGTCTAAGATCTTGTTCACATTCTTCCTCACTATCAGATAACCCATCACTGTCTTCATTAGTATAATAACTTTTCTTAGTGCTAGATCGGTTTTTATTCCTTCTTGCTATTTCTTTAGCAGATGTTTCTTTATAAGGACACTTTGCAGCATAACGACCAACTCTTCCACAATCAAAACATTTGAAAGGAAGCTTACCTTTGAATCTTCTGGTTCCTGGTTGGAGTCTTCTCAAAAAATTTGCCTCATCTTCCTCTGAGATATATCTTGAACCTTCTGCCTTTTTCCCTTTTGTAGAAGCTTTAAAAATAGCTTCTTTGACTTCAGATGGTCCTCCTCTCCTCATCTCATATGCAGTCAGTATGCCATGAAGTTGCACCACTGAAAGAGTTTGAAGATCCTGTTTTTCTTCAAGAGCAAAGACTTTTGATTCAAATTTCGCCGTTAGTGATCTTAAGATTTTCTCAACCAAAGTAGATTCGGTTATTTTTTCTCCTAGATTTCTCATACAATTTACAACATCATCAACACGTAAAAAGAAACTAGCAATATTCTCATCACTATGCATTCTTAAGTTTTCATATTCAATTCTAAGAGATTGAAGTTTTGCACTTTTTACCTTTGCATCACCTTCATAACTTAGAATGATTTTGTCCCATATTTCCTTTGCTGTATTCAGCTGCATGAATTTGACAAATTCTGCTTCAGTTAGACTTCCTGTTATAGCATTGACCGCTTTTGCATTTGATTCATAATTCTTCCTTTCAGTTGGATCTATTGGTGTAGCAGCTGGATATTGATATCCTTTTTCAACAATGGCCCATATATCTACTCCCATAGACTGAAGATAGGCTCTCATCCTTATTTTCCAGAAGATTAAATTACTTCCGTTGAAGAGTGGAGGCTGTGTTGGAAAAATACTGAGAGGGGGGTTGAATCAGTATTTAGTGTAGAAAATAAAACTTTGATTTTCCTTTCTTAAAAACCCATACGCTACTTTCCTGATGCTAACTCGCGTATATACGCAGATAATCTTTATAGAACTCGCGTATATCTAGTGATTTAATTATGCATTTAATTCTTGACTCAGATCATTGTATTAATCATTCATTAGATATTTAGACAACAGTAAACAGGTGCAAAAATAACAGAATAATCATCACACATAAGCAACACACATGGACACCAGGATTTTTAGGTGGAAACCCAATTCGGGAGAAAACCACTGCTGCCGTCGTCTCAGTCTTCAATATTTATTATTAAGAAAACTTCTTACAACATGTACTGGTGTAGACTCATACCAGTATGCAGGTACCCACCTGCAGAAGGCTACAACCTTCTCTCGTTTACTAGCCTCTCCTGGAAGGGAGCAACAACCCCCTTCTCTCGTTTACCAGCCTCACCTGGAAGGGAGCTACTACCCCCTGATATTAACACCAGCCTCTACTGGCAGAAAGCTTCTACTTTCAGACTGAAGGCTTCAACCCTCAGAACCACTGCAGACCACGTTTCATCTATTTTCAAACTGGATCAAACAGCTTCAACACAATCCTTCACTTATCAACAAACATCATTTTCCCATTGCATCAAACAGAACAGTGAAACCACTGTAACCAGAATATCAGAGATAGCCCAGACTTCAGAATAGATAAACAGAAACTCAATCATCTTTGAGCAATCATCAGTTCAAATTACATACGCGCTTTTCTTTAAAAATACCTGCGTATATACGCGCTTTTAATAAATACAACCCGCGTATACATCTGTGCACTTTCCAGAAAAACCCTAACAGTTCATATGCGCCTTTGTTTAAACAGATCCGCGTATATACGCACTTTTCATGAAACGAACCTGCATATGGATCTATAAAAGATAAACTTTGCAGAACAGACCAGATCTATGGACTTACCTAGATTTCTTCAATATCTTCAATAGATTTGCGCCAGGTCTTCATTACTTCTTTTCAGGTCATCCTAGAGATTCATCATTTCCTGATCTACAGTTTTTGAACCTTCATCATATTCACAGGTGCATCGTAGATTCAAATCTATCGATTAAGAACAGAGTTCAACCATGCAGATAAACTTCATAGTGAAGTATTCATTAAAACCCAGACACATGCACACCCTTTGCACAATGACTTTCTTCTCCTTATATAGATTTATCTTTTGTCAATACCATGAGCCAAAACCACACAACATCCAATGGTTTTCCTGGATGGGATCACATAGACAATCCAGCGCTCAATACAATGGGTTAATACCATGGTAGTAACCCTTGGTTTTACAAATTTAGAGCGCAATTGAGCATACACGACTTGGAACGTACTTTTCCGCGTGCATACGCTACTTCTCCTAGACAAACCCGTGTTTGCCTTAAGACACACACTTTTCATCATTTTTCTAGCACATACTGAAATTCCTTTCATCATTACATCTGAGTTGCTATGTAGACACATCATATCACATCAGATTTACATCATTACCAAGTCCATCAAGTCAAGAATAACCTCATCAAGTAGGTTTCCATCAAGGACAAAATTCTGCAACATATTGTCAATTATCTTATTTCATCAATTAAGTTTCCATCAAGGACAACACATGCCAACAATCTCCCCCTTTGGACTTGATGGCAACCACGATGGTGTTGGATCACCACATCAGATAGATACCATGACAATCTCTCCAAACACCATGTAATTAACACCATGTCATTCTCCCCCTTTGACATCAAGGGAAAAGGGCGGATCAAAACCATCCTCATGAGAAAGAAGAGCACTGTAGATCTGATGTGCACTAAAGTTACCATGCTCCCCTTGAGTTCATGCTGAATCTTCAAATATATTTTTCAATGAAGTACATGAATTTATGACCTTCTTATCACCAAAGACTCATACTTACATCAAAGATCCAACCAAGTGGATTTACATATGAGACTCAAGTACCCAACCAAGTGGGTTTACAGATTTGGACAAGTCTTGACATGACTGAATATAAGAATTTACATCAAATATCTCAACATGACCGTTACATCCAATTACAAATATGACTTCTATGACCAAAACGAAAAAGGACTTCAAGAAGGTGATCATATTTCAGAATCATAATGCCAACAATGCATAATACTCAGCAAGGCTAATGCTCCCCCGGAACCTATACATCAGTTTACTCCTTCATCTCCCCCTTAGCTTGTGCATCCTGAACACTTTCAACAAAAGATCATCAAGGCATATTCACCCAATATCAAAGAATGAGACAGAAATATAAGAGATAAAACTTCACCAGAGATACCATACAGCATCAGAGATATCAAACAATACTGCAGATGTGCTGAAAAATGCTGACCCCAAACAAAATTTGTCATCAACTAACCATACGCGGCTTTCTATGGATAAACTCGCGTATATACGCGACTGTCTTTCAGGAAACCCACGTATCCAATTTAATCTTTTGAATTTAATCAGATCTGCTCTTCTGAGAGGCAGAGACAACACCCAGCTTTTTTCTGAGATATTCGAACGCTTCCCTAGGCAGAGGTTTGGTAAATATATCAACAACTTGTTCTTTAGAGGGAACATACTCCAACTTCACCTTTTGTTCAAGCACTTGTTCACGTAAGAAGTGATACTTGATGGGAATGTGCTAGGTCTTTGAATGCATAATAGAATTCTTTGAGATACTTATGGCACTTGTATTATCACACATAATGGAGATAGGAGGTGTACATTTGATTTGAAAATCTTGCAGGGTTTGCATCATCCAAAGAAGTTGAGTGCAACAAGACGTGGTAGCCACATATTCTGCTTCTGCTGTAGATAAGGAAATATAATTTTGCTTCTTGCTGAACCAAGATACCAACCGGGGCCCCATATAGAATGCACCACCACTAGTGCTTTTCCGATCATCAACATTTCCAGCCCAATCTGCATCCGTGTAAGCATGAAGAGTAAGATCAGCATTCTTTGGATACCATAGTCCAGATTCTTGAGTTCCTTGTAGATATTTGAATATTCTTTTGACAGCCTGAAGGTGAGACTCTTTTGGATTAGCTTGGAATCGTCCAACAATCCCAACTGCATGCATAATGTCTAGTCTAGTCCCAGTGAGATAAAGTAGGCTACCTATCATTGATCTGTATTCTGGTTGATTCACCGCGGGAGAATCATCATGAGAACTGAGGTTACATCCAGTTATCATTTGTGTAGTTACAGGTTTGCATTCTTCCATGCCATACTTCTTCAGAATTTGCTTAAGATATTTTTCTTGTGATAAGAATATACCATCTGCAGTTTGATGCACTTGCAAGCTAAGAAAGAATGTTAGTTCTCCAAGTAAGTACATTTCAAATTCTTTCTACATGACAGAAGCAAAATTCTAACTCATAGATTCTTCATTACTCCCAAAAATGATATCATCAACATATACAACCACAATCAATAGTTTATCATTTTCAATTTTTGTGTATAAGTTGCTATCAGCAGACCCCTTTGAAAATCCTTATTCATTAAGATATTTGTCAAGACGATAATACCATGCCCTTGGAGCTTGTTTGAGACCATATAGAGCCTTTTTAAGTCTACAAACAAGATTTTTATCATTTCCCAAAATGAATCCTTCTGGTTTTTCTATATAAACTTCTTCTTCTAGATCACCATTGAGAAATGCAGATTTAACATCCATTTGATAAACTTTGATTTGTTGAAAACTTGAAAAAGCAAGAAACATTCTTATGGCTTCAAGTCTAGCTACAGGAGCAAAAGTTTCTTCAAAGTCTATTCCTTCTTGTTGAGTATACCCCTTGCAAACCAGTCTATCTTTGTTTCTTATAACATCCCCATTCTCATTTAACTTGTTTGAATATCCATTTAGTTCCAATGACATTTTTATCATGTGGTCTTGGTACCAATTCCCAAGTGTGATTCTTTTCAATTTGATCAAGCTCTTCATTCATGGCTTGAATCCAACATTCATCTTTGCAAGCTTGATTGACATTGTGTGGTTCAATTGTGGATAGAAATGCTAGATAGCTAGAAGATCCCACAAGAGTCCTCCTTGTTTGTACACCTGATTCCTTGTCTCCCAAAATTTGAGATTCGGGATGATTCTTTTGAACATATCTGGATGGAGCCTTTTCAGATAAATCATCTTCAGGTTCTTCATTGGATCCACTGTCTATATCATTTCCATTTGATGTAGAAGGACAAAAGTCACCATCATCTTCTTCTGTTGCTTGTTTTTCTTCTTTAGGAGCTGCAAGAGACTCATCAATAACAACATCAATACATTCAACAATCTTTCGAAGCCTTTTATTGTAACATTTGTATGCTTTTCTTGTAGATGAGTAACCAAGAAATATCCCTTCATCTGATCTAGGTTCAAACTTGCCAAGCTTTTCATCATTATTTTTGATAAATAATTTACTTCCAAAAACTCTAAAATGCTTCACAGATGGAGAATTACCATACCAGAGTTCATATGGAGTTTTGTCACTATTTACCCGAACATGAGCCTTGTTGAGAATGTTAGCTGCTGTATGTGCTGCTTCTCCACAGAACATGTCAGGAGTTCCAGAATCATCGAGCATAGCTCTAGCCATTTTTTAAATTTTTCTATTCATTCTTTCTGCTACGCCATTTTGTTGTGGAGTACCTGCTACAGAGAATTGTCTTTTTATGCCATGTTTTTCACAAAATTCAAAGAATTCATTTGATGTATATTCTCCTCCTCGATCAGATCTAAGACACTTGATTTTTAGATCTAATTCATTTTCAACCAATGCTTTGAAGATCTGAAATTTTTCAAATGCTTCATCTTTGTGTTTGATCAACCCAATCCAACACATTCTAGAGAAATCATCAATAAATAAGATATAGTATTCTTCACCATGTGGTGAATTTTTCCTCATAGGTCCACATATGTCAGTATGAACGAGTTCAAGAGGCCTTCTTGATGAGCCTTCCTTGGCATTAAATTGTACTCTGGTCTGTTTACCGAATTGGCAAGATTTGCATATGATACTCTCTGGTAGAGTAATATTGGGAAGACCACGAACAACTTTAAGTCTGCTTGATTTGTTGATTTGAGAGAAGCTCAGATGCCCCAGCCTTCTATGCCATAGCCAATTTTCTGAAGATTTGCTCAAGTAACATTGATCTTTGCTATTCTTCAATACATACAGGTTGTTTGGAGTTCTTTTTCCTTTTATAATTTTTTTACCTGTATCAAGATCACGTACCACACATTCTTTTGAACTAAAGACAACCTCAGTTCCTTGATCACACATTTGACTCACACTTAACAGGTTATGTCTTAATCCATCCACATACATGACATTATTATCTTTCACCTTTTCTTTTAGAAAAATAGACCCTTTTCCCTTAATGACAGCAGGTGTATCATTTCCAAAAGTAACATTCTTTTCCTTTTCTAGGGAATTGTATGCATGAAGTTTGTTTTTGTCACTTGTCATATGTTTTGAGCATCCACTATCAATATACCATTGATTTTCTTCACCTTCTGCAAATAAAGCTATGCCACAATTTTCAACTTGTATTTCCTTCTTTTTCCACACTTTGGAGCTTGAAGGAACATGTTCTTTTTGCTGGACTTTGCTCCTGCATTTAGATTCTTTATGGCCAAAGTTATTGCAATAAGCACATTCAACTTCATTTTGAAGAGGAGAAAATTTGTTATAGGTATTCTTATTTGGTTCAGTATCCAACCTTTTCTTTCTTGCTTCTCTTGTCATGATGGTTTTGTACGCAACAAATTGAGTAGCTTTATGACCAAAATTGTGACATGTAAAACATTGTCCATTGAAGTAGAAATTTCTGCGATCATGAAATCTTCTATTTGGATTTACCTGTTGGTTGGAGCTTCTTTGAAAGTTATTCTTGTTAGTGTTCCTTGAATTGAGATGATCCTGCTTTACCTGTAAAGATTCCTTTCTTCCTTGTTGAGGGGCAAAATATTGTAAACCAGTTGTTGTTGCCTTTAGATAGTTCGGTGTTGAAGCCTGAGAGGATTCTCCAATATATCCAAGACCTGTTTTTATGAGAGGAGAACGTTGTACCTTGATAATTTCATCTAAGGTTTTTGATCCTTTAGTAAATCTGAGATTCAGAGTCTTTACTTTCTCCAATTATTTTCTTAGACTTACCACTTCACATTCTGCTTTCTCCCTGTGTTTCTTTTCTTCTTCAATCTGATTTTTCAACGTCTCTATGATTATCTTATTTTCTTCTAAGTATATCTTGAGTTGATTTTTTTCCTCAAGAAAATCATTTTCCTCTAGAGCATCCACAAAAGTATCCTTTTCTTCTCTTGATTTTTGTTCAAATTCCATGAGAAGTCTAAGATCGTGTTCACATTCTTCCTCACTATCAGATAACCCATCACTGTCTTCATTAGTATAATAACTTTTCTTAGTGCTAGATCAATTTTTATTCCTTCTTGCTACTTCTTTAGCAGATGTTTCTTTATAAGGACATTTTGCAGCATAGTGACCAACTCTTCCACAATCAAAACATTTGAAAGGAAGCTTACCTTTTAATCTTTCGGTTCTTGGTTGGAGTCTTCTCACAAAATTTGCCTCATCTTCTTCTGAGATATATCCTGAACCTTCTGCCTTTTGAACTTCTTTCCCTTTTGTAGAAGCTTTAAAAATAGCTTCTTTGACTTTAGATGGTCCTCCTCTCCTCATTTCATATGCAGTCAGTATGCCATGAAGTTGCACCACAGTAAGAGTTTGAAGATCCTGCTTTTCTTCAAGAGCAGAGACTTTTGATTCAAATTTCGTCGTTAGCGATCTTAA
This sequence comes from Pinus albicaulis, assembly GCA_034641835.2. NCBI lineage: Eukaryota > Viridiplantae > Streptophyta > Pinopsida > Pinales > Pinaceae > Pinus > Pinus albicaulis. Next base: position 1,181,733,180 of record CM076581.1, read on the forward strand.
GATTTTCTCAACCAAAGTAGATTCGGTTATTGTTTCTCCCAGATTTCTCATACGATTTACAACATCATCAACACGTAAAAATAAACTGACAATATTCTCATCACTATGCATTCTTAATTTTTCATATTCAATTTTGAGAGATTGAAGTTTTTCACTTTTTACCTTTGCATCACCTTCATAACTTAGAATGATTTTGTCCCATATTTCCTTTGTTGTATTTAGCTGCATGACTTTGACAAATTCTGCTTCAGTTAGACTTCCAGTTATAGCATTGACCGCTTTTACATTTGATTCATAATTCTTCCTTTCAGTTGGATCTGTTGGTGTAGCAGCTGGATATCGATATCCTTTTTCAACAATGGCCCATATATCTGCTCCCATATACTGAAAATAGGATCTCATCCTTATTTTCCAGAAGATTAAACTACTTCCGTTGAAGAGCGGAGGCTTGATAGATGTCGTTCCCTCTTGATTGCTCATCTTGCTTGATCTTCCTTCTAGCGATTAAGCCTTTTCAGAAGGACCTGCTCTGATACCAATTGTTGGAAAAATACTGAGAGGGGGGGGTGAATCAGTATTTATTGTAGACAATAAAACTTTGATTTTCCTTTCTTAAAAACCCATACGCTAATTTCCTGATGCTAACTCGCGTATATACACGGATAGTCTTTACAGAACTCGCGTATATCCAGTGATTTAATTATGCATTTAATTCTTGACTCAGATCATTGCATTGATCATTCATCAGATATTTAGACAACAGTAAACAGGTGCAGAAAGAACAGAATAATCATCACACATAAGCAACACACATGGACACCAGGATTTTTAGGTGGAAACCCAATTCGGGAGAAAACCACCGCTGTCGTCGTCTCAGTCTTCAATATTTATTATTAAGAAAACTTCTTACAACATGTACTGGTGTAGACTCATACCAGTACACAGGCACCCACCTGCAGAAGGCTACAACCATCTCTTGTTTACCAGCCTCTCTTGGAAGGGAACAACAACCCCCTGCTCTCGTTTACCAGCCTCACCTGGAAGGGAGCTACTACCCCCTGATATTAACACCAGCCTCTACTGGGAGAAAAATTCTACTTTCAGACTGAAGGCTTCAACCCTCAGAACCACTGCAGACCACGTTTCATCTATTTTCAAACTGTATCAAACAGCTTCAACACAATCCTTCACTTATCAGCAAACATCATTTTCCCATTGCATCAAACAGAACAATGAAGCCACTGTAACCAGAATATCAGAGATAGCCCAGACTTCAGAATAGATAAATAGAAACTCAATCAGCTTTGAGCAATCATCATTTCAAATTACATATGCGCTTTTATTTAAACAGACCTGCGTATATACGCGCTTTTAATAAATAAAACCCATGTATACATCTGTGCACTTTCCAGAAAAACCCTAACAGTTCATACGCGCCTTTGTTTAAACAGATCCGCGTATATACGCGCTTTTCATGAAACGAACCTGCGTATGGATCTATAAAAGATAAAATTTGTAGAACAGACCAGATCTATGGACTTACCCGGATTTCTTCAATATCTTCAATAGATTTGCGCCAGGTCTTCATTACTTCTTTTCAGGTCATCCTAGAGATTCATCATTTCTTGATCTACAGTTTTTGAACCTTCATCATATTCACAGGTGCATCATAGATTCAGATCTATTGATTAAGAATAGAGTTCAACCATGCAGATAAACTTCATAGTGAAGTATTCATTAAAACCCAAACACATGCACACCCTTTGCACAATGACTTTCTTCTCCTTATATAGATTTAGCTTTTGTCAATACCATGAGCCAAAACCACACAACATCCAATGGTTTTCCTGGACGGGATCACATAGACAATCCAGTGCTCAATACAATGGGTTAATACCATGGTAGTAACCCTTGGTTTTACAAATTTAGAGCGCAATTGAGCATACGCGACTTGGAACGTACTTTTCTGCGTGCATACGCTACTTCTCCTAGACAAACTTGCGTATGCCTTAAGACACACACTTTTCATCATTGTTCTAGCACATAATGAAATTCCTTTCATCATTACATCTGAGTTGCTATGTAGACACATCATATCACATCAGATTTACATCATTACCAAGTCCATCAAGTCAAGAATAACTTCATCAAGTAGGTTGCCATCAAGGACAACATTCTTCAACATATTGTCAATTATCTTATTTCATCAATTAAGTTTCCATCAAGGACAACACATGCCAACA